>CM060430.1:73311514-73876202 GCA_030545235.1 Helianthus tuberosus
TTTGATGACCCTGATTACCGACAACGAACGTCAGCGGATTGATTTCAATCGAGTCCGTAACTCTAGTCAGCGAATTGTGGGAGTCAACTCTTACGAATCAATCAAGGCATAAGTGATGATAATTGACCTTAGTGTGGTATGCGTAACTGCCAGCACAGTGAGTAGCGCTTTAGGACGTGGCTCAGAATGTGAAAAGATGGACTATGATGGTGAATAATCGTAGGGCTTCATTTCAAGCAACGACATTGGGGGCAGCAGTCCCAGCGACAACAAGGTATTCGTAACCCTAACCTACAGTAAGGAAATAAAGGTGCCTACAACATGGATTGGCCGTGGTTAAGTTAAGAGGACAACGATCAAAGGAACAACGACAGTACTTGGAATCCTAGTAATGAAAACAGCAACACCAGAAATGATGCTCATGGAGGGACATTTAGGATTGGCGTGGGCGACGCCAGGATTATAACAACATGGTGGCCTACATGTTCATGGTAACTAATCACTTCGTCACTGTTCTGCTTAACCCTGATGCTTCTTGAAACCGAACCTATTGTGGAATCAACTAAGGGCAAGTCAGATGAAACCTTATATGTCCGTTGGGATGTAAACTCGACCTTGTGGGACAAGTGTTCGACGTCGACCTTCTTTCTGCCATCCTTGATAGTTCGATGCAGTAGTTAGTATGGATTGGTTATCTAGATATCGCGCAGTTATACGTGGTGTGAAGGTTAGCATCATATCAGTAATGAAAGCCAGAAAGCGTCTACGGAGGGACTACCCCGCTATGTTGGCAACCGTTACTAATGTTTGGGCTAAGAAAAGAGGATCGAGAGGATCCACCAATTGTTCGTGATTCCACTAAGCATGCTACGAGAGGAACTATCAGGTTTACTCCCACAACTATTAGACAGACTCTCAGTTTTATCTCACGCCAGAGGCAGCCCTGATTCTTCGTATTTCTTACCATCTTGCACCAGGAGGGTTGCGAGAGTTGTCAAATCAACAATAGGGACTGTTGGACAGGAGCTTTGTCGGACCTAGTTTTTGCTTTGGGGAGCCCTAGTTATATCCAGGAAGATAGGTTGTATCGTTGGATATGTGTCCTGATTATTGAGAACCTAACAAGGTAACAGTTAAGAACCGCTTGCTTCGACCATGTATTGAAAACTTGTCGACCAGTTGCGAGGGACAAGCTTCCATTTGAGGATTGACTAACGAACGAACTACCATCAAATGGAAGTCCAAGGGGAGAATGCTCTTAGAACGACATATCAAACGCAATGCGGCCATTTCGACTTTGTACACCAAGATCATTGAGTTGATCAACACACCAGCAGCTTTATGGACCACAAGAATCGACCGTGTTTGTTGATGATGTTTTGAATCATTGCCAGGAGGAAGGAACGACATGGGCGGCATATGTATCCTATTCTAGAGCTCCTGAGGGAGGAGTCACACCGCGCGAAGTCTTGTTGAAAGGTAACTTCTGGATTCGAGAGGTACATGTTGGTCATAAAAACAACGAAGTGGGAATACACGTGAATCTCGCTATGATCCATTTAGTTAGAAACTGATCGACACCAAGGATTCCTCCAAGGATACAGCAATTTCTTGGCCTCACTAGACACTATCACAGATTCATCATAGGATTTTCGAGGATTATGTAGCCTAAATCTGTTTAGCCCAGCAGGGTGTTGTGTTCGTGGAAGACAAAACAGAAGGACGTCTTTTCAGCTTACAAATCCCAACTCTGCAATGCACTGAGCATCGTCTTTACCTATGAGTATGGGTGATCTAGTGGTATACCATGATGGTTCGAATCAGAGTCCCAGCTACACACCGATGCAAACACGAGAGAGTGATGGCGTACGTAATGGAGTTACAATGAGGGACTGCATAACACACAACCTGCGGTGGAAACCGTGGGCCTTGGATTTAAGTTGGAGGCATTACTTGGACGGTACCTAATGCACTATTTAGACCGATCACAAGGGCCTCCCGTGTACCTTTGTTTAGGAAGAGCTAAATCAGTTAATGGCATCGCTGGATGGAACTTTTGGATGATTACGATGGGGAAACTTGAATATGCACGAGCTTTGCAGCTCACTATCGACTCTAACTTACCTGATCAGACTCGCTCTGTTCAAACTGGAGAACAGAAAGAAGAGGATCTTCGAGTTGAACCCATGCGGGGCATGGGGAAGCAACCTCTGGCAGGACGGATGATATTCGCTACCCCCAGGAACAAGTGTGGATCGCATTATACGGCAACTTTAGGAAACTTGTGTTGAGCAAAGCACACCGACTTCGATATTCTAGTCGTCTGGATTTTAATGAGAGATATTAGGATCTATGAATCTTGTGCTGATGATCGAGCATGAAGACCCACCTAGCAATGTATGTGTATGACTTTTGACTTGTGGGAAAGTCAAGGTGGAATATCAGCAACCAGCAACACCCATATGGAAGATGAGAGCAGACTGTTATGGATTCCGTCGCTAGTCTGCTTACAACTCGAAACGGAAACAATATCACTTGGGCGATCGTTGACTGTCTCACGTAACCGGCACACTTTCTTGCAACCAAGGAAAATAAAGAGTCTTCACAGCTGTGAATGTTCCTCTGAGAGAGGCGACTTTTAGGCACGAGGTGCCAATTCCTGTTACCTCTGATTTTGATCTATGTTTGATTTATGACAGACAACACCCTTAACTCACATCTAGATATGAGCATTGGACAAACGGTCAAGGTAAACGAACCATCCAGACACTCGAGGACATGTTGCGAGCATGTGTGTGAACGAATTTAGTAAGAATTGGAAGGATACTTACTTTTGGTTAAGTTCTACCGTAGCAGTTACCATTCTAGTAATCAGACAGCTATGTTTGAGGCATTGTATGGACGATAATGCCGATCTCCTTGTTGGACTAGAGTGGGTGACAACCTAATCACAGGTCCAGGACTTGTACTCGAAACTCTTGGGAAGATTATCTAGATTGGAAATCGTGTGGCGACAATGCGCGACCACCAGGAAACCTGATAACTTAGGAGACACTGGGAGTTTGCTGCAGGCGAACGTGTCATACTGGAAGACTCACCCTGGGAGGGTGTGGTATGCTTTGGGAAGCGCGACAAACTTAATCCGTGAAACGTTGGGCCATTTAAAATCCTGGAGCGGATCGGTAAAGTGGCTTACAAGCTTGAGTACCCTGCTGAGTTGGGTAATGTTCACGATGTCTTTCATGTTTCGCAGTTGAAGAAGTGTTTGTCTGATGAAACACTGATTGTGCCGTTTCAAGAACTCAAGATTGAGGAAAAGTTACAGTTTGTTGAAGAACCTATAGAGATCATGGATCGGGAGGTCAAGGTGCGTAAACATAGTCGTATCCCGATTGTGAGTGTTCGTTGGAACTCAAGACGTGGACCGGAGTTCACATGGGAGCGTGAGGATCAGATGAAGCTCAAGTATCCTCAACTTTTTCCTAATGATCAATCTAATTCTGGTACTACTGGTGAATTTCGGGGCGAAATTCCATTTCAAGTTGGGGATGATGTGGCACCCGAGGAAAATCCGCAACAATCTTGATTTCTCACTTCATTCTCTGTATTTTCTTGTCAAATTTCGGGATGAAATTTCTTTCAAGTTGGGGATGATGTGACAACCTGAACTTCCAAGGTTAGTTTTGTAATCCTGATTCCCTGTTACTTCTCTTTCACGTACTTGCTTCGATTAATTGCTAAACGTAAACGTGTCGGGTTATACTTGAGCAAGTTATTGGGCTATCTTTGTGATTGGGCCGTCCTTGGTATTCCATGTATTTGGGCCGAATGTTTAACTTATACACACCCTACATTGGGCCGGTTATCAAGTTATTCACACATTGGGCCACACATGAAGTCATCGGCCTAAGTATACCTCTTCTTGCTACATCTTAGTTCGCAGCCCAATACAAACCCACGTAGAAGCTTGTTATGGCTTGGTGCATATATACCTTTAGTGTACGTATGTAGGTTTATATTCTCATAACTTGCAAATAACAAACAAACCCTGAGCAGCCCACTTGCATGGGTATAAGCCCAGCTCGGTCAAAGCCTAAACCGCCCCAAGACCTATTTAATTAATATACGTATGGTTATGATAGGACTTAACACTAAAACTCAACAAAGAAACCCTAGTGCTTTTCTTGAAGTCGACGAAACCCCCCCCCCCCTTCGACTGAAATCATCTTCTTGGCCGGGCACTTCCTTTTTACATCTTGATACGGGTTAGTATGATCACTACGGTTCTTGCAATATTTTTGTCGAGTTACATGTGTATATATGTGAACTGTTAGTGCTACAAATCATATGAGAAACAATTTTATTTGCTGGAGAATGATATATGTAACATAATGGTCATGGTTAGTTGTTGTCCGTAGCTATTTGTGATGTATATACATGTGAGTTTTAAATCCGTAGGGACTTGATCATGTGCTTAAACATTAGGGTTGGATAGTAAATTCTAGTCTCATTAATGATGGTTATGCTTGAAACTGTAACAAATTAAAATCACTGTGATGATGCTGAAATTAGTATATGTTATATATTATATGCGGATAGTTTGTTAGTTGTTTTTCCCCTTGGCTGATTATGTGACAAGATGAATAATAGTTTGTTTCTTTAATGTTACCAGGGAATTGTTGATGTAGCAATTTAATTATATGGCATTACATGATTGATTAAATTCCTGATCCTATGTTAAAGAATGGTATCATATAGGAATATATGATGGACGTGACTTATTTAGCAAACCATATGCTGACCGATTACATATTAGTGTGATTTATGAATCAAGTCATAAGTGGATCAAAAACTGTTGTGTGTCATTGGACTAATTGCACGTGTTGGGCCTGGTAACATGGTTGGGTAGTGCTAGGGTTGTGTGTTGGCTATTTGGGCCGCACACCATGTGAGGGTGTTTGATCCACTGAATTAAAGCAAATACTGTATGTGCCGGGAGTAGTTTGGGCTGCATATTTTAAGGTGTTTTAGCTGGGCTCGAAATTAGTGGACCACACACACACATATCGTGCACTTGGGCCGGATAAACTGATGGGCCAAACACTAAACTGAGTTACAGAGGTGTTATAGGATTAGTATAGATGGGCCGTTCACACACTTGGACACAAATGACATTGGACCGCATGATAAATTGGTCAGCCGACAATGAACTTGATGAAACCATGGATTAATATGAAGTCTGAATGTGTGAATTATGTGAATAAATGATGTAAGGGTATGGTATTAGAACTTGGATAGTTAACATGATTTATATAATATGTGAAATACATGGGTGTAACTTGCGTGATATGAGTAAGAAATATGTGACCTAAGCTTGTGTTAAACTGATTGTTATCGGTAACTCTTTTAGGACGTGTGTGAGTCAACTGAATAACATGTAACAAATCTTACCGAGCAATCAAAGGTGAGTTCACACTCTTTCTAAGGCATGAGATTCCCGGTGGTTGGGAATGGGTTAAAGAACTAAAACGGAACCTGCATATCCTCCTTGGGTAGGATATGTACCGCCATCCTCCATGGGTAGGATGCCAATATTAATCCTGCGTATTCTCCTTGGGTAGAATACGTACGTTCGTCCTCCTCGGGTAGGACAACAACCTTAAACTTACTAGACAAAACTCTATCATGAAGTCCCTCATTTTTATATCGACTTAATCACCGGGCCAATGGCGAGCGGGTCATTAGTTGATAGCGCTATTAGGGTTGACAAGCCTCACACCGTGCCGGTAGGACGGGCGTGTACTAATGGATCTGGGCACTCAGTCAATGATGATAGACATTGACTTAGGGCACAACTTGCTTTCGTCAGTTGTCGATATGGTAACTATCTAGTGGTTCACATGGGGAAGCCCCCACTGGTTATGGATATGGTTTGGGAAATTGGTTAACTTATGGTTTACAAACAAACTCATGGTTTTTAGAACAACTTTAAAACGAACCCTCAACTGTGAACTCACTCAACTTTGTTGTCTATTCGTTGTTACATGCCTTGCAGGCCTTTAGGTGCATATTAATTGGAACTTGCTGTCTGGGAGGCTGGAGTGGTCATGGGTCGAGATACATGGAAACGCGAGACGAATTTAATGGCTTTCACACATTTGGTTTATGAATTTCTTAATTAATGTATTATGCTTCCGCTGAACGTTAAATAATGTTTTGTAACACTTCTATCAATAATAAATGAAAGTTTTATTTGGAATAATTGTTATGAGTTCAACATGATTGGTGGCTTTGATCCTGGTACGTCACACGCCTAACAGAGACATTTCCCTAGGTGGTATTTTGGGGGTGTGACACCTGATGCACCGAGACTAGGGGTCTTGGAGGATAATCCATGGATCCGTAAACCTGAAATGAGGATCTCTGAACCTGAGAGGATGATCCTTGAACCTTAGAGAATCCCTGGACCTGTGAGGAGGATCCTTGAACCTGAAAGGATCCCTAACCCTGGGATGAGGATCCTTGAACCGTCTGCGCTCCTAAATATCCTCCAGAACTGAAAAAGGATCCTTGATGCTGAAACGAAGATCCTGAAGGCTGAAAGTAGGATCCCTGAGCCTGTGTCACTGCCGATGATCCAAAACGCATTCCCAATGATCCACCCTGGTTCTGGACATCAGATGCTGCAGAGTGTTGGGCAGTTATGACTGGAGTGTCGAAATTCAGTGATCTCGGCATCAAAGGTGAGTGATCCTCCGCTGGTCTCTTCAATTTCTTGATGTCATCAATCTCTCAAAGGATCCTATTGTTAGTTTTGTCCTGCTATTGCATGTAGTCCCTCATCTGCAAAATCAAAGAATAAAGATCATTATTAGTAGGACCAGAAGAAGCAGCAGAAGTTGGTTTTGGGAAAATGGGGGTTTGTTTCTTCGCAGCATTCTCAGCATTCTTCTGGGATCCAAAAGGTGTTGGAGGCAAAGGTGGAATGCCCTTTGAAGAAGTAATCGCCGGCATGGAGCTTGAACTGTTCTTCGCTTGAGAAGCCATGTAGTTGAAGGTAATGAACCAAAGTGAACGAAATGAACAAAATTTCTCAGAAATGAAGCACCAATTGCCCCACGGTGGGCGCCAAACTGTTTTGGTCAAAAATCACACAAGGATAATACAACCAAATCCGGTTTTGTGAGGTGTGATGCTTGAATTGATGAGCAGATGTATGAACAAAGAATGAATGAAATGAATGTTGGACACAAAAATTTATACGAGGAAAAAGCCCTTGATCAATATATGATCTCCGGCATAAAAAACCTCGGGTGATGGAAACTACCGATCACCAACTATATTAAACAAATAATGTATACAATTCAGGATGACAACAAGCTTGTTACAAGGATCACTAGTGTGCAAAAAGTGTGTAATCGCCAATAAGTTGCAGAGAGTTCTCGAGTAGTGTGTGGTTGCTAACTGTTCTATCAATTCAAGCTTGTTATCCCCTTATAAAAATAGAAATAATCTAGCTAACTACAATCCGCAAATCATGCTAGCTTCCCACGACTTCCATAACGGTCACACAAGCCATGCACGTGCAGAATAATGGAGAATATTCCCCTGGAATCTCGGCAAGACCAAGTCCCACTCGTATACTCCTGCAAAACAAGTTCAAACATAATGGAAACAATTGTTAGTATAAGGATCATAATGAGGATCCTGGATTCTTAACCCTGCAACGTCTTCTGAGGATCCTTAATTCAAAACTGAACTGAGGATCCATGATCCTGGCTGCACTTGAGGATCCGTGATCCATAGGTTATGGAAATCCATCCCTAACACCAACTAAAATACTTTTTCCTATTATCCTTATTTAATTTATCAAATTCAAATAAACATAAACATGATAATTATCGATCCATTTGAATCAAGATAAAAGTTTAATATATTAGGTATGAAAATTCATCCGTAATTAGTCAAGATGATTTTATCATACTTTTTTTTATTTTTTTTATTATGTAGGCCATCATTAAAATCGGTCATTAATGACCAAAGAATTTTAAAATTTTGGTTTCTCTAATTTGAATGTTAAATAGAACTAGAAATTTTCAAAATTGAATTCTTCTTACTTTCTTAACAAATTCCGAATATATTGTTATTTGCTAATATAACAACTTTCTATTATCACAGACTATCTAAAAATATAAAATAAATTTAAAATTTTGTCATTCTTAATTTGTTATAAAAGTCCGAAAGTTTGTTTTTTGAATTTTGAACAACTTTTACTCTTCATTTCTTTTTTCTAACCTAATAAATCACCAAAATAAGATATGGTTTGCTTTAAAAAAAAACTGTAATCAACAATACACTAAAAAGTTCTGTTTGTTAAAAATATTTTATAAAAATAATACTTCTACAAAACGTTACATATTTGATTGAAAATGTTGTATGATGTGATGTTTTAAGACTACTACAGAAATAAGCATTTGCTACGGCTAAATCCGTAGCAAACACCCTTTCTACTACGAATTTGATATGGATTTGGTTCGTAGCTACAAGTCCCGTCGCGAATTTGTTTGCTACGAACTTTAGCTACGGAAATTATGTTTGCGACGAATTTAGCTACAAAAAATGGCGTCGGTATTTTAGCCACGAATTTGCTATGAAGAATACGGATGTTTTTAGCTACGATTGCTTTTAGCTACGGTTGTTTTTAGCTACGGATACTTATAGCTACCGTTGTTTTTAGCTACGGATGCTTATAGCTACGGAAAATATTAGCTACGAATGTTTTTAGCTACTGAGACTTTTAGCTATGGTTATTTTTAGCTACGGGGTAGTTTTGCTACGAATGGGTTGGTTATGATAATTTACAATGTTTTTGCTACAAAATTTAACTACGAACTTCTTATCGTTTGGCTGCGAGATTTTGCTACCTTTTGCATTTTTCTTGCTACGTTTTTAGCTATCAGGTTTCCTACAGACTTTAGCTACAAATTACTATAATTTGGCTATAAAAATTTGCAGGCTTTTGCTACGATTTTGCAACGGAATTTAGTTACGAATTTCGGTTGACTTTGCTAGGGATATAGCTATCGATTTTAGAAGGTCTTTGCAACAAATTTAGCTACTCTATTTGCCTAGAATTTTTCAAATAAATTCTTTTTTTATATTGTTTTCTTTTTTTCCTTTATAAATATTATATTCAAGTTTCATAAATATAAAAAATTGAAACTAAAAATAAATACCCAAACCATATAACATAATAATTCAAACATAACAATAAATATTAAAAACTCATACTAAAGATCCAAATCATCCAAACATAACCAAATGCAACACGATAAACATCCAAATAATTCAAACATAACCAAACCTAACACAATAAAAATCCAAATTATCTAAAGCAATATAATAAAATTCAACGCATTTTAAGTTGGTGTCGGGTTTTGTGCCACCATTTGAATTTTCTCATTCATTTCGGCATACAACCTTGCGCCTTCTTCAATTTTCTCCATCATAGCATGTTTCTCTATCTTATCTTGTTCCAACTCCGCTATTTTTTTCTTCAACCGTTCCACCTATAACATCAAAAGCAAAAATAACCCGTTAATATCCACTATGACACCTAATAAGTTATGACACATCATAACATATTATAACCAAAGAGGTGGGATCCGATACAAACCATGTTGATTATAAAAACGATGAGAACAAATGTGGTCCATATATTTTCTTGATCAAGGGTTAGTATTAATTACACATCATCATATTAGCAATCTTCAAAATCAAAAAGGTTTGTTTTCTTGCAAAAAAAAAAATAGTTGGTAGTTACCAAAGTAGCACAGTCAAAACCAGCACAGTTGAAATCAGCACAAACAACCAACAATATCACAAATGAAATCAACACAAACAAGCAACAATGTTCAATCTTTTGCTAAAAATAGTTGCAGAGAGTTACAAAACCAACACAAACGAAAGTAGCACAGTTGAAATCAGCACAAACAACATAAACACTTTCAAAACCAACATGTTCGAAAAAAGTACAGAAGTCAAACAGATTGGAAACCAGCACAATCAATTTTAAAATCAGCACAAACAGACTCCAAACCAACATCTACTTCATCAGTGTAGTTCATAGGGCAAATTCATGAAGTTCATATAGAGCTATGAATGGTTATCTTGTACCAGCTTGATACATTAACTAATAATTTAAAACATGGTTGATAATTTATAAAATATAAACGAAAAACAATAAAATATTAAAAAGATTATCATACTTACAATTGGTACCTCTCCTGTCATGTTAAAAATTATGTATGAAAAACTTGAATTGAAATAGGAAATGTCGAAGATACTGGATCCACAAATTGGAACTTAATCAAACAAAGATAATGGAATGGATGAACAAAAATTAATCCTTATATGAAAAGTCAAGATACTAGCATGAAAATCTCAAAGTCCATATATGAATTTTGAATGTCATAAAATTAGGGATTCTTTTTGCATACAAAAATGGATTTTACCAAAATACCCTTACCAGTACTTGTTAACTTATGCCACGTGTCATCCTACTATTGGTTCCTACCATTTTTACATAAAAATTGGTTCGTATAAGATCCTAGTCCTATAACCAAATATACCCTAATAAAAGCTATCGCACCCATAGTTATAGAACATTACAAACAAACTAACTTATAAACTAATTCATTTAAACAACCCATTAATAATCTTTATCACAAGAAAATAGACTTTTTTCTACTAAAAGAGTTAACACATACCTCATCGTTGTCACTCCTCTCTTGTGCACCCATCATCACGACCCTGACTTTTCGGAGGGCTTTCTTGCTTAGGATCCTTGGCAGGAGAGGATCGGGTGCTCATTTTTGCCATGGATTTTTGAAGAACAGAGGATCGAAAAGAAAAGAATTAGAGAGAAGGAAGAAGGAGATACCTGTGGTGATCTTCAAATGTGGATTTAAAGGGGAAGTTTCTCGAATTTAAATGCACAAATCGTCCTAATCCTTAACCTATTTATAATGATTATTGTTGCAGGAGATGACTGTTGCTGACATCAGCCTGTAACGGCTATATGCACTTGCAACGGCTAGTCCGCATATTGTTGAAATATGACTATCTGATTGAATTTCAATTAGTCATGTTTGGGGGTAATTATTAGGGATAGGATTTTATCAGTTATGGATCACGGATCCTCAGTATAGCCTGGGTTAAGGATCCTCCATTCAGTATGGATTGATGATCCTCAGGAGATGGTACAGGAAAGCTAAGGATCAAGGATCCTCATTATTGTCCTAAACTAACAATTGTTTCCATCATCTTTTAGCTTATTTTGCAGGTGTATTCGAAGGAGACTTGGTCTTGCCGAGATTCTAGGGGAATATGCTCCACATTTGTGCATGTGCAAAAGCCTCATGACCGTTGTGGTGATCGTGGGGGAGCTAGCGCTTAATTCGGATAGTTTGTTAGCTAGATTTTTTCTATTTTTGAATGGGGATAACAAGCTATTATGGGCAACATAGTTACACACTTCGAACTCTCTGCAATCACTTGGCGATTACATACACTAACACATTAGCAATCATTGTACCAAGCTTGTTATCATCCGAAGTTGTAAACTTTATTTGTTGAATATAGTCGATAGTGATAGTTTTCACTATCCGAGGTTTTTTATGCCGGAGATCATTCATTGATCAAGGGATTTTTCCGCGTATAAATCCTTGTGTTCATCATTCATTTCATACATTTCATTGTTCATACTTTTTTTCTATTAACCAAGCATCCAACCTCACAAAAATCAGATTTGGTTACATTATCTTTGTGTGATTTTTGACCAAAACATGTCACACTCGAGATGAGAGCTGGAGGTTTGACCGATTGATAACATACAATACGTAGTGGATGTAACAAATGGCTTACAATTGATGTTTATGGTTTAAACTAATTTGAAATTACATATACATTCGCTAATACAAAATCACTTTTTTGATGCTGTGTTGTCAAAATTGCTATCAAAAAGGAAGTAATCGACACAAGGAACCCAACCCAATGACGTTTATTACCATAAATGTTTCAACAATTACAAAATACACAGAAAGAACATATAACACAACCTTACAAACTCTCAACTCTCAATAAACTTGATTATCAACAAGATAATCACACACTAGAACACCGAATCTAGATTCAAATAACTGATCCAAGATGAATCAGTGTTTAACAAATGAAACCCTAGGTATCTTTCTAGAGAGAGAAACAAGAGAGAATGTGAGAAGAAAAATATCTGATCGAAATTATTGAAGAAGACTTGTGACCTTTATATTTGTGCAACACCCAAAAATTTCGTATGCTATAAAATAATATTATATTCGTGATGCTAAATAACATAAAACGGTAACTATTAATCGGTACCGTAAGAAAATGATGATAAGACTAAAATATATGTAAGTAACTAAGTTAACCAAAGAAAAGGTAACCTAGTTAATATGAAAAGAAAGGATATGACATGTTTTTAAAAAGAAAGGGACTAAATCTGTAAATTTGAAATGAAACTTGATAAAAAAAAGAGCCAGTGTTTTGTTCCTGGCTATGTACGATCGATCAAGAAGGGGAGCCAAGGGGGAAACCCTACTTCTTAAAAATCCTACAAATTAAAGGAAGAAAAGGCTAAATTTTCAGTGCATGAGTTAGGAATTATGATCCCTTAAGTGTTCTTGACATCAAGTAAGTCTAATTTCATGATTTGGTGATGTTTGATTAATTGGGTTATGTGAAATTTGTAATTTTAATGGAATCAAACATGAATGCAAGATGATATGAACATGTAGGAGTTGAAATTATGCTTGAATTTTCTCTATGATGATGAATTAGGGTAAAACCCACTTGTATGTTAAAAGATGGTTAAAAATTTGTGAAGTTCTACATGCTAATTAGATTGATGTTGATGAAATTGTTATGAGTAATTGATTTAGAACTATGTGTTCATAGTTAGAATGGTAAATTGTGAAATTAGGGATATTTATGTTAATCAATGAGTAAACTATGGAAATTGTGATTAAGATGCTTGTACATTATGCTAAACTAGCAATACGCACACAACGTGTTCGATGAAATGCTTAAGTTGGTTTAGTTATGGTTTTACATAAATATTTGATAAGTCGATGTAACATGTTTATGATAATGACGTATGTGATTAGTAGACACCATAATGTACGATAAAGAATTATGAAAGTAATGAAAGCTAAGTGTATGAAGTTGTGATGTATAGGAGCAAAGAAAGAAGAAGGAACGAGTCAATCGAAGGCATTAGGAATGCAAGATCACGGTAAGTTCATATGAACTTCACTCTCTTTATATGTAAATTTATGAATGTAAATCTTGATACTTGAACCTTAGTGTTGAATTATTACTATTGATCATGGAAGAATTGTATTAAGTCGAGAATTGGAAATGGATAAGGAAATGCGAAGTTAATGGATGTGTTTTTAACCCGCTTCAAGTGGGTCGAAATGTTGGAAAGTATGATGTTGTAATGTTTAAGTAAGAGCTAGTAGAAAACGGAACAAAATGGTGAAAATGTGTAGAAAGTGTATGGTATGTATTGATCATGTACGGGTGAGTCGAAAAGCTTACATGTTGAATGTTTCGAAAAGTAAGGGTAAAAGAGCATAAAGGAATTTATGCTAGAATGGGAAGAATGATTTTAATAAGAATGTTGGTTAAATGAGTAATGAATGTTAAGTTTCGCTAACGTGTCGAATAAGAATAAGTATATAGAAGACTTGATAAAAAAATGTTTTGAGAATTTATGCTAATGAATGTTTGTGTTATGTATGATAGGTAAGTCCCACTCTTGTTGATGCGAGCTCGGACCGAACACACTACACTGCCCTTTTATGCGCTTCCGGTCAAAGGCGTCTTTTGTAAATGGGTCAAAACACTTGTATGGTTATAACTTGTATGTCTTTTGAAACATGTCGTAGAATTAGTATTGAATGATGATTGTTAAAAACATGCAATTGCATATGGTACGAACGGGTTATGCCCAATTTTCGTTAAAAATAATGTCATTATTTGTACTTTCGAATGTGAAAAAAAAAATGGGCGTCTCAAGTTGGTATCAGAGCCGAGGTTTGAGGGATTCAAGCATTATAGTTAAAATGCTTGAACTCAAACCGAAAGCTCGTATGAAGGTGTGTTCGTTCCGAAGCGCTATGCAAGTAAGTAAATTGTGAATTTTGATTATGCTTATAGTTAGAAATGGGAAAGGGATTTATAGACTAATTGCCTATAAACCGGATTTTAAGGCGAATGACGATGCTAAACGGGTCCGCATTTAAATTACCGACACGTAGGAAAAAAAAGAATTAAGTAAAACGGACTAGTAAAACTGAAGTTAAAAGGTTTTAAAGTTAGAATTTTGAAAGAAAGTTTGAGCTGGGCAAGTGCAACAATAATGAACCAAGCAGTCTGTCGAAAATGGGGCGTCGCGTCACGTGACACCCACCCGGAATCGTCGTCGCGTCGCGCGACCGTGCTCACGGCCCACGACAAACAAAGGGGCAAGCTCTCGCGGCCCGCGAGAGCGTAAGATGCTGGCAAAAAAAAATTTTATTTGCTGTTTTGATTATGGGACTTGTTTTAATTAGTATCTAAGGCCCCGTAACCAATGTTTATAGAAATTTTGATATCAAGAATAATGAGGAAAGGTACGTATGAATGGTGTTCGATCAAAGATTATGATCTACATGATACGACATGATCGTCAATGACGATAATGGATAAAGTATGCATTGTAAATTGAATATAGTATGTTAGCATGGGTTCAAATATGATGAAGAGAAGTATAAAAAGAAATCTAATGAATGAGATGAATGTTTTATGTAAATGGCGGGCAATGTAAACGTGATGATAATGATACGGTATCTAATAAAGGTATGTAATTGTGGATGGCAGATGCAGTGAATGTAAATGATGATGAGAATGATATTACCAATAATGATGGTAAAGATGATGCCATATGAGGTGGTCACGAAATGACCATTAACACCGAGAATGATGAATGGTATACGGTGTGGTCACGAAGTGACCGTTAACACCGAGGATAATGAACGGTATGCGGTGTGGGCATGAAATAGCCGTTAACACCGAGGATGATGAATGGTATGCGGTGTGGGTACGAAGTAGCCGCTAACACCGAGGATGATGAAGGGAATGCGGTATGGTCACTAAGTGACTATTAACCCCCGGAATTATGAAATAAAAGCATGATGACCATAATTAAAAGCACAAAGGTCAATAAGACGTAGGCGTGATGGCATAAAGTAACATATAACGAAGTGAAAAGTATATATAAAATTATCAAATGTGTAATAAGTAAGAGAATGAAAGTCCTTGAAATATGTTAGGCATATTAACATATTTCCTAAACTATGATGTAGAATATTTCTTAAGGCAAATTCAACAGTTTCGTTAAGTTTCTGAAAATGCAACCTATGATAATTAGGATCCTCTAAATGTCAACCGGGTCATTTCGAAATGTTTCGAAGTAAGAACGTATATGATTGGAAGGTTGTGAATGAAGTTCTAGTTGGGTTTATCAACCCTATAATGAGAGATATGTGGTGTGGTCATAAAGGACCGTTAATACCTAGTATGAAAGAAAGGAAAGTATAAAATTTAAAATGTTAGAATGAAATGAACATGACCAAAGAATAAATTTTAATAACGATCTCGAATAATAAGGTAGATGGCTGACGAAAACGAAGAAATTGTTAATAAAATGTGTCCCGAGTAGCGGATGGTGCGAGAAAGTAAGTAAAAAAGATGAGGGATTCTATTTCCCCTATGAACGAAAGGCATGCATGATGTGGCCTACCATGACCAATGTTGATGATGATGTACAAGTGGAATGAAAGTTATTGAAATATGGTTATGAATACATCAATGTAAGTTGAGATGACATGGAAAGTATATGAAGTAATGAATGTAGAAAATGCTTAATGTAGATGACGGACGAAGGAAATACAAACAATAACAAATGACACGGTAGAAAGGAATAAAAGCAATGATTACGGAAGGAGATGGTATGGTCCTAGAATGTAATGAAAGGTAGGAATGATAATTACGATTAAGCTTAGAAAATATTGAGCATGAAAGGATGATATAATAGAATGAATTTGTTATGAAGTTAAGATAACTAGGTGTTGACTTTTATAAATCAAACTAGTGGAGTATAATAATCGAGAAAGTAAGAATATGCATGATCCGTGAGAACAGATCGGATGAAATATGATGATTTATGGTGATGGCAGTTAAATGGCATGATACCCGTTAAAGCAGAATTGTCATGTGAGAAATTCTAATGAAATAATGTAAAGATGAAGTAACTAGGTAATGGGTCAAATAATGATGAAAAAGCCAAAATTGTATTAGTAGTATGTTTTTATCCTAACTAACAAAGTAATTAAAATTTTAAAGGAAGATATTTATGTGATAAGCATGGATAGAGCCTTAAGAAAGGGTTGAAGACGGATGAAAGTTAGAGTCGTTAGGTGGGAAAGAAAGTATGAAAGCAAATGAGGAGATGCTTTTTCTCCACCTAACTAAAAGATATAAGCATAACAAGTAAGTGGCACAGATAGCCTGGTGGGTCAAGCATAATGTAGGACTAAAAGAACACATACCTATATATATATATATATATATATATATATATATATATATAAGTGATGCGTATGTGAACGTATGTGAGATATGTTGCCATTGGTCGTGGGAATATGAGTAGGGATATGTTGATAGTTAATCGTCGTAGACCAAAACGGGATATACGAGTAAGAGTAAAACATATGACAAATGTGGTAACATGTGATGGTGTAAATAATTATATATGTACATAGAAAGATGTTGAGGTAATAAGATTATGATGAAAGAAGTATGCTCCGAACACGTTGTGTATTAAGCATGTGATGATCGACTTATGAGAACTAAAATGAATAATGGGCTAAGACCTAGATGGATGATTTAAGCACCGACGAGGATAGAGATTTTTGTAAGACATGGTAAAATGATAACAAGTATGTCTAAAATCAATAAGGAAGTACATATGTGCAAATTAGTCCATACTGTAGGAATGGATTAACAAGCAACTAATAGTAATAGAGTTACTAAATGTTGAGGCAAGTCTATGTATATGTATATATACACACACGCACATACATTAGTAGTCAAGGTTTTTACGTCACAAGAGGGGGGTGACTAGGAAGAATGATGATATTAATAATAGAGGAATCAAGTAGTAGGCTCATGGTGAGCATTATTGTTTCTAACGGCATAGTGAAGGAACAAGTACGGTTAGTGACTTGGAAGGCAGAAGTAAATGACTTATAATGCCAGTAAATAAATGTTAATCTTTATATCAATACAGGAAATAATGGCGGCCCTAAATTCTTGTTTATTGTAAAGTAAGGTTATTAGATGTCTTGAAATGTCATGATGGAAAGATGGTAAGAGTCGAACCGCATATCAGAAAATGCGTAGTAGAAAGGGAAGAAAAGTGAAGAACTGTTAAGAAAGCAGGGTGCACACTTAGTATGTTAAATTTAGAATAATTAGAAAGAACTGTATGGAAGATGTGAAAGGTTAACGTCGAAGGAAGTTAGAATGAAAATATAAGAATGCGTAACTGTCAGAGGTGGAACGTTACATGAAGAAGGGTTGAGTGGCATATGTAATAAGCTTATAATACCGTATGTAGCGGAAACCTAGGTAAGTATATAAATGAGAATTAACCCTTTGAGGTACAATGTTAGGTAATTGTCTTAGTAAATACAATTGCTAGAAGGAATGACATGTATGACAGCTATGGAATGTGATGACAAGTATAGCTGAGTGTGACACCTCGAGTGTAATATGAGTTACCCAAATGTAAGTGTTGATTACACGATCATACTGATAGCGTGATTAAATACTTATGTTGACCCTTGTAACCTAGGGATATACGGTAAACAAGTTTGAGCAAGACAGTATGTACGCGATTTGTATAAACGTATACGTTAAGTTGTGGTTAACCATGCAGTTATGATAGATCATCAGTGAAAGAAATATTGGTCTCGGGTAAAGGTTATACGTAGGTACTGCAAGAAATTGTATGAAAGAACTATCAAGCAAGGGACATGAAATAAATTTTGCTTGATTTTAGCCCTGGGAGGATGAGGGATATGTAGAAGCTAAATAGTTAGAAACTATTGAAGGATGTTTGATTTGTGATTTTATATGAATGAATAGGAATGAACAGTATGAATATAATGATAATTATTTTCCCCTAAGTAGATGTTAGAGGTATGCGGGGATGAATACTCTGACAGATAAGTTTTAAGAAATCAGCTTGAACAATTGAACAATAATCATTAAATAATGTAATAGGATCACCTTCTTTCATACAAGGGTGAATTACCAAGTGTATTAGACAAGTTTAGAGTGGTAACGACCGATTCATCACGAGGGATGATCGAATGAAAGCATGTTATCAAAGTTCGAGGTATGTAATTATGAAGGGTTACAGATAAACTTGTCAGAATGTATGTGTTCAGGTTTCGGGGACGAAACCTTCTTTAAGGGGGTAGACTTGTAACACCCCAAAATTTCGTATGCTATAAAATAATATTATATTCGTGATGCTAAATAACAGAAAACGGTAACTATTAATCGGTACCGTAAGAAAATGATGATAAGACTAAAATATATGTAAGTAACTAAGTTAACCAAAGAAAAGGTAACCTAGTTAATATGAAAAGAAAGGATATGACATGTTTTTAAAAAGAAAGGGACTAAATGTGTAAATTTGAAATGAAACTTGATAAAAAAAATTAAAAAAGAGCCAGTGTTTTGTTCCTGGCTATGTGTGATCGATCAAGAAGGGGAGCCAAGGGGGAAACCCTACTTCTTAAAAATCCTGCAAATTAAAGGAAGAAAAGGCTAAATTTTTAGTGCATGAGTTAGGAATTATGATCCCTTAAGTGTTCTTGACATCAAGTAAGTCTAATTTCATGATTTGGTGATATTTGATTAATTGGGTTATGTGAAATTTGTAATTTTTATGGAATCAAACATGAATGCAAGATGATATGAACATGTAGGAGTTGAAATTATGCTTGAATTTTCTCTATGATGATGAATTAGGGTAAAACCCACTTGTATGTTAAAAGATGGTTAAAAATTTGTGAAGTTCTACATGCTAATTAGATTAATGTTGATGATTGAAGCAATATGTTGATGAAATTGTTATGAGTAATTGATTTAGAACTATGTGTTCATAGTTAGAATGGTAAATTGTGAAATTAGGGATATTTATGTTAATCAATGAGTAAACTATGGAAATTGTGCTTAAGATGCTTGTACATTATGCTAAACTAGCAATATGCACACAACGTGTTTAAGTTGGTTTAGTTATGGTTTTACATGAATATTTGATAAGTCGATGTAACATGTTTATGATAATGACGTATGTGATTAGTAGACACCATAACGTACGATAAAGAATTATGTAACTAATGAAAGCTAAGTGTATGAAGTTGTGATGTATAGGAGCAAAGAAATAAGAAGGAACGAGTCAATCGAAGGCATTAGGAATGCAAGATCACGGTAAGTTCATATGAACTTCACTCTCTTTATATGTAAATTTATGAATGTAAATCTTGATATTTGAACCTTAGTGTTGAATTATTACTATTGATCATGGAAGAATTGTATTAAGTCGAGAATTAGAAATGGATAAGGAAATGCGAAGTTAATGGATGTGTTTTTAACCCGCTTCAAGTGGGTCGAAATGTTGGAAAGTATGATGTTGTAATGTTTAAGTAAGAACTAGTAGAAAACGGAACAAAATGGTGAAAATGTGTAGAAAGTGTATGGTATGTATTGATCATGTACGGGTGAGTCGAAAAGGTTACATGTTGAATGTTTCGAAAAGTAAGGGTAAAAGAGCATAAAGGAATTTATGCTAGAATGGGAAGAATGATTTTAATAAGAATGTTGGTTAAATGAGAAATGAATGTTAAGTTTCGCTAACGGGTCGAATAAGAATAAGTATATAGAAGACTTGATAAAAAAAAATGTTTTGAGAATTTATGCTAATGAATGTTTGTGTTATGTATGATAGGTAAGTCCCACTCTTGTTGATGCGAACTCGGACCGAACACACTACACTGCCCTTTTATGCGCTTCCGGTCAAAGTCGTCTTTTGTAAACGGGTCAAAACACTTGTATGGTTATAACTTTTATGTCTTTTGAAACATGTCGTAGAATTAGTATTGAATGATGATTGTTAAAAACAGGGAATTGCATATGGTACGAACGGGTCATGCCCAATTTTCGTTAAAAATAATATGTCATCATTTGTACTTTCGAATGTGAAAAAAATGGGCGTCTCAATTTGCCCACAGCCCAGACAGTTATAACAACTTCACAACGATTCTTTCTGAAGCTCAATAGCAGCAGCAGGCCATCTCAAGCCCACTTCCTTTATAAGCCTAGTGTAATTGTTCAGCTCCATTATGTGAAATATAAAAAAAAAAACAAAAAACAAACACTTATCAGTTATAATTATCTAAAGATCTATTTTAATTTTCCACAAAAAATATTAAACCGAAACATAGAGACATATTTCAACACCCCCTCAGTTTAATATCCAAACGGATTGAACATTTTAATACCTTCACACATATGATTATGCTGTTGTATTAACAACCCTTTTGAGAATAAGTCTGCCAACTGATCTGTTGAACCAATAGCCAAAGGTTTTAAAACATTTTTTGCCATTAATTTTCTTAAAAAAACAAATCAAGTTCAAAATGTTTAGTCCTATCATGGAAGACAGGATTAGCAGCTATGGACAAAGCTGTTGTATTATCACAATATAGCTTTATAGGCAACTCAAGTTTAAGACCGAATTCTAACAACATATTTTTAGCCACACTAATTCACATGCAGCTGCACACATGGAGTGATACTCAGCTTTTCTGCTGAGGATCGTGACACAGTAGACTGTTTTTTTACTTCTCCAAGAAACTAAACAGTTTCCCAGAAATACACAAAAACCTGTAATAGACTTTCGCATCACCACACTACTACAAAAATAGGCATTTGCTACCGCCTTGTACATCATAGCATGTACTGTTTCCTTTGCATTGGTTACCATCTGCGCAAGTTCCATTGGGTGCAATTACCCAATCAAGAACAATGGGAATTGTGGACTCTATCCTCTTTACAAAGTCCGAGTAATCAGCTGACAAATCAGTGGCACCGCTAAACTTAAAGCTGCCTTCCTTAACAAGAAAGCCATAGCCACATTCATTGAAGGACAAAACATCTGAGTGGTTTCGTATGGTGTTAAGTGTAGCATCGTAATATGTGAGACCCTTGGGTATTTGATAACACCCTATTCCGGAGCATTGTCCATAAGGTGCATTGGGTTTTTTATGACATATTCCAAAACAACCACTAGTAAAGTCATCTTTATCTATCCCATTAATCAAAGCGTAATCGTCACAATCAATGACTACGAACTTGTTCTTTACCGAGAAAGTGTATACTTTGTGCTTACGTAAGTCAATCCCTGATATTACTCCATCAACAAACCCACTTTGGTTGTAGCATACGTAAGAAACTAAAGTTGCTAAACGCACCTCTGAATCTGAAATGTTGTATACTTCAAGGTCGCCACTTGTAGGAAACAACTTTGGGGGTTCGTAAGAAGTATTGCAGATCGTGCTATATGATTCATCTAGGGAACAATCTGTGCCAATACCGAAAGGGTAAGGAACTGTAATATTCCCGCATTGGGTTGGACAACCTGGCTTTGCTATGTTGTTGGTGGTAGCACCTTCCACTACCATTGTCACACAAATGATGAAATGAAGAAGCATGTTTTCACAATGTGACAGAACACCTTTTTTTGGAGTGTTTTACTTGCAATAATCATATAATTTGTAGAGCGACTGCAAGCACTCTTTACCCCGTCTCTTGTTATGACTTAGGGATGAGCTCGGTACCGTCCGGTACCGAAAGAACCGGTGCCGAAAATCCTTAAAAGTGGGTACCGGTACCGGTATCGAATATACCCGGTTCGGTACGGTTTGGTACCGGTACGGTACCGATATTTGAGGTTAAAACTTGATAAATACCGGTACTGAAACGGTACCGAAAATGTGAAAAGTGGGTACCGAATCGGTACCGAAAAAGCACCCGGTTCAGTAAATTCGGTACCGGTACCTGTAGGGGTGAGCAAGTTTAGGTCCGGACCGAAAATAACCGAGAACCGAACCGAAAATATACCCAACCCGACCCGAACCCAAGTACCTAGGTATTTAGATCGGTTCTCGGTTCTTTTCATGGTGAAACCCGACTTGGACCTATGGACCGGAACTGACCCTATATTTAGGGTAGTGAATCGGTTCTGTATTTTATGTTTGATCGATTCTCGGGTCGGGTCGGGTCGGGTTTTTCCTTTTGCTCACCCCTAGGTACCTGTTCGTTACCGGTACCGGGTCTGATTGGCTCATCCCTATTATGACTTATGAGTCATTGACTTCGATATGCTTAGCGTCATTTTGTTTTAAACTAGTGAGCCAACTTGTGGTATGATTCATTGACTTTGATTTTATTTGTTGCGATGTGGTAATTTAACCGAGACTTTGTTTGATTTGTTGAAAACTAGTGGGTATGCCCGCGCGTTGCAGCGGGTGTGCCGACTGATATGAAATCAGTTATGACATCTATAACAAACACAGGGCGTAAGGATGGAAACACAAGGATAAGGTTGGAATAGGATTTTAGGATGTGAGGTATGAGATTATGGTAAACTTACAATAATAACCTTTAAGCATCTTAAAAAGTGTCGGAAGTTACTATTTTACTCTTATTAAATAAGTGACATTGTCTTTTACATGTGGCTTCACATGTTGTACGCCTGGCAAAATTATGATTGTGTACATCTAATTCGCTTAATAATGTATTGTGGGGTGCCCTCGCGATGCCGCGGGAGCACAACACTTAGATAGATTGATGATTTTAGGGGTCGCGTGGAGTGATTCGTTCAGTCTTAAGCCATAACCGTTAAAAAAAGAAACCAAGTTCATTATAAAACATGGGATTCTAGCCTAGTGATCCAACTAAACTCTTTAAATCCATTGTGTGTGTATCTTTCTCCAACCTTTTAAATGCATGGCTTATAATCATTTTAGAATATAGAATACGACCTTTTAAATTATTTATCCATGTTATATTATAAATTTGGTCAACTTTACTTGTGGGCTCGGAAGCCGTGTTTGTCAACCTTGGTCATTTCTCGTATGTTGCAATACAGGTATGTTTGCCCTGAAATTCACATACATGTGGTATGCCAATTTGAAATTCACATATATGATTCTTCTACCACATTTTTTGTTCCTTGACTTTTATTTAGCATTATTGGCATTATGAGGAATTAAAATTTATTTTGTGTAATAGTGAGTGATCTATTTGCTTATATGCAAAAGAAGCTTCGGCAGATCCGAAGATTGTAAAGGAAAATAAATTATATGCATAAGAATTATAATCCCTTGGTTTTTTTACCCTCGATTAATCGAAATTAACCGAACCGAACCATTCGTCTTTCATACATTTCTTGATTTTATATAGAAAATCAATCTTCACAGCCAAAACATATACAAAAAATCAATCTTCGCAGCTACCTTGTTGATTACTCCAAAGTGTTGCCGCCTCCCTATTCATGGGCGAACATGTGTTCGGTTCTTCTAAGAGACTCTGGATTGAAATCAGAATACTCCGCACATCATAAACACACGACCAGTTGCTCTAGAACACAAGATAAAGGTTTATATTAACAAACACATGTTGCCAAAAATTATACAACTTTATAAAAAAAAATGCAAGGTACCTTTTATGTATCCAAACACATGGTTCCAGAAACATTGATTTTTAGAACTTTGGATGATAACATTTAGTCTCAAACTTCACCTTGGGAGGATTATACGGATGATCCTTCTGGAACAAAAGTGTGAGCTTGTATTCTATTCCTTGGAAAACAATACCTACGCAATAATAATCACATTTAAGAATCCAAATGGCAATAAAAAAAGAAACTATATACAAACAGATATTCAACTAACCAATAGGCCCCTAAGTTCTATTTGTAATCTGTTACATTGATAAACAAAAACAAAACATTAATCAAACTAACTCAATGGTTAAAATTGATTTGGAAGCTATCTGCATCACGTAGGCACCTAGCAACGATGGTGGCTGCGCATCATCTCAAAAGAATAAAAAACGAAAGAAGGCGGTGGTACACCCGAGAAACCAAGAGCAGTGATGGTGGTTCACAGTGATGGTGGTTCACATAGTTTACGAGAGAGAAATTGTAAGATCAAAATTTGAGATCACCAAATGATTTCCTTACGGGTTATAGCCACCGTGTGAATTCGAGCTCTAGATTTATCTGCCAATGATGGCCATTAAACACTATATTTATATGCCTATGATGGCCAAAGGTTTAATTATTTCCAAATTCAATATATTTGATCGGTTACAAAACCTTTGAATTCTTTTTTTTATTATCACTATATCACTATTTATTTGCCAATTATGGCCAATAGCTTGATGAGCATTTATTCAAGGGTTTAGCTTCTAAATCGGTTACAGTTTTTGGTTTATCAATTAACCTAGACTCTTCATATGTCATATTAATGTTATCTTAATATTATAGTTACACATGTGCCAAAATCCCTAAAATGCCCCTAAACTGTCTTAAATTTTTGAAGAACGGGCAAGTTTACCCCCTCTAAAATAGCTTAGTTCACTTGTACATGTTGCTTGAAGATGTGTACACAATGGAAAATTACCAAAAGGATAGAAATCCTAGTTCTCTTAATATAGTAGTATTGATAATGCCTTGAGAATAATAGCATGAAGAGTTTTTTAGTTCCCATTTCAACAACTACAAACACAAAGTCGTCATGTCGGCGGGAATAGGTCTGCCCCTTTATTGGGCTAAATGGGCGGCAAAGGAATAGTGCCACTCCCTTATTGGCCTAACAAATTTACGATTTTATCCCGCTTTAAAATTACGATTTTGACATCATTTCAAAATCATGTTTTTGCCCCCACTTAAAAATAAATTTACGCTTTCGTTTCCAGCTAAATATTTCTATTTTGCCCCTGGTTAAAAATTACGATTTTGCCCCGTTTCAATCTACAATTTTGCCATTAGTTTTTTCCCTTAAAATTACGATTTTCCCGTCAGTTCAAAATTATGTTTTTACCCCCACTTAAAAATAAATTTACGCTTTTGCTCCCAGCTAAAAATTCCAATTTTGCCCTCAGTTCAAAATTACGATTTTGCCCCGTATAAATTTATAATTTTGCCATTAGTTTTTTTCTCACAGCCAAGTTACGGTTTTGCCCTCAACTTAAATTTACATTTTGCCCATCGTTTTTGTTTGTTTTCCTGTTGAAATTACAATTTTGCTCACAGTGTAAAATTACAGTCGTGCCGGCAGCTTCCTGGCACTCCCCCGTTGGTCCATTTAATTTACGATTTATCCCCGAATTAAAATTATGATTTCGCCCTCAGTTAAAACTTACGTTTTTTCCCATCGTTTTAGTTTTTTTTTAGCAAAACTATAAAGGTTTTTTGTTTTAATTGGTTTACTTTATTTAATTTTTTTTCGTGTCAAGGACCCGCCTAACACTGGCTCATTAGTCCTAAAAAATTACAGTTTTGCCTCGAGCCCAAAATTACGGTCTTATCATCGTTTTCGTTTTTTTTTTCCTAGCAAAATTATAGTAGTCTTTTTTTAATTGATTGAGAATTATTCGGCCATCGCCCCGCAACGCAGACGGGGCATCAACTAGTTGTAAAACAAATAGCATAGTTTATGTTCTTATTTATTGGTTGATATATAATATAGTGTCCCTACGTAAATAGCCATTGACATGGTAATTTATTTATTTAGTTTAGACATAGTTAAATAGTTTGAACTATCTGCACATGACATTATAGCCTACTGATATCTTATGGGTGGAATAAGTCTTAAGGACCGAACCATTAAGTCCTGGGTCCGATGCACACATGGGGGGGTTTTCCCCAAATTTATTGGGTTTATATGATCGGGTAGTTTCGCTCGTGACACCATGATACTTGGCCCGTCAATGATCCAAATTTATTGGGTTTATATGATCGGGTAGTTTCGCTCGTGAACCATTAATAGGGGTCATTAATATTTCATTATAATCAACGATGGTTAACCAGGATCAATAATGGTTGATTAGGGTTATTGGTGCTCGTTAACATAAATGGTTGGTTAAATATGATCAATGGTGGTAAATCGGGGCATTGTTTGTTTAATTAGGATGAATGGCATTCAACTAGAGACTTTGATGATAATTTAGGGTCAACGGTGGGGAATTAGGGTCGTTGATGCTCAAATAGGACCAACGATTGTCCTTAGGATCATTGGTAGTGAATTAGGGTCATTGGCAGTCGATTAGGGTCATTGATGGTCAATTAGGGTCCTTTATCGAAAATTAGGGTTACTAGTGACTCGTTAAGGAAAATAAAGTCAAATTTTGTCAGCCACAATTTTAATGGTCAAACATAATCAGAGTTAGTTAAAATGATAGTCAATGGTTAATATTGTGATCAAACATAATGATTCACAATCATAGATATGTGTATATGTCCCATTATGACTTGTTATATCTTATGACTAATTATCCATTACGACACATCATGCATCTATCTATATAATAAAAGAAACCTGATTTTGGACACATGTCATCCAATGAGGGCATTAATAATTTATAGATAAATTTTAAATTTCAAATTAAAAAGATTTAAATATTATATTAGAATTTTATCTTGATTGTTAATCTAAAGTCTAAAATGTGTTTTAAATCTAATCTATAATTTAAGGATTTAATTTTGATTTGAAATTATTAAAATAAAAACCCATAAAATTAGTAACCATTTAATCAATTAAAAGTTTTTTTAGAAAAAACCCTTATTTTAATGTTAATATAAATTTCGTAAGTTTTACTTTCCCTTCTGGAATCAAATTAGATTTTTGTGATAATTAAAGTTTTGTAAAGAATAGAAAAAATCATTATTTAATATTCAATATATTACATCCAATATTTAGAATTAAACCCTACTTCATTCTACATACTAGGTATGTTATTTTACTCTTCATCATATTATCTATGTCACATAGAATACATCATGTTTTTTAGATAAGTTTACCATGTCAAATAAGTAATAATTTATTCCCCTTTAATAAAATGAGAACTTTTTTAAATTATTTTAAAAAATTCTAGATATATGTGTTTTAAAACAAGGTAAACTCTCAACATACATATTTTTTCCTACTGTAACTAAGATCTAGAGGTGTGTGAAAGGTATATTTACATTCGGAATGTCATAACTTTTTTTTTTAATTTAGATTTACTTAGTTGTTGTATAGTGTCTCATGTCTTTATTTTTTCACATATATATATGTTTCATTAGTTTAATTGTACATGTAAAGTATTAAAATATACATAGTATTTTCTCAACTATAGTTAATTGGTTTTATTGATTCAATTTTTATCTATTCATTTACATTATTATTATCTGTCTAGAAGTCCTTTTTCAGACCTTTCAAATGGTATGAGAAATATTACTCTATAGGGGAAGGTTCATTTGAGAAGAGAAGAAAATTTTATTGAGAAGAAAAAAAATAAAAGGGTATAATTGTAAAACATTAAATAGTTTTTTTTTCCCATCTCATTTATTATTATGTTTGACTAATTAATTAGTCATTAAAACTATAATCCTCCACACTAAATATTTTTGCCTACACACATCAAACGTTATCCTACACATTTCGAAATTTATCCTACACATATTGAAATTTATCCTACACAACTCGTAATTTATCCTACACGCCTCGTATTTATCCTACACTTTAAATGAATTTTATTTTTATTTTTTGTGAAAAAAATATATATCTTAAAAATAAGTTACAAATTTAATATAGTTAGTTATTAAAGATGAAACTACCAATTAATGATGTATGTAATTTACTAATATACCCTTATAGTTACATTAAGTACAAATATTAAATGAAGTCTAATGAAGCATTCCTATTGGTTGAAATTTCTTCTTTTTTCTTCTTACAAAGAATTTCTTCTCATTTGAACCCTCCACTTACTCTATATGAACATATTTTTTTATTTAATATTATAATTATGATTCACCCCGTGTAACACACGGGGTTATAACCTAGTATTAAGATATATCATAGTTGGGATTATTTGAAGACAAAATTGATTGCTCATAGTAAAAATTGATTGATCAAAATAATCATCAAACATTTTATATATATATATATATATATATATATATATATATATATACACGCACACATGTTTGTTAATCTTCGAATGCCGTGTATGAATAATAACTTAATTATCTTTTTTTTTTTTTCATTTCAATTTATATAATATATAATAGACATCCTTAGCCCATTTAATGTATAAGTAATTTGTTTTTATGATAACTTGCATTCGTTAACTCTAAAAAATTGAGTACACAATTATATTTATTTTTTTCTCAACATTATTATATAAATTTTGTTGAACTTAATCAGGTTTATCAATTAAATTAATTGATGAGTTTAATTTAGAAAATATAACATGACATTGCTAAAAAATGACACTAAAAAGAGTGTCATAATGTTTTTTCAATCACGCTAAAAAGATGACACATAAGAAAGTGTGTCATAAATTTATTAAATTTTGTAAAACCTTGACTTTTTTTATTGGCATGCGTTTTTTAATGTCATCAAATGAGTGTGTGTCATTGTTTGCGTGTCAAGATAGATCTTGTTTTTTTATGACGCTAAGAAGATGACACACAAAAAAGAATGTCATAAATTTATTGAATTTTGTATTCCATGACATTTTTTTTTCTTGACGCACGCTTTCGAATGTTATAAAATTAGTGTGTGTCATCGTTCGCGTGTCAAGATATGTGTATTTTCTAGTAGTGAAATGCGAAAATGGTCCCTGAGTTTAGGCCACTTTTACCACTTCAGTCCAAAAATGAAACTTTTTGTATTTGGGTCCCTGAGGTTTCATTTTTGTTGTCATTTTTATCTAATTGGTAAACTGCGTTAGAATTTCTTGTTAACTTCTACCGTTTTTGTGGTTTGCCTCATTTAATTAAAATATATTATGGCATATAATGACGATTGTACCCTTCATTTAAAGCAGATCTACCGATGTAAACTTATCTATTCTTGTGGGAGATTCTGATCCATTTTAAATTTTAGTGAATTTTGTTTTTTCAAGAGTAAAATGCAAAAATGGTCCCTGAGTTTAGGCCACTTTTACCACTTCAGTCCAAAAATGAAACCTTTTGTATTTTGGTCTCTGAGGTTTCATTTTTATTGTCATTTTCATCTAATTGGCAAACTGCGTTAGAATTTCTTGTTAACTTCCCCCGTTTTTGTCGTTTCCCTCATTTAATTAAAATATATTATGGCATAAAATGACGATTGTACCCTTTATTTAAAGCAGATCTACCGATGTAAACTTATATATTCTTGTGGGAGATTCTGATCCATTTTAAATTTTAGTGAATTTTGTTTTTTCAAGAGTAAAATGCGAAAATGGTCCCTGGGTTTAGGCCACTTTTACCACTTCAGTCCAAAAATGAAACCTTTTGTATTTGGGTCCCTGAGGTTTCATTTTTGTTGTCATTTTCATTTAATTGGCAATCTGGGTTAGAATTTTTTGTTAACTTCTCCCGTTTTTGCCGTTTCCCTTATTTAATTAAAATATATTATGGCATAAAATGACGATTGTACCCTTCATTTAAAGCAGATCTACCGATGTAAACTTATCTATTCTTGTGGGAGATTCTGATCCATTTTAAATTTTAGTGAATTTTGTTTTTTCAAGAGTAAAATGCGAAAATGGTCCCTGAGTTTAGGCCACTTTTACCACTTCAGTCCAAAAATGAAACCTTTTGTATTTGGGTCCCTGAGGTTTCATTTTTGTTGTCATTTTCAACTAATTGGCAAACTGGGTTAGAATTTCTTGTTAACTTCTCCCGTTTTTGTCGTTTCCCTCATTTAATTAAAATATATTATGGCATAAAATGACGATTGTACCCTTAATTTAAATGATGAAAACGACAAAAAAAATGAGAAGTTAACAGAAATTTCTAACCCAGTTGCCAACTGGATGAAAATGTCAAAAAAATGAAACCTCAGGGAGTCAAGGACCCATATACACAAGGTTTCATTTTTGGACTAAAGTGGCAAAAGTAGCTTAAACTCAAGGTGTTGGTGCATACGTCTGTCGACTTCGTCTTGTATCGAGTCTGATAAGCTGTGCTTAGATTCAACTTGGTTCCCATTGCTTTTTGGAAACTTGTCCAAAAATGAGAGGTAAAACGATTCTCTCTGTCTGAAACAATTGATAGAGTAATTCCATGTAAAGAAACTATTTCATTTACATACAATTTAGCTAATTGTTCCATATTAAAAGTTTCTTTCATTGATAGAAAATGAGCTGACTTGGTTAGTCTGTCTACAATCACCCAGATTGTATCATTACCTTTCTTTGTTTTGGGTAATTTAGTAACAAAATCCATTGTTATCAATTCCCATTTCCAAACAGGCATTTCTAACTGTTGCAATAAACCTGAAGGTTTCTGATGTTCAGCTTTGACTTGTGAACAGGTTAAACACTTAGAAACATAGGCTGCTATGTCCTTTTTCATTCCTATCCACCAGAAAATCTTTCTTAAATCCTGGTACATTTTATCGCTTCCTGGATGCATCGTATATTTAGACTTATGGGCTTCTAATATGCGATGACGTAGGTTTCCTAATTTAGGTATCCACATTCTCTTTTCATGGAATCTCCAAATTCCATCTGTTCCTTGTTGTAATTCCTTAATCATACCTTTTAGCTTTTCAGTATCATCCTTGATTACTGATTCTTGTGCTTTTCTAATCTGCTCATTTAAATCTACTTGTAGTTTTAATTTAAGAGAACGTACTCTTTTTGGCTATTCGTGATATTTTCGACTTAAAGCATCAGCAACTACATTTTCCTTTCCTGCATGATATTGAATATCACAATCATAATCACTAAGCATCTCCATCCAGTGTTTTTGTCTCATATTCAATTCCTTTTGCTCGATGACATACCTTAAACTTTTATGATCAGTGAAAACAGTAAACTTACTACCGTACAAGTAATGTCTCCAAATCTTAAGGGCGAAAATTATAGCTCCTAATTCTAAATCATGAGTTGAATAATTTTCTTCATGATTCTTAAGTTGTCTGGATGCATAGGCTATAACCTTTTGACGTTGCATCAATACCCATCCATAACCTAATTTAGAAGCGTCACAATAGATTACAAAATCCTCAGTTCCTTCTAGTAACGCTAGTATGGGTGCATGGGTTAATCTTTGCTTAAGGGTTCTAAAGGCCTCTTCTTGTTTTGGTTCCCATATAAACTTAACAGATTTACAAGTTAACTTAGTTAAGGGAATGGCTATTCTAGAAAAATCTTGAATAAATCTTCTATAATAACCGGCTAGTCCTAAGAAACTTCTAACCTCGGTTGGTGTTTGGTTATCGCCTCGATCTTGGTGGGATCCACATGAATTCCTTCATGATTAACTAAATGTCCAAGAAATTGTACCTGTTCTAACCAAAACTCACACTTTGAAAACTTAGCATAAATCTTTTCTTTTCTTAATAAACTTAAAAGTGCGTGCAAATGCTTTGCATGTTCCTCTTTACTCTTAGAGTAAATGAGTATATCATCTATAAAGACAATTATGAATTTATCCAAATATGGCTTACATATTCGGTTCATCATGTCCATGAATGCAGCTGGGGCATTGGTTAAACCAAATGGCATCACAGTAAATTCATAATGGCCCTACCTTGTTCGGAAGGCGGTTTTAGGAATGTCCTCTTCCTGTACTTTTAATTGATGATATCCTGACCTTAAATCGATTTTTGAGAAAAATCGTGCTCCTTACAACTGATCAAACAGATCATCAATTCTTAGTAATGGATACTGATTCTTAATTGTGACCTTATTTAATTCACGGTAGTCAATGCGCATACGCATTGATCTGTCCTTCTTTTTGACGAATAAGATTGGCGCTTGCCAGGGTGATGAACTTGGCTGTATAAATCCTTTCTCCAATAATTCGTCTAATTGTTTCTTTAGTTCTTGCAATTCTGCAGGTGCCAAACGGTATGGTGCTTTGGCAATTGGTGTTGTCCCTAGTATTAAATGGATTCTAAATTCAACTTCTCTATTTGGAGGTTTCCCTGGTAATTCTTCTGGAAATACATCTGAAAACTGAAATACTACTGGGATATCCTTTAATTCTTTTCCTTTAGTGTTAGTGATTATAGAAATCAAATACACTAATGATCCTTTTCTTATGTAACTTGTTTTCATCACAGAGATAAATTTAGTGGATCTAGAAGTTTTATATCCTTTAATTGTGATCTTTTCACCCTTTGGTGAATTTACTTGTATTGACTTTTGATCACACAAAATACTGGCTTTATTGGCTATTAACCAATCCATTCCTAATACTACATCAAATCCTGCCAGATTCATGGGTAAAGGTTTGCAATAAATTTCTGATTTAGAATTTCTATTCTTGCTCCCTGCAAGATTTTAGAAATTTTAATGGTTTCACCATTTACTGTCTCTACTAGATATTCTTGTGGAAGTTTAGTTAATGATTGGTTGAGAAGTTTGCAAAATGAAGTATTAATAAAACTTTGGTTTGCACCAGAGTCAAATAATACTTTAGCAAAAATATCATTAACTAAAAACGTACCAGTGATCACATCCGGGATCATCTTTGCTTCTTCTACAGTCAGAACAAAAGCTCTAGCATATTTGGTATTCTTGTTATTTGTAGCTGGAGCTAATTTTGGGCAGTTAGGCTTGATATGACCTTGTTCTCCGCAGTTGTAGCATATCCTGTTGTTAGCTTTCTTCCTGCAATCTTCTTCCTTGTGTCCTGATATTTTACAAAAGTTATAGTGTATGGAGCATCTTCCTGAATGCTTCCTTTTACAATTCTTATAGTAGGGTGCAGAGGTAGAACCGATATTTTTTCCCACGGTTAAAATTTCCAGAACGAAATTCTTGTGTGAGCTTCTGGGTTAGGTTCCTCCTTTGATCATCTTCTCATGTATGAACTAATTCATCTATCAAGGTATTGGCTAGTTTACAGCTTCTTCTATGGTTTGAGGTCTAGCTGCCTTGACTACATGTCTTATCTCCCTGATTAATCCCCAGATATAACGGGAGATTAATACTGGTTCAGGTGAAGCAAGGCTTGGCACTATTCTAGCATATTCAAAGAATAACGTATCCCTTACTATCCACACCAGTCATCCTAAGGTTTAGGAATTTGTTTGCTATCTATTCTTTTTCATTAGGAGGGCAGAATTTCCTTTCTACCATGTTTTTAAACTTCTCCCATTCCATATTGTAAATTCTATCACTTTCTCTAGACTGAAGGATAGTGTTCCACCATTCCAGTGTTGAATTCTTAAATAGATTAGAAGCAAACATTATCTTATCTTCTTCTGCACACTTGCTTATTCTTAAGACTGCCTCAGTCTTTTCTATCCAGCATAAGGTTGCAATGGCCCCTTCGTTGCCCGAGAATTCCTTTGGTTTACAAGACCAGAATTATTTGTAAGAACAACCGTAAGACACTGTTCTTCTTCTTTTGGGAATGGGCACTTGAAGTACAGGTCCATTATTTACGTCGTTTGCAGGTTCAGAGGGTCGTTTGCTATCATGTCTACTTTTATTTTCAGCTTCCTTAACCGTTTGAGGAATATATGGCATTGCATCTATTATTCCTTGTGCTACTATGTGTTGGATGGCACTGTTGTCTACATGATTTCCATTGTTGTTTGGATTTTCGTTACCCGGGTTATTGTTACTCTGGTTATCATTATTCAGATTTCTCTGGTTTACTTCGTCGTTCATCTGAATTTTAAACATTTATCACATATTAATATCACAAGATAATTAATAGTTTAGGTAACAACCACACAGCACACATATTAACCAAAAGCGTCGAGCATTGCGACTTTACTCTTTCTATATAGTATGCGTCAAATACACACTAAAACAGAAATTTAAAAATTACAACGCTATTATGCATCACTAACCATAAAATGGTCTATACTACAATATATTATTATATATATATATATATAAATTTTTTTTTCATACAAACTTATTATTTTATTATATTATTATTATTATTACCAACTCCACTATCATCTTTATGGATATGGATTTCCCCCGAAATCCATCTGACGCTCGTCATATTTCCAGACGAGTTGTACTCCTACATACCTCATCCTCTCACTACTCTCTAAGATTTCTTCTCTGAAAGTTCGGAGTTCTTGCAAATTCTCTGCACTCATTGGGGGTGCAGGTGCTAGTACTGGATCTGGGTACTGTGGCATGGGATTCTCCTGAGGGTACGGATTCTCTAAAATCTCCCTGATGTATTCATCGTTGTCATAATAGGGATCTCGAGGGTCCAGACCTGGATACGCTGCTATGTTCGGCAAGGTTTCGTCATTTAGATGGTAGCGTGGCACATAATCCCTAAGATCATCAAACCATGGGTCATAATTTGGGTCTAAGGGATTAGGGGCTGGTATCCTAGGTATTTCCTCAGGGTTGAAATCATGCATTTCTACCTCCATCGGCTGAGTGGGAATTAAAGGTAAGGGTTGTGGGGCTACTAGTTGTTCCAGACTTGGGTCGGCAGCAGTTGTTGCTAGGATATGGAAATTGGCTAAGCTCCTATTAAGCATATCCTGTGTATGGGCATCTGACTCTCGCTTAGCGGCTGCTAGGACTCTTTGCTGTTGCAACTTTCGCATTCTTTTTCTACGCTCAAAGGCTCCCTTACTGAACCATCCTCTCTTTTTCTGAGGGAATGGCTCTTCAGACTGCGCTTTAAAGGCAAATATCCCTTCTTCCTGATCAGCGGAATACCCAGAGAGGGTAGGCTGGGAAGAGGTACCTTCACTCCTAGGTGAATCGGACAACTGACGATACACGTCTGAGGGTCCTTGATCACTCATACTGTAAACTAACAAATAGTCAAATTACACATAACAATAAAATAAAGATATTCACGTATTTTCAAATTTTATTTCCTAACAATTTAGATAATATATTGATGTCAGCAGAACACTCCTGTGGCTGAATCAGTGGCTAGGCTCTGATACCACCTTTTGTCGCAACCCCCGCCCCCTTATCTGTCCCGGGAACGGGCGGCCGCGAACATTCGTTTGTGGTGGTATCAGTTATTAATTAGGCAGCGGAAATTACATCAGGACCGTAGTTAGGAAATGTTTATCAGAGTAAAACCACAATATTTTATATTAATAATCACATGGGTAAAACCCAAGTTTCTTTATTACAACATGTTTATAGGGATAAACCCTATTTTATTGAATTTAAAACATCGTCTTTTTGGGTAACTTTTGTAGCCACATTTTTCCAAGCCGTCAGTGCTCTCTAGCTGGCATTTTACTAATTGGCTGTCACCTTGTGTTACCTGAAACGAGTTTTAAAAACATTTGTCAGTGGGAAATACTGGTGAGTGAGTCCCAATTTAATCAAGAAACATTTTACCAATTAACACAGTACTGAGAGTGATCACATTGTTTATTTCTACACAATTACTCATTCAGTACTGTCAATCCTGACTGGTGGGTCATATTACACATTGGCTAACTCGTCGTCCAATGGTAACGTGTTCCACATTTTGTATACAAAACCCCAACATACCGACAGTAATTGAAGAACTACAAAGACTCAATAACTGCTTAATCACATTGTTAAGCATTTAAGGTTTTGTAAAACAGTTCACAAAAAGGTTTACAAAAATCGGATAAACTCACATTGCTGTTTTAGACTTCTTCTAGGGTATCCTGGTGTTAATCTATAATTTACACAAATGTACATATGTTAGTATAATAACCCTTTATTTATATTAACGATACCCTCCCTGAGACGGTATTCCAACAACTACGTCGGGCAGAACCACGACAGTTGTTACGGAACCCTGGATCAATCGGGCAGCGTATCTAATACGTAACTGGGGTTATAATACTTACAACGGAGCAGAACCTCGCTAATTAAGGGGTATTATACTCGAAGATTATGCCTATTACTTCAGAAATTCGAGATTTAGAAAAGAATTGAACGAGCAGACTGAAGGCCCGATGCCCTCTATTTATAGGGCCTGATTTTCACTTTCTCGCGGCCCGCGTAAAGGTAAGCATAAGCTTACGCGGCCCACGTCGTAGAGGGGTCTAGGAGTAGGTGATCCGGGTCATGGGGTAGGTTCAACACGCGTCGACCATGTGTCAGCACCGGAGCTCGCCTGACTTTTAAGTTGTCGCGGCCCGCGTAGGATTAAGGGGTGGCTTACGCGGCCCGCCAGAACCCCATTTTTCTTGTTTTTTGTTTATTTTAAATGATATTTTATATTTTGGGCTCGGTTTTCACATACGGGGTGTATTTTAAGACATATAGGGGTATTTTAAAATATATTAGGGTGTCAGAAAAATTTCAGGAGGGTTGTTATATATTTGTTTCCAAGTCATATCAATTACCACCCACGGTACTGTCAACCCGACTTGTGGAAATGTTACCCCTCGCAAGGCAGTAACAAATTTTGTATACAAAACCCCAACATACCGACGATAATTGTATCCTTACAAATACTCAATCACTATTTAATATATAATTAATCGTGTGAGGTTTTGTAAAAACAATTTACAAAAAAGGAGATTACTCACATTGCTGTCTTAGATTATCCTTTAGTGTTTCCTGGTGACAATCTATAATTTACACAAATGCACACGTGTTAGTATAATAACCCATTTTAACATTAGTAATACCCTCCCCGAGACGACATTCTAACGACTACGTCGGGCAGAAACACGACAGCTGTTACAGCACCGGGCTGCGCCACATTTTCGATCTCTCGCGGCCCGCGTGAGATCCCTAAGGGGTCTACGCGCCCCCCGTCAGCCCCAAAAATTTGATTGTTAATTATTTTTAATAATTTTAAAGGTATTCGGGGTCCGTTTTCGTGTATGGGGTGTATTTTAGAACATATTGGGATATTTTAAATATTTTTAGTGTGTCTGAAAATATTTCGAGGGTTGTTATATCCTTCCCACCTTGTTTTAGAGCTCGTCCTCGTGATCTACTGGAACAAGTGTGGATATTTCCTTTGCATTTCTGATTCAAGTTCCCATGTATACTCTGGTCCTCTTTTGGAGTCCCATTTCACTTTGACAAGAACTAATCTCTTGTGCTTGAGATTCTTGACTTTCCTGTCTTCGATCTGTAGAGGCCTTTCTACAAACTTGAGTTGTTCATTTACCTCTATATCCTTAAGAGGTACTACAAGTGATTCATCGGCTAAGCATTTCTTGAGATTAGATACATGAAATACATCATGTATTCCTGCCATTTCCTCTGGCAGTTGTAGCTGATAGGCTACAGGTCCTATTCTTCTAATAATCTTGAAAGGTCCAACATACCTGGGACTTAGCATTCCCCTTTTGATGAATCTTACCACTCCTTTCCAAGGAGAGACTTTTAACAATACTTGGTCCCCTACTTGAAATTCCAATGGTTTTCGCCTGTTGTCCGCATAGCTTTTCTGTCGATCACGTGCTGCTTTCAGTCGTTCCTTGACTTGAATGATCTTGTCGGTTGTCTCCTGCACTATCTCAGGTCCAGATAGTTGCTTTTCCCCAATTTTTGCCCAACAGACTGGGGTTTGGCACTTTCGTCCATAAAGTGCTTCGAATGATGCAGCATTGATACTTGTGTGATAACTATTATTATAAGAAAATTCTATTAATGGTAAGTGATCGTCCTAATTACCTCTGAAATCAATTACACAAGCTCTAAGCATGTCGTCCATCGTCTGAATTGTCCTTTCGCTTTGTCCGTCCGTTTGGGGATGATAAGCGGTGCTTAGATTTAACTTGGTTCCCATGGCCTTTTGGAAACTTGTCCAAAAATGAGAGGTAAAACGACTATCCCTGTCAGAAACAATTGATAAAGGAATTCCATGTAAAGAAACAATTTCATTTACATACAATTTAGCTAGCCGTTCCATACTGAAAGTTTCCTTCATTGGTAGGAAGTGAGCTGACTTAGTCTATCTACAATCACCCAGATTGTATCATTACCTTTCTTTGTTTTGGGTAATTTAGTAACAAAATCCATTGTTATCAATTCCCATTTCCATACTGGCATTTCTAACTGTTGTAACAAACCTGAGGGTCTCTGATGTTCAGCTTTAACTTGTGAGCAAGTTAAACATTTAGAAACATAGGTTGCTGTGTCCTTTTTCATTCCTATCCACCAGAAATTCTTTCTTAAATCCTGGTACATCTTATCACTTCCTTGATGCATCGTATACTTAGACTTATGGGCTTCTTCTAATATACGATGACGTAGGTTTCCTAATTTAGGTATCCGCATTCTCTTTTCATGGAATCTCCAAATTCCATCTGTTCCTTGTTGTAATTCCTTAATCATACCTTTTAGCTTTTCAATATCATTCTTGATTACTGATTCTTGTGCCTTTTTGATTTGTTCATTTAAATCTACTTTTAGATTTAAATTAAGAAAACGTACCCTTTTTGGCTTTTCGTGATACTTTCGGCTTAAAGCATCTGCCACTACTGTCACACCCCAACCGATGGCGGAATCATCGGGGCATGGCACTGAGCGAAACAGATTGTCCAGAAGTTTCCATAACAACTATCATTACCATTCGATTAAATAATACGTCCCATACCGTATCTCAAATAGTTAAATAATTATTACAGACAAACATCAAGACAAATATTCTGTTCCGACAACTCAGATTTAACATAACTAATTTATTTGTTGGTTTCTAGGACTCCTCCCCTAGCCTCAATTTCATCACCAGCAAGCTAAGCACAGAAACAACCTAAGCACATGTCACATACGTAAAAATAAAGTCAATACATAAAATGTTAAGGTGAGCATACAAGTTCGATAATAGCATATAGAGTTCGAATTCGTTTACGCATAACCAGCACGTACACATAGTGAAATGAAGCACGTTAGTTATCGACATAGATCCATCGATACCCATGACTGCGGGTTGACTGCCCGAGGCAGTTCGCAATACATGATTACCACCGTAATCCATGTAAGTAAAAGATCCTTAACAACCCCCGTGTGAACGGGTGCTGAGTCCAAACTATAGTACTATCGTTTCTAAGGCAGGTAGACAACATTCCATGTGTAAACATAACAAACAAGCATTCATAAGCCGTGTATAACATGCATTAACGGTTAGCATTCAAATAGCTTGAGTAGTGTGATAATTGTAGTTTGAATATTCGTAACGTATGTAACACCCAAAAGTGCTAAAAGCAAAAAGGGATCGAGTATACTCACAGCGATTGTAGGATTGAAGGGAGCGCTTAGCGAGTACGGTTAGCCTGAATAGATTCGAGAGTGTAACGATAAGTGGCACGGAAAAACAGCATGGATGGTCGTGCGGATTAGTTATTCGTGCGGATTAGTCATCCGTGTGGATTGGCAATCCGTGCGGATGGTAATCCGTTCGGATAAGTCATCCGTGCGGATGGTAATCCGTGCGGATTAGTCATCCGTGCGGATAACTATTCGAGTGGATTGTTTCTTCCTATCCTAAGGATGTGTTTGTGTATGATGGCTTGTGCTTTGAAGTTTTCGTTGTAGCATTTAGAAAACATTTAAGTGTCTCTACCCTTCAAGCCGGTCGCGCGGACAACGATCCGTCCGGATTGTAGTCCGTGCGGACAACGTCTCTAAGGCAGGGTCACTTGGTGAAGTTGGTGTAATCCGTCCGGATAGCCGGTCCATGCGGACAACGACAATCCGTCTAGATAGTCTGTCCGTGCGGACAACGACACTCCGTCCGGATGGTCTGTCCGTGCGGATAACTTATCCGTGTGGATTAGTATGTTGGTAATTGTCTAAGGTCTTAGTATCTCATGATCCGAAGAGTAATCCATTCAGAGCGTTGCCCGTGCGGATTATTCATTCGTCGATACTCAAACCTTGTTTTGAATGTGGGTCCCAAGTGTAGTTCACCCGGATGACAACCCGTCCGGATGATCTGTCCGTGCGGACAACTTCCTCGTGCGGACAACTTCCTCGTGCGGACAGCATCTCGTTTTGGTTGTTCCGTTCGTCCACTCTTGGTCGCCTTTGTCGTTCTATCGAGATGTTCTGATTACGTGGCAACCATTTGGAACTGTATTCTTATCGTATGACTAAGCCGGCCAGGAATCACCCTAGCTTGACCGGTCAGCGGCTCAGAATGATCATTCAGGTTTAACCCGAAATCAGATGTCTTGTAGGTAGAATCCGGATCTAGGACTAGCGCTTCACTAATATCGAGTAGAAGACTAGAACTGATCTGATTCTAACCGTTTTCGAGGGTAAAAGAAGGAGAAAACTTGTGTCTATTTCTTTCAACTCTTTTATCCTTTGAAAAGTTCAGATTTTAGGTGAAGTTGTTGTGAAATTTTGTGGAAATCGTTCAGATCTGAGTTATTCTTGGTGGAATGAGGTCACACTTGAAGTTCATAAGAACTTCATGATGACATCACCCTAGAATACCTCAAATCTTGATGATTTCACGGTTAAAAGTTAAGATTTGAAAGATAGAATGGTGTAGAAGTGTGTGTAGATCAAGAATGTACAAGATTTAGGGCGAGATCTTACCTGGATTGAGAGAAATCGAAGAAAAGGTGAAGAAAGTGTGCTGGTCGGACGTCACTTGCCAAAAGTGGAAAGTTTGGAGAGTGACCCGGGTATTTATAGGATGCTAAAAGGGGAAAGGGTCGTCCGTGCGGATTGCACGTCGCCCGGATGGGTTATCCGTGCGGATGGCCTGTCCGTGCGGATGGGCTATCCATGCTGATTGACTGTCCGTGCGGATGAACAATCCGTGCGGATGACGCCTGAATGGTGCGTTCGGTGCGACGAACTTTTGACGTTTCGGTTTCGATTGCGAGCGATTCGATAGGATTTCCTAGTCAAATTAATTTTAGTCCCAACTACTTCGTATATCACATGGTTCGATTAGGAATTCGGGTTCGAGTTCGATTGTATTCGAGTTAGATTTCGAGTTTCGATTGAGTTCGCTTGATTTCCATCACATAACATAAATAAACATGCACAGGTAAAACGTAAGGCACACACACACGTATATGCAATAAGTAAAATACACAGTTTGAGTTGCGATTCGATGTCGATTCGATTAACATAGCTTGATTATCAGTTGATTAACTTTATCGCATTGTTACTTCCTATAGTTCATGGTCGTAGATCGATTGAAATACGGTTAACACGATTCGATTATTGCAATGAACGACACTTACTCCACATAATATAGATAAAATAAAAACATTTCTACCAGTCAAGTTGCGCGAAATCGGTCGTTGACTTTGACCTTGACTTTGACTTTCACTCACGAAAACACGGGGTGTTACAGCCTCCTCTTGTTTAGGGAATTTCGTCCCGAAATTAAGTTGGAAGCCGTAACAAAGCCGTGAATCACGTGTGAGAGCTTTTGCTTAGACCGATTTTTGACTCGTGTAACGTGCGGAATCCGTACACGAACGTGACCATTGTAGGATCGGGTTTGACACCGTACGATTGCGTAACGAACGTTCGACGTGCGGAATCCGTGATCGTGCGTGGATCGAATACACTAGACGTACAATTTAACGTGATTCTATTGATTAACTTGAAATCGTACAAACACTAGAATCACAAAGCCATTTTCTCTCTAACGCTTCTCTAACTAAACAACTGTGGATACTTTATCTTCATGTCGCCTTCGAGTTCCCAAGTGAACTCTGCGCCGCGTTTGCCTTCCCATCGGACTTTCACAATAGGAATGCGTGAGCGCCTGAGCTGCTTGGTTTGGCGATCCATGATTTCGACAGGCTTCTCCACGAAGTGTAATGTTTCGTTCACCTGTAGATCGTCTAGAGAGACATGTAAATCGTGGTCAGTGATGCACTTTCGGAGGTTTGACACGTGGAAAGTCGGGTGGACGTTGCTAAGTTCCTCCGGTAATTCGAGTCTGTAGGCGACTTTTCCGATCCTTTCCAGAATCTTAAAAGGTCCAACATATCGAGGTGCGAGTTTTCCCTTCTTGCCGAATCGAACTACACCCTTCCAAGGCGATACCTTTAGGAGTACGTAGTCACCAACGCCAAATTCACGGGGCTTGCGCTTTTTATCGGCGTAAACTTTCTGTAGATCCCGAGCTTTCGCTAGGTTGTCTCGAATTTGGAAAATTTTGTCTGTCGTTTCTTGTAGCAGCTCTGGACCGGTTAGTTGCGAGTGACCTATCTCGTGCCATACAATAGGCGATCGACATCTTCTTCCGTACAATGCCTCGAAAGGTGCCATCTGAATGCTAGCCTGATAGCTGTTGTTATACGAGAATTCGACCAACGGCAGGTGTTTATCCCAATTACCACCGAAGTCTAAAACACACGAGCGGAGCATGTCTTCAAGAGTACGAATCGTTCTTTCAGTCTGACCGTCGGTTTGTGGGTGGAAAGCGGATTAAGCGTTTTACCGAGTGCCGTTTGAAACGTTTCCCACAATCGTGAAGTAAACCTAGCATCACGATCAGAGATGATGTCACGAGGCGTCCCATGTCTACAAATGATCTCGTCGGTGTAAATTCGGGCTAATCGTTCCACCTTGTAGTCTTCTCGTATTGGCAAAAAGTGAGCTGATTTGGTCAATCGGTCGACTACAACCCAGATGCTGTCGTGACCTGATGACGTGTGTGGTAGCTTGGTTACGAAATCCATAGCTATACTCTCCCACTTCCACATGGGAATTGGTGGTTGTTCGAGCAAGCCAGAGGGTCTTTGATGTTCAACCTTGACCCTAGCACAAGTTAAGCATTTTCCGACGTAGAGGGCGATATCCCTTTTCATACCCGGCCACCAGTACTTGTAACGAAGATCCTGGTACATTTTATCAGCACCGGGATGAACTGAGTAGCGGGATTTATGGGCTTCGTCCATGATAATCTGTCGCAAATTGGTTCGCTTGGGAATCCAAATTCGGTATAAAAAGTGGAATATCCCATTTGATTTGCTCACAAGCTGGGCTCCATCGTGGTAGATTCGTTCCTTCTTCAAAGTGCGTTCGTTGAAACACGCATGTTGAGCATCGCGGATGAGAGTTTCGAGGTTGTGCTGGGCTTGAACATTACGAGTGCTAAGCATGTAGCTCCGTCTGCTAAATGCGTCGGCAACAACATTTGCTTTGCCTGGGTGATAACGGATCTCACAGTCGTAGTCGTTGAGAAGCTCTACCTATCGGCGTTGACGCATATTAAGTTCCTTCTGAGTAAAGATATGCTGTAGGCTCCTATGATCGGTGAAGATCGTACACTTGGTACCATACAGGTAGTGTCGCCAAATCTTTAATGCAAAAACAACCGCGCCTAGCTCGAGGTCATGGGTTGTATAGTTCTTCTCGTGGATTTTGAGCTGACGAGATGCGTAAGCTATGACCTTGTCTCGTTGCATAAGGACACACCCGAGGCCAAGGTTGGAAGCATCATAGTAGACAATGAAATCATTGTTTCCGTCGGGCAATATGAGAACAGGAGCATTGCAAAGCATGAGTTTGAGGGTTCGAAAGGCAGACCCTTGTTTGGTTCCCCAGACAAAAGGCTGATCCTTATGCGTAAGGGAGGTAAGTGGTACAGCAATCTTCAAGAATCCTTCAATGAATCATCGATAATAGCCCGTTAGTCTGAGAAAGGAGCGGACCTCAGACGGGTTCTTAGGTGTAACCCAACTCTTGACTGCTTCAATCTTCGCAGGATCAACGTGGATACCCTGACTATTTACAATGTGACCCAGAAACTAAACCTCCTCCAGCCAGAATTCATACTTGGAGAACTTGGCGTAGAGTTGGTTCCCCTGGAGTAACTCGAGGACTAAACGTAGATGTTGCGCGTGTTCGGCTTTCGATTTGGAATAGATCAAAACATCGTCGATGAATACGATGACGAAACAGTCGAGGTATGGTTTACACACGCGATTCATTAGATCCATGAAAACCGCTGGTGCGTTGGTTAGGCCAAAAGGCATGACAACGAATTCGTAATGGCCGTAACGAGTTCGAAATGCGGTTTTGGGTATATCCTCCTCCTGAATGCGTAGCTGATGGTAACCTGAACGTAGATCGATCTTCGAGAAACACGTGGCGCCTTGTAGTTGATCAAACAAATCGTCGATTCGAGGTAGAGGATAGCGGTTCTTGATAGTCAACTTATTCAACTCCCGGTAGTCGATGTACATCCGGAACGACCCATCCTTTTTTTTGACGAAAAGGACCGGCGCGCCCCAAGGAGAGGTGCTCGGGCGAATGAAGCCTTTTTCAAGTAATTCCTAGAGTTGGGTTGAGAGTTCGCGCATTTCGGACGGCGCGAGTCGATAAGGAGCTTTGGCAATAGGATTAGCTCCAGGTATGAGGTCAATACGAAAGTCGATATCACGACTTGGAGGTAATCCGGGAAGATCCTCTGGAAAAACGTTAGGAAATTCTCGAACCACAGGAACGTCTTTTACTTCCTTCTTCTCTTTCTTTTCCTTCTCCGCTGCTACGACGTTAGCCAAGAAAGCTCTGTATTCCTTGCAGAGATACTTGCTAGCTTGGAGGCATGACATAAGTTTGAGACCTTTCGAAGTAGTATCACCATAAACACGCAGTAAATCACCGTTCGCGAGCGAAAAACGAATCATTTTGTCGAAGCATACAACTTCAGCACGGTTTTCTCGAAGAAAGTCCATGCCTACTATGACGTCAAAGCTTCCGAGTTGCATCGGAATAAGGTCGATTGGGAAGATGTGATTGTTGAGCTCAAGAGTACAATCACGGATAACAGAATTAACAGCGATGGTTCTTCCGGTAGCGACTTCAACATCGAATACAGAGGATAGTTGGGAACGTTTACGACTAAGGAGTTTCTCAAATTCGAGCGACACAAAGCAATTATCGGCTCTAGTATCAAACAAACACGAAGCATAAATACCATTCACAAGGAACGTACCGTTGACCACGTTGTTGTCGGCCTGGGCTTGACGTACGTTGAGATTGAAAGTTCTGGTGCGTGCGGCCTGTTGTTGCTGCTGCTGTTGTTGTTGCTGCTGTGGCTGCTGCTGTTGGGGTTCTTGTTTCACTACCCGGTTTGGGCACACGTTGGCGAAATGGTTCGGGTCGCCACATGAGAAGCAGGCTCTGGCTTTGACTGCGGGTGCCGGAGGAGCTTGTTGACCCTGTGGGGCAGTGAGTAGAGCTTGATTGGCAGGAGTTTGACGAATGCGGCAATTGGCGGTAAAGTGGCCGTATACGTTACAATGAGCACAGAAGCGGCATTGAATAGCAGTCGGGTGATGATAGGTGCAAGTAGGGCAGAGCGGGTGTGGCCCAGTGTATGCACGCTTTGCAGGCGGTGCATTGGCCACAGGCGCCGCTACTTGGCGCTGTTGGGTAGGTATGGTTTGGATCGGTGCAGCAGTAATCGCACAGTTCTTATTGGTGGAGCTGTTCTTTCTCTTGTTCTTTCTCTTGTTGCTCGATGATGTGGGTTCAACAGTTGGTGCGGTAGCGGTAGCTTGATGCAGATGCTTGGAGGTCTTATCCCATACCCCAGCCTTAACCCGTTTGTCGTTGATTTCAGCGGCCAACAGATAGGTTTCCTCGATCGTCGTAGTCTTAGCCGCTTGCATGAAATCAGCAACGCAGTCGGGCAAAGCCCGGATATACTTCTTGATGGTCATGTCGGGAGTCTTGACCTGATCGGGGCAGATAATGCTGAGCTGCTTGAATCGAGCAGTGAGACCAGCATTGTCACCATCCTTCTGCTGTATGTGCCAAAATTCATCTTCAAGCTTTTGACGTTCGTGAGGAGGGCAGAATTCCTCTAGCATGACTTCCTTGAGCTCGTCCCACGACAGACCGTAGGCTGCATCATTCCCTCGCTTGTTCCTCTCGGCCGTCCACCAGTCTAGAGCACGGGACTGGAAGATGCCGGTAGCGTTCAGAGTTCGAAGGTCATCAGGGCAACCACTTTATCGCAGAGTAACCTCGATAGAGTCAAACCAGTGGAATAGTGCAGTAGGACCTCCTTCGCCTGTGAATTCTTTTGGCCCACACGACTTGAATTGTTTGAAGCTGAAAGGCCTTGCGTTAGCTTTAGGAGCCTCGATTCTCGATTCCTCGGATGATTTGCTGGCATTCTCGTAAACATCACTCACGGCCTTAGCTACACTTTTCGCGATGATGGAAGCAAGGCTTTTGTCCCTCTTTTCCTGACGAGAGAGTGCATGATGGGATCCAGACGACATGGTCTGCAACAGACATCGTCACAGGACTCATCATATTGTATCCGAATCTCACCTCACACGTCTATTACTACTAAAGCTCAGGAACACGTATACTTACGTACATATTTATTACGAAATCACAGAATCACATAAGTACACAAGGCACATAGTCACAAAATTCCTAGGCACGTAAGCAAAGAAGCGTTTTCACACAAGAGGCAGTCAGAATACAGAAACCTATCATTCAAAGCTTGCGAGTGTTCGAATGTAGTATAGTGCGAGCGATTTGTTAGCGATTTGTTAGCGATTTGAGGTAGAATAGCAGTGCGAGTCGTGTGTGTGTTGATCGAAATAAGAACAAAAATCGAGTAAATCTCAAGGTTTAAACACATAAACAGGAAGCACATAAATAAGCACGTAAAATAAGTGAAAACGTCAGAGTCGGCAGTTGCGGCTCCAAATCGACACACATAAAATTCGAGGAATAGATTGTCTGCGGCTAGTAGACTTCGACTATCCAAGGTGGTTCAATTATTCACAGGGGATCTGTTATGCACTTTCAACTTTCAGGATCGTGCCTTGGCCTAGATTCTTGGGCGTTTGGCGTGAATCCCGTTAGTTTTATTGTGACTACAGATCGTCTGTTGACACCTTGGTGAGAGTTTTGTAAAATGCGCGGAACAAGTTGTCAAGGTTAGGGTTTCATCCCTGGCTTAACAACTTCGTCCCTATTTTGATAAAATGGAGGAGATTATTCCTCAAAATATGGATTTCACTCCTAATTTGGCATAATTCTCCTCGTTTGTAGTTAAAACGTAAGCTGATTAAGCGACTTTAGTCGAGAGTTCGCGGTTCTCACACCTTTTCTCGACCTTAGTGCTTGCTCATAGTCAAAATTTCGAGTGCAATGATAGTGTAGATTAAGCGAAAAGAGCGAGTGATAGTAACTCTTGCGAAATTCCTTAACGGATACGCACAAGTTGGTCTGTTGGTTCTTAACTATAGACTAGGTATCTAAGACTTCGACCTGGACTAGGTCGAGTCTCGCCTAATTCCCTATAGTTATGGCTCTGATACCAATCTGTCACACCCCAACCGATGGCGGAATCATCGGGGCATGGCACTGAGCGAAACAGATTGTCCAGAAGTTTCCGTAACAACTATCATTACCATTCGATTAAATAATACGTCCCATACCGTATCTCAAATAGTTAAACAATTATTACAGACAAACATCAAGACAAATATTCTGTTCCGACAACTCAGATTTAACATAACTAATTTATTTGTTGGTTTCTAGGACTCCTCCCCTAGCCTCAATTTCATCACCAGCAAGCTAAGCACAGAAACAACCTAAGCACCTGTCACATACGTAAAAATAAAGTCAATACATAAAATGTAAAGTTGAGCATACAAGTTTGATAATAGCATATAGAGTTCGAATTCGTTTACGCATAACCAGCACGTACACATAGTGAAATGAAGCACGTTAGTCATCGACATAGATCCATCGATACCCATGACTGCGGGTTGACTGGCTGAGGCAGTTCGCAATACATGATTACCACCGTAATCCATGCAAGTAAAAGATCCTTAACAACCCCCGTGTGAACGGGTGCTGAGTCCAAACTATAGTACTATCGTTGCTAAGGCAGGTAGACAGCATTCCATGTGTAAACATAACAAACAAGCATTCATAAGCCGTGTATAACATGCATTAACGGTTAGCGTTCAAATAGCTTGAGTAGTGTGATAATTGTAGTTTGAATATTCGTAACGTATGTAACACCCAAAAGTGCTAAAAGCAAAAAGGGATCGAGTATACTCACAGCGATTGTTGGATTGAAGGGAGCGCTTAGTGAGTACGGTTAGCCTGAATAGATTCGAGAGTGTAACGATAAGTGGCACGGAAAAACAGCATGGATGGTCGTGCGGATTAGTTATTCGTGCGGATTAGTCATCCGTGCGGATTGGCAATCCGTGCGGATGGTAATCCGTTCGGATAAGTCATCCGTGCGGATGGTAATCCGTGCGGATTAGTCATCCGTGCGGATTGGTTACTCGCGCGGATAACTATTCGAGTGGATTGTTTCTTCCTATCCTAAGGATGTGTTTGTGTATGATGGCTTGTGCTTTGAAGTTTTCGTTGTAGCATTTAGAAAACATTTAAGTGTCTCTACCCTTCAAGCCGGTCGCGCGGACAACAATCCGTCCAGATGGTAGTCCGTGCGGACAACGTCTCTAAGGCAGGGTCACTTGGTGAAGTTGGTGTAATCCGTCCGGATAGCCTGTCCGTGCGGACAACGACAATCCATCCGGATAGTCTGTCCGTGCGGACAACGATACTCCGTCCGGATGGTCTGTCCGTGCGGACAACTTATCCGTGTGGATGAGTATGTTGGTAATTGTCTAAGGTCTTAGTATCTCATGATCCAAAGAGTAATCCATTCAGAGCGTTGCCCGTGTGGATTATTCATTCGTCGATACTCAAACCTTGTTTTGAATGTGGGTCCCAAGTGTAGTTCGCCCGGATGACAACCCGTCCGGATGATCTGTCCGTGCGGACAACTTCCTCATGCGGACAGCATCTCGTTTTGGCTGTTCCGTTCGTCCACTCTTGGTCGCCTTTGTCGTTCTATCGAGACATTCTGATTATGTGGCAACCATTTGGAACTGTATTCTTACCGTATGACTAAGCCGGCCAGGAATCACCCTAGCTTGACCGGTCAGCGGCTCAGAATGATCATTCCGGTTTAACCCGAAATCAGATGTCTTGTAGGTAGAATCCGGATCTAGGACTAGCGCTTCACTAGTATCGAGTAGAAGACTAGAACTGATCCGATTCTAACCGTTTTCGAGGGTAAAAGAAGGAGAAAACTTGTGTCTATTTCTTTCAACTCTTTTATCCTTTGAAAAGTTCAGATTTTAGGTGAAGTTGTTGTGAAATTTTGTGGAAATCGTTCAGATCTGAGTTATTCTTTGGTGGAATGAGGTCACACTTGAAGTTCATAAGAACTTCATGATGACATCACTCTAGAATACCTCATATCTTGATGATTTCACGGTTAAAAGTTAAGATTTGAAAGATAGAAAGGTGTAGAAGTGTGTGTAGATCAAGAATGTACAAGATTTAGGGCGAGATCTTACCTGGATTGAGAGAAATCGAAGAAAAGGTGAAGAAAGTGTGCTGGTCGGACGTCACTTGCCAAAAGTGGAAAGTTTGGAGAGTAACCCGGGTATTTATAGGATGCTAAAAGGGGAAAGGGTCGTCCGTGCGGATTGCACGTCGCCCGGATGGGTTATCCGTGCGGATGGCCTGTCCGTGCGGATGGGCTATCCGTGAGGATTGACTGTCCGTGCGGATGAACAATCCGTGCGGATGACGCCTGAATGGTGCGTTCGGTGCGACGATCTTTTGAGGTTTCGATTTCGATTGTGAGCGATTCGATAGGATTTCCTAGTCAAATTACTTTTAGTCCCAACTACTTCGTATATCACATGGTTCGATTCGGAATTCGGGTTCGAGTTCGATTGTATTCGAGTTAGATTTCGAGTTTCGATTGAGTTCGCTTGATTTCCATCACATAACATAAATAAACATGCACACGTAACACGTAAGGCACACACACACGTATATGCAATAAGTAAAATACACAGTTCGAGTTGTGATTCGATGTCGATTCGATTAACATAGCTTGATTATCAGCTGATTAACTTTATCGCATTGTTACTTCCTATAGTTCATGGTCGTAGATCGATTGAAATAAATAAAATAAAAACATTTCTACCAGTCAAGTTGCGCGAAATCGGTCGTTGACTTTGACCTTGACTTTGACTTTCACTCACGAAAACACGGGGTGTTACAACTACATTTGCTTTTCCTGCATGATACTGGATATCACAATCATAATCACTAAGCATCTTCATCCAGCGTCTTTGTCTCATATTCAACTCTTTTTTTCCAAAATCATATCTTAAACTCTTATGATCAATAAAAATGGTAAACTTGCTACCATAAAGGTAATGTCTCCAAATTTTCAAAGCAAAAATTATTGCTCCTAATTCAAGATCATGGGTTGAATAATTCTCTTCATGATTTTTAAGTTGTCTAGAGGCGTAAGCTATAACCTTTTGACATTGCATTAACACACATCCATAACCTATTTTAGAAGCGTCACAATAAACTACTAAATCTTCAGTTCCTTCTGGGAATGCTAGTATGGGTGCATGGGTTAATCTTTGCTTAAGAATTTTAAAAGCTACTTCTTGCTTTGGTCCCCATTCAAACTTAATGGATTTACAGGTTAACTTAGTTAAAGGAATGGCTATTCTAGAAAAATCTCGAATAAATCTTCTATAATAACCGGCCAATCCTAAGAAACTTCTAACGGACGGACAAAGCGAAAGGACAATTCAGACAATGGAAGACATGCTTAGAGCTTGTGTAATTGATTTCGGAGGTAATTGGGACGATCACTTACCATTGATAGAATTTTCTTATAATAATAGTTATCACACAAGTATAAATGTTGCACCATTCGAAGCACTTTATGGACGAAAGTGCCGAAATCCAGTCTGTTGGGTCGAAATTGGGGAAAAGCAACTATCTGGACCTGAGATAGTACAAGAAACAACAGACAAAATCATTCAAGTCAAGGAACGACTAAAACAAGCACGTGATCGACAAAAGAGTTAAGTTGATAACAGACGGAAACAATTGGAATTTCAAGTAGGAGATAAGGTATTATTAAAAGTCTCTCCTTGGAAAGGAGTGGTAAGATTCATAAAGAGGGGAAAGCTAAGTCCCAGGTATGTTGGACCTTTTAAGATTATTAGAAGAATATGACCTGTAGCCTATCAGCTGCAACTGCCAGAGGAAATGGCAGGAATACATGATGTATTTCATGTATCAAATCTCAAGAAATGTTTAGCTGATGAATCACTGATAGTACCTCTTAAGGATATAGAGGTAAATGAACAGTTAAAATTTGTAGAAAGACCTCTACAAATTGAGGACAGGAAAATCAAGAACCTCAAGCACAAGAGATTAGTTCTGGTCAAAGGGAAGTGAGACTCCAAAAGAGGACCGGAATACACAAGGGAGCTTGAATCAGAAATGCAAAGGAAATATCCACACTTGTTCCAGTAGACCTCGAGGACGAATTCTAAAACAAGGTGGGGAGGATATAACAACCCTCCTGAAATTTTTCTGACACCCTAATATATTTTAAAATACCCCTATATGTCTTAAAATACACCCCGTATGTGAAAACCGAGCCCAAAATATAAAATATCATTTAAAATAAATAAAAAACAAGAAAAATGGGGTTCTGGCGGGCCGCGTAAGCCACCCCTTAATCCTACGCGGGCCGCGACAACTTAAAAGTCAGGCGAGCTCCGGTGCTGACACGTGGTCGACGCGTGTTGAACCTACCCCATGACCCGGATCACCTACGCCTAGACCCCTCTACGACGCGGGCCGCGTAAGCTTATGCTTACCTTTACGCGGGCCGCGAGAAAGTGAAAATCAGGCCCTATAAATAGAGGGCATCGGGCCTTCAGTCTGCTCGTTCAATTCTTTTCTAAATCTCGAATTTCTGAAGTAATAGGCATAATCTTCGAGTATAATACCCCCTAATTTGCGAGGTTCTGCTCCATTGTAAGTATTATAACCCCAGTTACGTATTAGATACGCTGCCCGATTGATCCAGGGTTCCGTAACTGTCGTGGTTCTGCCCGACGTAGTTGTTGGAATACCGTCTCAGGGAAGGTATCGTTAATATAAATAAAGGGTTATTATACTAACATATGTACATTTGTGAAAATTATATATTAACACCAGGATACCCTAGAAGAAGTCTAAAACAGCAATGTGAGTTTATCCGATTTTTGTAAACCTTTTTGTGAACTGTTTTACAAAACCCTAAATGCTTAACAATGTGATTAAGCAGTGATTGAGTCTTTGTAGTTCTTCAATTACTTCCGGTATGCATGGGTTTTGTATACAAAATGTGGAACACGTTACCATCGGACGACGAGTTAGCCAATGTGTTGTTGGTGCATATGTCTGTCAACTTCGTCTTGTATCGAGTCTTGTAAATAGAATGATAGATTAGGGCACGAATTACGAGAAACAAGTAGAAGGAAGCCATTTCGCACGAAATGGATGTGTGGCCATTTAGCACGAAATGGCACTGGCCATTTCGTGTGAAGCCCATCTCGTGCGGAATGGAACTCCTATATATAGCTTCCTTGCCATTTCGTTTGTAACAGTTGCTGATTCCAGAGCCAAAGTGCTGCTGACGTGTCATTTGATCTGTAATCGTGTTAAATCAATAAACAAGACAATTAGAGTGTAAATCAAGCTAATTCAAAGTCGATACGTTTGTTTCCGCCTCTCATATTGATTAGAACTCTTCTGAACGACTCATTTTGGTCGTGCAAACGATCCTACAAGTGGTATCAGAGCTCAGGAGGAAGAGTTCTTACCAAATCAGCCTGATTTCACCAAAATTATGACTTCTACACCTTCTTTTACAACATTTTTCAAAATTAAACAAGATTTTATGGTTAAAATGGATTGAATTTCACACATAGCAAGCGAAACACTGTTTTAATCAATTCTTGAAAGAATTAGACATAAAATCGACCTAAAATCTGATCAATTTGACAAAAATCTGACCGATTGAGGTGACATCAGCATCATTCCGTACGAAATGGTCCATTTCATTTGAATCAGACTTTCATTTCGCACGGACTGGGTTATCTTTCATTCATTTCGTACGAATTGGAGCATAGAAACATCATTTCGCACGAAAAGGATCTCCACTTCGCTTGAAAGTTGCCATTTCGCTTGAATTTGTTCCATTTCGTACCAAAGATTCATTCCGCACCAAATGTCCATTTCGCACCAAGGTCATTTCGTATCAAAGATCCAGTTCATTTGAAAAGTGCCATTTCGCACCAAAGTCCATTTCGTTTGAAACTCCATTTCGCTTGAACTTTGTAAACTTGTGAAACTTGTTACCGAAACATGGAAGAAGAGTTTTACAACGCGTTTCCTACTACTCCAGCTGCCCCAGTCACAGCTGCAGAAACAATTTAAATTGAAAATGAAACTGGAACGTCTCAAAAGCCTCCAAAGCTTATGTACATCGAGGATTTGAAAGGATGGCAAAACCGTTTTGAAAACTGGGTGCAAGCTTATAAGTTTGATGCATGGTGTTCGTTAGATGCAGATTACGTTAAACCGAAAGATGAACGTGGGATTGAAAAAGCTTTAAGTGACTATTCAGCAGGTGAAAAATTAAAATACACAAGTGAAAAAATGATGATTAGTCTTCTCCAACAATCAGTAAAAGAAGATATTTTCGTGTTGCTTCAACATGAGGAAACTGCCAGATCAATTTGGTTGGCATTGATTAACAAGTTTAAGGGAAGTGCTGATATGATAAAAAATAAATGTGCATTACTAAAGAAATCATTTGATATGTTTACAGCGTTTGAAGGTGAATCAACAAAAACGACTATCGATAGATATTGTCATCTTGTCCAGGAAATGAGAAGGTTGGAAATCAAGAAAGAAGATGATGAATGGGTTGATAAGCTAGCTGATGCGCTACCACAGCATAAATGGGGAACATATTTGTTGATTTTGAAACATTTGAGAAAATCTGAAAGTATGAATTTAAGTAAGTTCATTCAGAAGATTGAAGAACATGAATTGGATATTCAGAAAACTGCTATCATGAATAATCCAAATGCTCAATAGGATGTTAGTCTATACTACAGAGGAAGCAAATTTGAGACTACTCCGAGTCCGAAGATTAAGACTGCTTTCAGCTGATGGTTCTTCTGGAACAAATGTTAGCACTACAACTCATAGTGGTGGATATTCGTCATCATATTCAAGTTTTGATCTGAATTTCACAACACCAAGTCCTCAACGACAGAGTTCAACAAATCTGCAATGCATTGTTACATTGAATATACAAAATGGTCAAAATCTCTCTCCATAAATAGCTAAGCAACACATGGCATCACTTGTTACTATGTTAGAGTCGTATGAAAGCTTAGTTGCTGGACAAATTGGAAATCTGATGCTCACCAAAGAAGATTATGACCAGATTGATGCTGAAGAACTTGAGTTGATGGACATCAAGTGGTGTTTAGCAAGTGTTGTAAGAAGAGCAGAAAAATTTACACAAATCACCGGTAGAGATGATCTTCGTGATGTTGCTACATCTCCGTTAGGGTTTGACAAATCAAAGGTTACTTGTTTTCGTTGCCGAGAAAAGGGACATTTTAAACGAGAATGCACAAACAGAGAAGCAACCAGAAGACAAGATCCATTTGGAAACAATGATTATCATCGAAAATCAATTTATCATCAGGTTGCTCAACAATCTTTATCATCCTGTGCTATTGAAGATAAGAAGAAAGCTTATCTTGTAAATCAAGATGATGAAAGATTGGCAGAGGGATTTAGCTGGGATAAATACATTCCAGATAAAGAATACTTAGAAAAATTAGCTTTTGTTGCTCAAATTTTGGAAGAAGAGTCGGTCAAATCTAAGCCGAAAAGAACCCCGATTTTAAGAAATTAGGATGTGATGCAGACACCGATGACAAAGAAGAGTATATAAATAAAGCTAGAAAAGGTCTGGATACTTATAGTTTTAATTTGTTTTTTGCAGATAAGATCGAGATGTTGAATGAGAAGAAGGCTGCTAGAATGAAGAAAGAGTTGGAAGCAAGAAAGATTGCTGAAGAAAAGGCAAAAATGGAAGTTTAAAAAGCAAAAGTTGAAGAAAATTCAATAGAGAAGGTCGAAGATGAAGAGTGTGAGGTAAAAATAGAATTTGATGAAGAACCGATGACAGAAAAGGTGATTGAGAAGGTGGTAGGAAAAATTGTTGAAGTGGAGAAAATTGTTGAAGTTGAAAAAATCGTTGAAGTTGAAAAAATAGTCGAAATTGAAAAGATTGTCGAGGTCACTAAACCCTGTCTAAAATGTTTGAATCCATGCAAAGATTGTGAGGAGAAAGACAAGAAGTATCGAGATATAGAAGAGTTGAAAGAAAAATTGTTGTTTGATGTGAAGTATATGAAAGAATCGTATGATGTGCTGAACAGAACGGTTGATAATTTGAACAAGACAAACCTAGAAATGGGAGCTGCTCAAACGATGATGAGTTCAACATTAATGATGAAGTAGAAGGTCATCAATGAGTATATTGAAGATTGTGCTAAGCTGAAGAAGGATTTGGAACTCAAAAAGATTGAAAATGAAACAATCAAACGATTGCTGCTGAGTTATTCAACTTGTGATTATTTGATTGATAGAGTTTATCCTACTGTTGCAGGTCTTGAAGCTTTTCAAGACAAAAAGAGGGAAGATAAGGATACTGGTAAGAAACAAAGTGTCAAGTATAACAAGTGTCCGCCTCCGATCTGGGAAAGTTATTCTCCCAGAAAGCCAAATGAGTAACGATTAAAAAAGGTAGTCAACATAAAGTTAAAGTCTGAAACCATTGATGAGTTACCAGACAACATTGACGTCACATTCACAGCGTCTGACACTGATCATGAGTCTAAGTTATTAAAGAAAGAGGTCGATCAGGTGTTGGATATGGATGAAGAGTCAAAGTCGGAGTCTAAATCTGAAAGTTCAAGTTCATCAGACAAGAGTCTGAATTCACCGGTCAAACGAGTTTACAATAAAGAATTTTTTATGTCGAAAAATAATTTGAATGACGAACCAATCAAAGTAGCATATACTTTGAATGATTCAGACAAATTATATTCTGATGAAGAATTTCCAATAAGAAGTGTCAAAACTGAAATGATAAACAAGGTTTTCAAATTTACAGAAATTAATATTTCTGAAATAAAAGATATAAATCTTAATGAAAAACCTAAAAAGTACACTTCAAGAGTTCAACAAAGATCGAACAAGAAAAAAGGTTACAGTTCTGGTTCTGGTTTTCAAAAGAAACCAAACCATAACAGTATTTTCAAAAAGAAGGGATTAGGTTTTATTCCCCCAGAAAATTATAAAAATCAGAAAACTTATAAACCAAATATTAAATTTGTTTCAGGAACAAGTTCAGATGAAGAAGAGAAGAAACCATTCTGGAAACAGACAAACAAAGAGTTTCTTGCTGAAAGAAAGTAGAATATGTTGAAAGAATCTGAGAAGAGAGTTGAACGAAGAACATGTTTCAAATGCCAAGAAGTTGGACACATTGCTTGGAATTGTCCAAAGCAAACCAACACAAAACAGGAAGTTTCTTCTAACTCTAAAATGAAAGAAAAATGTGTTGAAAAATTCAAAGATTCGACTTTTGAAGTTGGTGAAAGTTTGAAACGTTTTTACAAAAGAAAAATCGATTTGAACAAACAAAAATGGGTTGTTAAATCAGAGAGTAGTTCTGACAATGAATCTGACTTGTTAAAGTCAGAAGAGTCATTTGTTGTGAAAAATGATGAGAATTTTGTTCCAGAAATGAACGATGAAAACTTTTCGCCATTGTCAAAAGAAAACTTGAAGTTAAAAGTTGGAAAGATTGATATTTCAGATCAATTCTTTGCTGGTGAGAAAGAATTTGATGCTGAAAAAGTTTTAAATGGGAAAGTAAAACATATTTTTTGGAAGATGGTTGACGGGAAGGTGAAAGGAGTAAAAGAGTTTTATAAATCAAAAAGATGGTGGAGTGAAGATGACTCACAATCACCCAAGGCTGGTCAGGCTTGGGTGACAGCATTCTCTACATAAAATCCTGACTAGCCGGAGCTCCCAAGTTGGTAATCATGGAGCATGAATCGGCATCTTTCTCAAATTTGAAAAATTGTCATATTTCGACCTACTAGTGGTATTATCATTCTTGAAAATTGTTATACTAGTGGTACAGGTGGTTTTGTGATAAGTACCTACAAGTGGTTAATCAAGGTCATTAATTTGAACTTGAGTTAATTTTCATACAAGTGGTTGAGAAAACAAAGTGATGAAACCCCAACAAAACTAATTTTCTGGAAAAACCATTTTGATTAAAACAAACTTTAGTGTTTTGAAATCTTAATGGGAAAATAGTTCTAGTGGGAAACGCGGTTGAAAGCATAGTACTTAGTTTTATCCTTCGTGATTGTGTACCTACTCAGTAATCGCTGAATGCTAAAAGAGCCTAAAAACCGGCCAGTTTGTGAACTCTCACAACTTGCTGAAATAGTCACTGTGATTGTGCATTTCATTTTGCAAAGATTTAAACTTGTTTGATTTCTTTATTTTGTTTAAGCATTGGACATCCTCTGCGTATACGTGAGTATCGAATTGGATGTTAGTGCCTAAACGTTCTGCTTTATTTTTTTGGTGTTTCTTTTAAATCTTGGATCACCTCTGCGTATATGTAAATATCGAACTGGTGGTTAAGATCTAAACATTTTCAACTTGTTTTTATTTCTTATTTTGTTTAAACATTGGACTTTCTCTGCGTATCGAAAGATCGAACTGATTATTAATGTTTAAACATTCTGCGTTGTTTTCGCACATATCACAGTTGATGAAAGTTTAAAGGCTTTACTTGAGTCAGTGTATTGCATGATGAGGGGATATGCTGAGATCGTGGGGTCCATAAGAATTTAGTGCAAAATTAATACATCTTAATGTATCGGTAAGCAATTCGAAAGTTTTCAGATTGAGTTTAAGAGGACAACAATATCGTCAATCTATGTGAATCGTTTAGATCTTAAAGTGTTAAAGCTCAACGGTGCTAGTGATTTGTCTCAAAAACTGATATGATCCTCTTACACAAACTCACAAAAATATTGTCTGTAAATATTTCTTTACTGCATTTCATTAAAAACTAAGTCCAAAAAGATTTTCAGTGTGTTTTAGCATAAAATTTTGAAAAATACAAAAAGATTTTCGACAACTGATGTTGGAAAGCTGATTTTCAAAATTCCGAGTGCTAGACATGACGACAACAGGTTGGGAGAGTGTGTATGAAATGAGAATTGATTTTGAAAAATTTTAAATGGTTCATTAAGTTGAAACCAAATTTTGAATGTTATTCTTACAAGTGGTTAAGCAGAGATTCTAAATTTGTTAAATCATTGCTGAACAATATCTGCAAGTGGTTTATAAATTTGTCAAATTTTTAAAATTTGTAAAATTTATTTTGAGGTAGAGTTCATGTAGGCAGAAGCAGCCAGGTTACGACTCCTGAGAAGATCTCCGAGTATAAAGCTTGAGCAGAGGTTGAGCCAGGTTTCGATTCTAGAACAAAAGCTATGACAGATTATGATCCCGGATCAACTTAAGGGGGAGTCTGCTAGCAAAGGGGAGTTTGAAGTTGAAAGAGCCAGTTTCTGATGCTGAAAGATTGTTAAAGATAGAAATTGATGAAAAGTCTAGAGCCAAGTTCAATTATGAGGTTCTCACAAGCTGTTGATACTGAAGAATTTAAGGAATCAAGAGATCTGATCAAGAGAAGATAAAGCCAGGATTAAGATTCTGAGAATGATCGAGAAAGAGGAGATTGAAGACTAGATCAACATTCCAGGGGGAGTTTGAATGATTGAGAGCCAGTTTGAGATCCTGGAAAAGAGAGAGAGTAGAAGAGAAAGATCAAAGGAAGCTTACACTGTCAGACACTTTGGAAGAGAACGAGAAGACTGATAAAGACTGAAGATGTGACATACTAAAGACTTGTACTGAAGACTCGTTGACATCCAAGGGGGAGTCTATTGGTGCATATGTCTGTCAACTTCGTCTTGTATCGAGTCTTGTAAATAGAATGATAGATCAGGGCACGGATTACGAGAAACAAGTAGAAGGAAGCCATTTCGCATGAAATGGATGTGTGGCCATTTCGCACGAAATGGCACTGGCCATTTCGTGTGAAGCCCATCTCGTGCGGAATGGAACTCCTATATATAGCTGCCTTGCCATTTCGTTTGTAACAGTTGCTGATTCCAGAGCCAAAGTGCTGCTGACGTGTCATTTGATCTGTAATCGTGTTAAATCAATAAACAAGACAATTAGAGTGTAAATCAAGCTAATTCAAAGTCGATACGTTTGTTTCCACCTCTCGTATTGATTAGAACTCTTCTGAACGACGCATTTTGGTCATGCAAACGATCCTACATGTGTAATATGACCCACCAGTCAGGATTGATAGTACTGAATGAGTAATTGTGTAGAAATAAACAATGTGATCGCTCTCAATAATGTGTTAATTGGTAAAATGTTTCTTGATTAAACTGGGATTCACTTACCAGTATTTCCCACTGACAAATGTTTTTAAAATGCGTTTCAGGTAACACAAGGTGATAGCTAATTAGTAAAAAGCCAGCTGGAGAGCACTGACGGCTTGGAAAAATGTGGCTATAAAAGTTACCTAAAAAGACGATGTTTTAAATTCAATAAAATAGGGTTTATCCCTATAAACATGTTGTAATAAAGAAACTTGGGTTTTACCCATGTGATTATTAATATAAAATATGGGATTTACTCACTAGTATTTCCCACTGACAAAATGTTTCTAAACGCGTTTCAGGTAACAAAATGTGAAAGCCAAATAGAAGCCAGCTTGACATCACTGAAGGCTTGGAAAAGTGGCAATAAAGTTACCTAAAAATAAATAGATGTTTTTATTAAATAAAATAGGGTTTATCCCTATGAAAATGTGTGTACTTAAACTTGGGATTTTTCCCATATGTTTAATATATTAAAAGCGTGGTATTTTACTCTGATAAAATATTTTCTAACTACGGTCCTGATGTAAATTCCGCTGCCAAAATTGACTAAACAGGCGATACCACCGAAACTGGCTCGCGGCCGCCCGTTCCCGAGGAAATAGGGATCGGGGGTTGCGACACATAAGATACCATATGCTACCTTAAATGTTGAAGGTTATATTAGAAAATCACTAATTTTTATATCATAATCATCATCACCATTCAAGAAACCTTCTCCTTCTTCCCTTCCTCCATACCTACGGCCCAAACACCCCCTCACAACCTATCTATTTTCAATCCAATTCCAAGTAATCCAAGGTGATTCTAAGGTGTCACGGGCCTATCTAAGAAGGTTGCAAACAACGGAACTTGAAGGACCTCTCTCTAGTGCTTTTATCCACCTCATTTGTCACCTTCATCTTCTTGAACATCATCCCTAGCCTTGTGCTAGTAGTAAGACCTTCCTAATCTCATTTTACTTCATATTATGTTGGTTAAAAGATTATACAAGTTGTTAAACATAAAGATCATGAAGAAACATAAGCATACACATGAACATAAAGCTCTAAATCATGAAAATCAAAGATGTTTAAGTGTATGTAATATACTTGATTGTTGATTTCTTGTGTTTGTGATGTTGATCATCATAAGAAGCTTTTTAGATTGTAATTAAACACATGATCTAGCAAGTATGAGGATGATTCTTGAGAAAATCATAATGATCATCTTTTATGTTAAACATGAACTTGAAAATAAACTTGTTTTAGTGTATGATGATTTGTGATACATGTTATAAGTCTTGAAAATATAGGATTTCAAAGATAATATTTTCAAGAAAACAAAGTTATTTACAAGATTTACAAGATCATGATTTTTAAAGAAACTAATCATATTTTTAGTGGTTAATCAAGTGTAGAAATATATATTTAACAAGAAAAACTCAAGAAGAAATATTTTTAGAAAATCACTTCACAAGTTGTGAAGATCTAAATTCTTCAAGAATGATATTTCTAAATAAATAACCACACTTTAAAGGGGAACTAAGCTTACTAAATACACTAGTAAGTTACTACAAATTTTTACAAAGTTTCACGTTCATGACATAGTGTAAATTTCATATTTTTGGCACATGGTAAGTCTTGAATGATTTGTTGATGATTGATGATGATTTTAAAAGAAAATGATATGCTTTGAAAGCATAGAAACCCCCATTTTTAAGGGGAAACTATGGCAAAATTTTTCTAGAAATCAAACACTTAGAAAAATATTTTTAAACAAATGTTTACAAGTATATTTTTTTACCACGGTTTTTATATAAAGTTTGCCATAATTTTTGTTACAAGATTATAAATATTGGAGGTTGGTTTTTGTAAATAATAGTGACTAAATAAGTATTTAGGAAATATATATTTAGATGTCACCATGTGTGTGATTATTTGTATATTATGTGTATTAGTTATATTATTTTAGGACCTGAAATAATACAACTCACCAAGATACCAAGAAATTACAATCCAAAATACTACCAAAATTCCAAGTGAATGAATATACAAAAGATATTCAAAATATTGGAAGAAACCGAACAAGGAATATAACTCACAAAAATATTCCGGAAATAAATTCATAAGTATACTTTGGTAATTAGTATTTTGGACACCAAGAAAACAAAAATATGATTTTTACGATAATTACAAAATATATCATATTTTTTACAAGGAGAAAATATATTATTTTTGGAGAAAATATATATTTTTCTTAAATAAACTTTGGACATATTATTTCTGGGTGAGAAATAGATTTATATATATATATTTTCCAAGTTAGACTTGAAAATATATTATTTTTGAGACTTATATGAAAAGTGTAAATATTTTTGCCAAGGAAAGATTCTAAATAATTATTCTATGTAATATTTCTTAAAAGATATATTTTGAAAATATATATTGATGTGATTTTTATTAGAAACATTATTCCGGAAAGGTTAATACAAAAATTAAGTATGAGATACTTAATAAGCACAATAAAAATACGTATTCTCGTACGCATAATTACACACCGGAATACGCCCTCGATACTTGGAAAAAATGTAGAAGGACAAGAATACTAATACAAATACACCCATCCTTGGGGAGTTATACAAGTACAAATACATAAACTTGACAAGTTAAAATGTATTATTTTAACTAATATTCCAAAGTTCATAAATATAATTCAAGTTAAAATATTTATTATTTTAACAAATAATTATATAACTTGGAATAATATTAAGGACACAAAGAAACGTAACTCAAAGACACTAATTAATACTAAGCCAAGGCACGACCCGCTCATCTAATAGACCGTAGTACGTTGTAGGTAGTCGTGCACACTAGTAGCAGCTTGAGTTACGTCGGATTGAAGAACGCAAAACTGTGAGTTCATGTCCCCCTTTTCTCTTAACTGTTTTCGGATTTATAACTCTCGGGGGTGGAATACATGTTGCATACGTTTAAATGGTATGAGTTGGCTATGAAATGAATTATAGATCATGTGAGCACAGATTGAAATTGAAATGCCATTAACTCTTAATCATGGACGAAGGTTAGATCTAATGGGTACGGCCGAGCCCCACTCATGGTCCCTATGTGACCACTTGAGTGCTTTGGTGTCCCAGTCGAGGTAACTCGACAACAGTCAAGGTGAATTGACACAGTCAAGGTAAATTGACACGTTCAAGGTAAATTGACACAGTCAAAGGGGAAATTCGACACAGTCGAGGAAATCGACGAGGGTATAAGCCTACTCATATTGAGTACTCCCTATGTCTCCACATGCATTAGTGTCCTTGCAAAACATTAATTTGATCTGTTCACAGATGATTCTCATACCTGTTTTCAAAGGAGTCTCTCAAACTTTTACAAAGTCTATCAGTATTTATACAAAACGCATGAACTCGCTCAACTTTTGTTGATGTTTTCCAAAATTACATGTATTTCAGGTAACAAGTTGGATCTTGGGCGCTGGTGTAGTTTCTAGAAGTAAATTCCAAGTTTAGATGTCATCCACTTTTGTTGATTTGTAACTTAGTCGAAGGTTGTGTTGTTTAAAACTTAAATAACTGATGTTGTAATACTTTAAACTTAATGAATGGATGAACATCGTTTTGATGATATAGTTGTTTATTATGATTGAATGCAATGATATTGAACAAGTCACACATCATACGCTTCCGCAAAAGTCAGGGTGTGACATACGATACATCCTGGAAGTGATAATGTGTATCAAGACTTAAGAAAGAATTTCTGGTGGATAGGAATGAAAAAGGATATAGCAGCATATGTTGCCAAGTGTCTAACCTGTTTACAAGTTAAAGCTGAACATCAGAAACCCTCAGGTTTATTGCAGCCACTAGAAATGCCCATATGGAAATGGGAATTGATAACAATGGATTTTGTTACCAAATTACCCAAGACGCGAAAAGGAAATGATACAATCTGGGTGATTGTAGACAGGCTAACCAAGTCTACTCATTTCTTACCATTGAAGGAAACTTTCAGTATGGAACAGTTAGCCAAGTTGTATGTAAATGAAATAGTTTCATTACATGGAATTCCTTTATCTATTATGTCTGATAGAGATAGTCGTTTTACTTCTCATTTTTGAACTAGTTTCCAAAAAGCAATGGGAACCAAGTTAAATCTAAGCACCGCTTATCATCCTCAAACTGACGGACAAAGCGAAAGGACAATTCAGACAATGGAAGATATGCTTAGAGCTTGTGTAATCGATTTCGGAGGAAATTGGGACGATCATTTACCATTAACAGAATTTTCCTACAATAACAGCTGTCATACCAGTATCAATGCTGCACCATTTGAAGCACTTTATGGACGAAAGTGCCAAACTCCAGTCTGTTGGGCAGAATTTGGAGAAAAGCAACTGTCTGGACCAGAGATAGTACAGGAAACAATAGACAAGATTATTCAAGTCAAGGAAAGACTAAAAACAGCACGCGATCATCAAAAGAGTTATGCTGATAACAGGCGAAAACCATTGGAATTTCAAGTTGGAGATAAGGTGTTATTAAAAGTTTCACCATGGAAAGGAATAGTTAGATTCATCAAGAGAGGAAAGCTAAGCCCCAGGTATGTTGGACCCTTTGAGATTATTAGAAGAATAGGACCACTAGCCTACCAGCTACAACTGCCAGAGGAAATGGCAGGGATACATGATGTATTTCATGTATGTAATCTCAAGAAATGCTTAGCAGATGAATCACTAATAGTACCTCTTAAGGACATAGAAGTAAACGAGAAACTTAAGTTTGTAGAGAAACCCCTACAGACTGAAGACAGAAAAATCAAGAATCTCAAACACAAGAGATTAGTTCTAGTCAAAGTAAAATGGGATTCCAAGAGAGGACCAGAGTACACTTGGGAACTCGAATCAGAAATGCAGAAGAAATACCCACACCTGTTCCAGTAGACCTCGAGGATGAGTTCTAAAACAAGGTGCGGGGGATATAAAAACTCTCCTAAAATCCCTAAAACATCCCTATATGTCTTAAAATACACCCCGTATATAAAAACGGCCACTCGCGGGGCGCGACAATGTATAACCTGGCGAAACAATAGCGTGCCACGTGGCATGACACCCGGACAAGCTACCCTGGTGACTAACCGAGGCTAGGACCTAGCCTAGGTCCTCGCGGGGCGCGAGAAAACAAGCAGAGGGAGTCGTGGGCCGCGACCCACTGCTCGACCAGAACTATAAATAGAGGGCTTCAGCTCTCATTTCAAACCGTTCAAATCAAAAATCTCTCTCTCAATTTCTCTAATAGTAATTATAATTCATGTGCATAATACCCACTAAATAACGAAGCTCTGCCTCGATGTAAGTATTATAACCCCCGGTTACGTATTAGTTACGCTGCCCGATTGATCTAATGCTCCGTAACGCATGTCGAGGCTCTGCCAGACTCAGTCGTTGGAGTTCTGTCTCGGGGAGAGTATAGCTAATGTAAATTTGGGTTATTATACTAACGCGTGAGCATTGTTTAATTTAATAGATCATAACCAGGAAATCACAAGGAAATACCTAAATTAGCAATGTGAGTTAATCCTCTTTTTGTAAACCCTTTTTTGTGAGTAGTTCCTCTTTTTAAACTGTTTTTGCAAAACCTCAAATGTTTAAAATTATAATTCACAGTGATTGAGTATTTGTAAATCTACAATTATCGTCGGTATGTTGGGGTTTTGTATACATAACTTGTTACTACACTGTGAGTAGTAACATTTCCACAAGTCAGGATTGACAGTACCGTGAGTGGTAATTAAAGTAGATGTAAACAAATGTAATTGCGGGTTGTCCTCAATGCTGTAAAATGATAAAACTTTTCTTGATTAAACTGGGATTCACTCGCCATTATTTCTTGCTGATAAAATGTTTTTAAACGCGTTTCAGGTAACAAAATGTGAAAGCCAATTAGAAGCCAGCTGGAGAGTACTGAAGGCTTGGAAAAGTGGCTATAAAAGTTACCTAAATAAAGAAGAAGTTTTATTTCAATAAATTTAGGGTTTATCCCTAAAAACATGTTTGTAATGGAAACTTGGGTTTTTCCCATGTATTTATTATTACGAAAATGTGGTGTTTTACGCTGATAAACTATTTCCTAACTACGGTCCTGATGTAAATTCCGCTGCCAAATTAATAAACACCGATACCACCAGCTCTGCGAGCTCGCGGCCGCCCGCCTCCCGGGGCAGGAGTCGGGGGTTGCGACAGCACTACCGAGTTCCAAGCTGATCAGGGTGTCAACATCCGATAGATTTGGTTTATACAGAATAAATATTAAAAACAAACCGGAGTCTCATCAACAAACAAAAATCAATCCAAGATCCACCAGCCTCTTAAATCAACCCAGTTACCCCCAATAATGTAGTGGGTCATGATCCAAGCATAAAAAGATCAAAAAACTTTCAGTGGGGAATTTCATCAAACACTTCATGCACAAAAAAAACCAAAAAACAAGAAACCCAAATCAACCAACCGCGTGAAGGGGGATAGATTGGAGAATAGACGGCGATGATGAGGAAGTGGAGGGTGTCATATTCGCCGGAAAATTCCTTTCAAGGGTCAAAACCCTCGCCAGAAATCCACCGACACCGCTGTTCACCACCGCAACAACTCGGGAAAACCCCTTCCATAGAAACAACAGTGAACAAGAAACAAACAGCCCTGGTTGTCTGTAGAAACAAAGGATAACAACAAACAAACAACCCTGGTTGTCCATTGTTGCTTCTGTTCACTTCCGCCGTGAGCGTCGGCGCTTCTGCCAGAGAAACGAGGGGGTCGCCAGGGTGTGTGTATTTTGAGGTGGGAGGGGGGGTCAGAGGAGAGTGAATCTCCATTTACCTCCGCCCCCCACCGTCACCCACCAGCCCCGTCTTCCGACCAACCACCTCCTACCACCGTCTTCCGACCAACCACCTCCCACCACCGTCTTACGCCACCGACCAACCACCTCCCACCACCGTCTTACGCCACCGACCAACCACCTCCCACCACCGATCAAACATCTTTTGGTTTCATGATTTGGGTATGAGACAGAGACAGAAGATGGTGTTGAACGAATTTGAGAGAGAGAAAGAGAGTTGAAGATGAGGGGATTTAAATTTTGTTTGGGGATGTGTGATATGTCTGTGAATCAGACTTTAAGAGAGGGAGAGATGATTTGATAGTTTTGAGTAAATGAGTATATTACCCTTTAGGTTTTAAAATAATAGCGCATACGTGTCATTATCAGATTGGTGGAGAGTGGTTCTCGCGGTTCTCGCAACTGGGGATGGTTTTCATTTGATCCGATCCATATATATATATTTATGGAATAGTGTTAGTCATCCCGGATAATGGTACTTGTATGTAAACAAATGGTTGTATAAAAGTAATACACGTTGTAAACTCGTATAATGTATTCACGCGGTTTTCAAATAGTCTTCATATACGTTAATGAATAATAACACGACTTGCCATAGTTTTCGTAATATGTACATATACATGTAAATCTATATATATATATATATAAACGTCGCGTACCCGAATTAAAGTCTTGCGTCTAATTTATAATTAATAAATTAATTATATAATTGCACGCTTTTTAGAATCGACTTTCGTTTGTTCTGTAACAACCCGACTTTTGGGATCGTTACCCGTTGTTTCGCTTCAATATTGTAACCATCTTGAATCCCGGGATTCGATATAAACAATGGGTTATGTTAAACTAAATACTTTTTTTTCATCACACCGCGCCGCTATACGTTTAAACGCTTGATATTCGCAACGCTTACGCAACACGAATTACAGAGAATTATGCTATTTAAATCGCCGAGTGTGTTTGTATGGTTATCATACGCCCCCGTCTACGCTTATCACGACTAACACGCTTCACAATCGCAAACAATGTTATCAGTAGTAGTAATGTTATGTTTGTTCTTATGTGCCTTATTTGTGTGTGTTTATTATGTGGATGGATTACTCGCAAACGCTATCGCAACGCAAACTCAACGCTACTCGCACAACTCGATTTATCACTCTAGAAACGCAACGCAACGCAACTCGAAACTCAGTTCTACGCTAAAATACTTAATGTACCAATACTAATTAATGCAACAAAAAGCATTAAACGAGCATCTTATACGCGAAACGAGGAAAAGGTTGCAAAGAACAACACCTTAGTTCGAAGCTAGGCAGCTTTGTACGAAGGCACTGCCTTCGTACGAAGGCAGCCTGTTCAAACCAAGGCCCCTTGTGCGAACCTACCAACTCTATAAATACCCAAGCCCTCCTCATTCATTTCTCACTTGCTGATTTTGAGCCAAAACTCTGCCGAATTGCTGTCCGACCATTTTCAAGTAAGATTTAACAGTTTTCTTCGATTATACAACGTTTTCCACTTCGATTTTCACAAGAATCACTTCGTTTTCATCTAAATTCTTCTGTTTTCACATAAAAACAATCAAATTTTCACTTAACTTTTTCTTTTCTTCATAAATTCCTGCTTTATGCAAGAACCTTTCAACTTTCTCATTAAAACTTCTACTTTCACCCCTAATCTACACTTATAGCTTCGGCTTCCTAAGTCAGAAATCAGTTGATTTCACACTCACCAAGTGTTGGATCCGGGTGAAAACTCTTTAAAACCTTTTTAACTTGATTTTTACACCCTAAATGGACCTAAAACGACATGTATCTCATTCACTGAACAGTGGAACGAGTTAATGTCGAAACCAGCTTGAAGAGTACTCGGAAACACATCCGATTCAGGCGAAAACATAGCACCGAATGCCAAAAACAGCCACGTTTGTGAACTGGATTGTTCTGTGCGAAGCCAGCTTCGTACGAAGGCACCCCCGTCGTACGAAGGGACATGGCCTCGTAGGAAGGCACTGCCTTCGTACGAAGGCCCTAGTTTTACACAACAAAGCCCAATTTCCATACGTGACACAATCAAAGACCTCTCCGACTCTAATCTCAATCAATAGCTTAAGGTTGGAGGGATGAACACTCGATTTTCCGAAGACGACGCGAATACACTCGATTTTGGACAACGGAAGCAGCACGTGTACGAAGACCCACCTTCGTACGAAGGGCCCCTTTGTACGAAGGCACCAGCTTCGTACGAAGCTTCTGTTCTCCCACCGACACTTTGATTTCTGACTGTTTCAGCACACTGGAGGACTTATGCTTCTATTCCCGTATGCAGGCTGACCCGGCGCTCCCTTCAATCCACTGAGGGTCGTGTTTCTTAATTAGTACACGCTCTGTGAGTATACTCGATGTCACACCCCAATCGATGTCGGAATCATCAGCGCGTGGCACTGAGTGAAACAGATTGTTCATGAGAATCCAAAATAACTGTTAATGACAATATATTTAGGTTCAATATCCCATACTATTAAACATATAAAGCATCACAGTCATTACAAATATCAGTCTCAAAAACAAGTTCCATTCCGACAACTCAGATTTTATTTGGTGGGTTTCTAGACTCCTAACTTCTTTTCCAGCATAACATCTAAATCAACCTGTCACATACGTTAAAATAAAGTCAATACATAAAGTAAAGGTGAGTACACAAGTTTTGCATAGATGATAGTATAGAAAGCGTTTACGCGTAACCAGCATGTAACACGTAACGGGCGAAGCATGTAACTATCAAACAATGATACAACCTAACCACGAGCCTGCGTTGTAGAGTATGCGTGACACATGTTCAGTGAACACGTGAAGTAAAGTAATGTGATCCCTAGCAACCCCTGTCCACGATAGGTGCTGAGTCCAAACTTTAGTACTATCATTGCTAGAGGCGGTCTAGTGTAACACCGTATAGCATAGTACAAGCATTCAAAGTTCACGTATAGCATGCGGGAGCGGTCAGCGTTCATAAAGTGTTTGCGTTGTGTGTTGTATTTTGATATAGAACGTATGTAACACCCAAAAGTGCGTTAAACGAAAATGGGTTCGAATATACTCACAGTGCGTGTTTAACAAGTAAACACAATCTAGATTGGATTGAAGGGAGCGCATTGGGATAGCCTGTGCATGAGAACAATAGCATAATTCCTCTAAGGGTTAGCACGGTCGAAATCAGAAAGTCGAACGAGATAAGTGTTTAACAGATGATCCGAATGGATGGGTTCCATCCGAGCGAATGGTCATCCGGACGGATGGTTATCTGAGCGGATGGTCATTCGAATGGATGGCCATTCGAATAGAATGTGTTTGTAAATCGTTAAAATTCGAAGTCTCGTCAAAGCGTTTTAAAACAATGGATAATATAAATCTCAGGTCATCCGAGCGGATGGTCATCCGAGCGGATGGCCATTCGAGTAGACTGTGATTGTTTGTAGTTGAAGTTTTTTGTAAAATTTTCTAAGTAAGAAGTTTTGAGTTAACGGTGACGGCGTGACGACGTGTCAAACAACAGAATATACCAAGTCCAGCTCATTCGACTAAGGAACGAGTCGAGAGTCTGATCGAGTCCAGATTCCATCAATATCGTGTAGAAACAAAAGAAAAGTTGAAAACATGTGAAGAAGTATTGAAATCTTTTGCGTTTGAGTTGAAAAGTGTTAAATCCTTTAGATCTAGAACCAATCTCGATTGAATGATGCTTCCACAATAGTTTGCCTGAGCAAAATGAGTGGAATCCACCTTCAAGAGGTCCAAATCAATGATTTCAAGGGAAAAGTTAGTGTTTGTGTGTGATTTTGATGGAGAAGATGATGTAGAAGTGATTAGAGATGAAGGTTAGAGAAGATTTGAAGGAAAAAACTTACAAATTAGCCTTGAATCGTGACTTAAGCGGCTGAGAGCAACTGAGAGCGACTGAGAGCGTGTGAGCGGATGGAAGTGTCAAAGTCAGAGAATGGAGGTGTACGGCGGTATTTATAGAGGGTGAGCGAAGGTTTAAGTCGGTGGCGAAAGGTAGCGTCCGGTCGGATGGTCATCCGAGCGGATGGTCATCCGGACCGATGTCCATTCGAACGGATGTCCATTCGGACGACCGGTTGCGTTTGTTAGCTTTCCAACTTTGGTTCGTTTGTTAAGCGTTGCGTTGCGTTTAATCGAGTTGTGAGTGAGCGTTTAAGCTTATAAGCGTTGTGTTGATAACCACATAACATTTAACACAAATAACACATAATATAATCAAATCCGCGTTTCGAGTCTGCGTTGAGTTTGCATTGAGTTTTCATTGCGATAGCGTTTAGTCTAAATAAGCAATGTAAAATGCGATAAAATGCGTTTAAGTAGTAAGCGTTATAAACAACGTTTAAATGTGATAACTGCGGTTTGAATAAGCGTTGTAATATGCATTTAGAATGCCTATGAAAATATAGGTTAAAATGTAGTTTAACCCATCGCGGTAATTGAATCCCGAGTTTACAAGCGTTTACGTAAGAAATGGCATCGACAGGTAACGATCCGAAAAGTCGGGTTGTTATACTCGAACCCATTTTCGTTTAACGCACTTTTGGGTGTTACATACGTTCTCTATCAAAACACAACACAAAACACAAACACTTTATAAACGCTAACCGCTCCCGCATGCTATACTTGATTTGTTGAATGCTTGTTACTATGCTTAGACAGTGTTACACTATACCGCCTCTAGCAACGATAGTACTATAGTTTGGACTCAGTACCTGTGTGACAGGGGTTGCTAGGGATCACATTACTTTACTTCACGTGTTCGCTTCGGTGAACATGTGTCACGCATACTCTACATTGTAGTCTCGTGGTTAGGTGGTATCATTGTTGATAGTTACATGCTTACCCCGTTACGTGTTACATGCTGGTTATGCGTAAACGCTTTTTATTATTATTATTATTATTATTATCTATGCAAACTTGTGTACTCACCTTTACTTCATGTATTGACTTTTATTTTAACGTATGTGACAGGTTGATGGATTGTTCTGCTGAAATCAAGATAGGAAGTCTAGAAACTCATCTAATAAAAATCTAGGTTGTCGGACTTGTTTTGTTTTTGAGAACTCGCTGTCTGTAATAACGATGTGTTGAATATTTGTTCATTGGTATGGGACAATAAATCTTTAAAAATATTGGTAACGGATAGTTGTTATGGATTCTCTTGAGCAATCTGGTTCGCCTAGTGCCGTGCCCCGATGATTCCGCCATCGGTTGGGGTGTGACATGTTCGTTACCGAAATAACTTGGATAATACTATTTGTTAAAATCGTACGGTAACGCGTCGTATTCCGTTTAGACGTTTGAAATAAATATAAATATTTATATTTATTTTATATAAATTTTCGAGTTCTAGACGTCTGAAATAATAATAAATAATTATATTTATTTTATATAAATTTCTGAATTTCGTTATCTTGTAAATCGCGTTCGTTGAAATGTTGTAAACTTGTTTTTGTGAGTTATAAGAGTCGTCAACAAATATACGCTTATATTTATATTTTCTAGAGTACTTTGAATCTCGATAGGTTTCGTTGTTAAAAATGATAACACATTCTGTATTATGAATTTTTACGAAAACCGGGCAGAGTTCCTCTGTTTTTAGAATAATCCCGACAATACAAGGTGTCGGTAATTTTTCAATCGCAACAATTTAATGTATCAATACATGTATATCTTCCCATTGTATTCAAAATGTCCATCTCATAAATCCAATATATATATATATATATATATATATATATATATATATATAGTGGAGGGTTCAAATGAGAAGAAATTTTTTGTAAGAAGAAAAAAGAAGAAGTTTCAACCAATAAGAATGCTTCATTTTATTTCATTTAATATTTGTATTTAATTTTAATATAAGGGTATATTTGTAAACTTACAAAGATCATTAATTTGTAGTCTTCCTCTTTAATAGCTAACTACATTAAATTTGTAGCTTATTTTTCAAAATATATATTTTTCACAAAATAAAAAAAAAATTAGAGTGTAGGACAAATTAGCAGGTGTGTAGGATAAATTACGAGTTGTGTAGGATAAGTTTAAATATGTATTGGATAAATTTCGAAATGTGTAGGATAACTTTTTATGTGTGTAGGCAAAAAAAAAAATAGTGTAAAGAATGATAATCTTTAAGAGTAATTAATTACTTAAAAATAGTAATAAATGAGATGAATGAAAAACTACTTAACATTTTACGATTATACCCTTTGTTCTTTTTCTTCTCAATTAAATTTTCTTCTCAAATGAACCTCCCCCTATATATATATATATATATAGGGAGAAGATCATGCGAGAACCACCTCTTATTGCGAGAACCGCGAGAACCAATGTGAACACAACAAAAAATGCCTAAAAATAGCTAAAAATCACACAAAAATTTTTTTTTTGAAATTTTTAATATTTTTTATAAAAAATCGCTACTTTTCGAAGCCAAAAAAATTTTTTTTTTTTAATTTTTTTTGCTTCAAAAAGTAGCGATTTTAACATAAAAAATATTAAAAAATTCAAAAAAAATTTTTAAGATTTTTTTAGATTTTTTTTAGATTTTTTTAGGTTTTTTGGGGGTTTAGTTTTTAGCATTTTAGCTTTGGGGGGGGGGGGGGGTGGGTGGGGGGGTTTAGGTTTTTGGGGGGTGGGGGAGGGGGGTTTAGGTTTTTTTTTTGGGGGGGGGGGGGGGGTTAGGTTTTTTTTTTTGGGGGGGGGGGGGGGTGGGGGTTAGGTTTTTTTTAGCTATTTTAGGTTGTGTTCACATTGGTTCTCGCGGTTCTCACAATAAAGGTGGTTCTCGCATGAGCTCCTCCCTATATATATATATATAAGTTATTATGGGTCAGGATTCAGAGAGAACGGTGAAAAGTGTGAGAACGGTGAGAACAATTTTGGTGGTGACATGTGGCATTGATGTTAAATTACACTAAGGGGTAATATTGTCAAAAAAAACCCACTCACGTGTATTGGGTGTTCAAATAAAACGCCATAACAAAAAAAAGCTATTTTTGAGCTATAATTTACAACAAAAAAAACCATTTTTTTGAGCCATATAGCTCAAAAAACGCCATAAACTCCCGTTAAAACGCAACGCCAAAAAAAAACTATTTTTTGATCTATAATTTACAATAGCTCAAAAAAACCGTTTTTTAGCCATATAGCTCTCATTAAAACGCCATAACAAAAAAAAAACTATTTTTTTGAGCTATAATCCATTAAAACGCCATAACAAAAAAAACTATTTTTTTGAGCTATAATTTACACCAGCTCAAAAAAACCATTTTTTTAGCCATATATCTGCCATAACAAAAAAAAAACTATTTTTCTGAGCTATAATTTACAACAGCTCAAAAAAAATCATTTTTTTGAGCCATATAGCTCAAAAAACGCCATAAGCTCCCAGTACGCGACGCCAAAAAAAAAAGCTATTTTTTTAGCTATTTTTTACATCTGAAAAAAAAAACATTGTTTTGAGCCATATAGCTCAAAAAAACCATTTTTTTTGTCTAGCCGCCTAAATTAATATCTTTTGAGCTCAGAAAAATCATAATTTGTACTGTAAAAACGCCATAAAACACAGAGTTCAGAAAAACGACATGAAAAACTCAGTTGAAAACGCCATAAAACACTTAGTTTAGAAAAACGCCATGAGAATAACTAGTTAAAACGCCATAAAAACACCTAGTTCAGAAAAACGCCATGAAAATAACTAGTCTAAAACGTCACAAAACAACCAGTTCAGAAAAACGCCATAAAACCCAGTTAATTTTTTTTCGAAAATTATATCAATAGTATACTCATTGGAAAGATAAAAAAACGCTGAGTTTTATGGTGTAATTTTTTTCGAAAAATAATCACGTATAAAAAAGTTATTGTCGTTTAAATATGATGGGGGAAAATGGCATGTGATTGGCATGTGCACCTTTGTTTGGATCTTCCTATTTTACCCCTCCTGAAAGTTCCAAGGCCCCTATTATTTACAAAAATGTCACCGCATCAATCTCAGCCACAAACCACTAAGATCTTGTGGCTGAGAATCGTTCTCACCATTCTCACAGTTTGAGACATTCTCTTCTGATCCTGTTCCAAGTTATATAAACGTTGTTATGTACAAGTCCGAGTAATTTTAGTATAATGCTTTCACTAGTCGGTTCGGTTTTGAGCTCGGTTTCGCGTTAAGATATATCATTAAAATAACTATATAATGTAATTTGCGCCGTTAACATTTTACCGAGTCTCCTCTGTTTTTAGAACAATCCTGACAATACAAGCACAAACTTTATATACAGCGGGATAATGTGACAACCGGTAATTAACGTTCTCTCGTTTCGATGCTACTGTTTCGATGTAGGTGTGTTCTTACCGTCGCGTTTTTCGTTCATGTATGCGTTATGTTGCGTTCGGAAGCAGAATAATTTCGCAAATAAATTCGTATATGTAAAATATACTTGCATAACTCATATTTTTTGGTGTTGTCAGTATTTCCTTCGGTGTCAGTTCGTTACCGGTTATATGTTCGGCAGGTTTCTCACAAATCACCATTCGCGTACTGTGAAGCCAAATAACCGTTCCTAGGCTTTCCAAAGGCCTAATTAAGTTACTTTACGTCTTAAAACACTAATTATTGTCTTAATGTTTGTTATGCGCGTGGTTGTTACAAGATTTGGTAATAGCTAATCGCTCCTACTACATAATCTTATTACTTTGGAGCCCAGGTTTACATGCCATGTTAGATTAGGAATAAGAACAATGAGATTTATGAAAAGATTAATATACAAACAAGCGGGTACATAATTGTAGTAACCAGTGGGTACCTACCTTATTAATGTAGTAACCAGTTGGTACATTATTGAATAAAGAGATTTATAAAATTTTGTTTCGCTTTGGTCCTCTAAAACGGTTGAGCAGGCCTTAAGAGTGTGGGGGGGGGGGGGGGGGGGGGGGGGGGTGGAGGTTGCCTCCTTCTAAACCAATTGATAACTAGCCCTCATCACAAAAATAAACAAATAAATTTAAAAAAGTTACATTTTTCATGATTGAGATTAATTTGGAACCAACCAGAATCTTTTTCACTATTATTTTCAGGACTTTTCAAAAGTCTCATGTAGACGACAATTGAACCAAAATCTTTTCTCGGATGTATCCCATAAAATCAAACTAAAACCATTAAACAAGTTGATCCCTTAGTCAATGTAAAAGAAAAAGAACACCATCTTTAGGGTGAAGGGAGTGGTTAAACACTTTGAGTGGCAAACCAAAAAACCGACCAATCAGAGCGTGCCATGTCAATCGGTGAAAAGTGTTTAAACTTTGGTGAAAAGTGTTGGCAATGGTTTAGACACTTGGTGAAGTGGTAAACTTTTTAAATAAAAAAAAGGAAAAATGTGTGATTGGTTGAGATAGGAATGGACCCCACCCCCACACCCCCCTCTCTCTCTCTCCTTCCTCCCTTACCGAATCGGTGTTGCCTCACCCTTTTCACTCCAATTTCGACAAACTTGCATGCGGCAAATGGGTTGGCAATGGTTTGCCGCCCATTGCCGATCGGTGAATTGAGTTTGCCGCAATCGACTCCCTTCACCCTTATAAACGAACAAATTCCGTGATAGAGACTCATTTGGGACTAACTGGAATCTTTTTTTCGTTATTATTCTCACCACATTTTAATAGTCTACTCTAGCTAGACGACGAGGTCCATAGTCTTTCTTAGAAGTAACCCATACAATCAAATCAAACCATAACACAAGACGGAGTTAACAATTCGTTGCATCTGCCACCCTATAAATCGACATCATAGTTAGTAAAACACCCACAAAAATAAGTGTTTTGCCACATAGTAGAATTAAACATGCTTCTTCATTTCATCCTTTTTCTGTTTACGTTTCCTCTTACAATGGTTGTGGGCACCTTCCAAGGTTCTACCCCCAACAACACAATAAACCCAAACTGTCAAACCGAATGCGGGAATGTTACAGTTCCTTACCCTTTCGGTATTGGCATAAATTGTTCCCTAGACGACTCGTTTAACCTGACATGTGACACTTCTCAACAACCCCCAAAGTTGTTCATCGGAAATGGCAACATACAAATATACAACATTTCAGATACAGAGTTGCGCACCCACACTATAGTTGCTAGCCAATGTTACAACCAAAGTGGGTATGTAGATGGAAAAGATTCATCGAGTAACTTAACGAGGCACAGAGCATTTACTTATTCAGCAAAGAACCGGTTCATAGTCATTGGTTGTGACGATTATGCTTGGATTAAGGGGACAGACGAAGATTACTTTACTAGTGGCTGTTTTGGACTATGTCAGAAAGCACCTAATGTGTCTGATGGGCAATGCTCAGGACTCGGCTGTTGTCAAATACCTATACCCAAGGGTCTCAAGTATTACAATGCTACACTTTACAGCTTTCAAGACCACTCAGAAGTTTTGTCCTTCAATGCATGTGGTTATGGCTTTCTGGTTGAGGAAGGAGTTTATGAGTTCCGTGACAGTGATTTATCAACTAATCACTCGGACGTCATTGACAGGATACATTCCACCATGCCCCGTGTGCTTGATTGGGTAATCACACACAATGGAAGTTGCACTGCTGATGTTAACAAATGCCAAGGAAATAGTTCATGCTATGATGTAGAAGGTGGTCGTGGGTATCGTTGTAAATGCCATCATGGTTACAAGGGTAACCCCTATCTTCATCCAGGCTGCCAAGGTATGTCGTCAATCTCTTATTTTGATCAGTAGAAATAAATAAATAATAGTCTATAGAAATCTCCAGAATATAAAGTACACTTTTAGTACTAATAGGTTGTGTTTCTAAACTAAGTAAATTTATTTTGTTTGAAAATTTGTAAAACACCCCGTGTTAAAAATTTTCCACATGGTGTGGATGTGCTTAAAGAACGGGTGTTATTCAACATGTAGACGGCGTGGTTGAAATTGAAAAAGGGATGTGTGAAGGAGCGTTATTTAACACATGACACATATTTTTTATTATTATTTTTATTTAATGATTATATATCATCTATTAATTTATATTAAAATAGCACTATTACTAATATAATAATTATTAATAATAAAAACACTTACAAAATTTAAATAAAAAAATTACATTACTAAAAGAACCGATTACACAATTTAAACTTAAAAACCCAAACATAAAAACATAATCCAAATAACCGAAATTAGGTACGATATTTATCCATGATTTATTTTTTTAGTTTCATGTACGTTTTCCGCTCTTCGCCTTCAGGGTGATCGATCTTCATAGCGAGTATTTTTATATCCATTCGCTTTTACTTTTCTTCGTAAATGCATTAGTTTTTATAAAAAGTTAAAAGATTTCATAAAAATGAAGGTTGAAAATGAGTTGGTTAGAATTAAAAGAGAGTGAGGTGAAAATCGTAAGTTTTTTATATAGATGGGGTGAATTATTTTTTTAAATAAAAAATCTTTTTTTTTTAAATTATGTCGTTGGGGTCCAACAGCTATTAACCACCTCCAATCAGAGCACGCCACGTCAACGTTAATTTAACATCAACGCGGGTGGGAAATCTCAAGCCCCGTCCACAACGCCGTCAACAACACGGGGTTCAGTGTGGTGTGTGCAGCGTCGAAGGGCATAAATGCCACACTTCCACACCCGCACCGTGTGTTCTAACTATTTTACTCTTAAAGGAAAAAATATTATTTTTACAACTTTTTTTCCTAAGTCAAACCTAAACCAATGACATTCGGTAACCGGTATAAGTTCTCTATCTCCGTAAACCTCCACTCTCTTTTCCTAAATCAAACATAATTAACCAAACAAGACATTCCTTTCGTTTATTTCTGAGTTAAGTGATTTGTGACTATTGAGCATTCTCCAGTCACTGCTCTCCACCTACACCATCCAACCTGGACATGGTGAGCTACATCACAATCTATTTCCACATTCTTCTGAACAAACGATCCTATATACTTAAACTTAGTTGATTGCGGGACCACTTATCCCTCAATGGTGATCTGGGTCTTCTCACCATCTCCCACAACACTAAAATCACACCATATGTACTCAGTCTTAGAGCGGCTAATTCCTAAGCCTTTTCCTTCCAAAGTTGCTCGTCACTCCTTTAACCTTGCATTCAGGCTATGTTAACTCTCTGTGACTAATACAATATAATCAGCGAAAAGCAAACACTATGGAACTGCGTCCTGAATCGACTTTGACAACTCATCTAAGACAACCGCAAAAAGAAATGGGCTCAACGCATATCCTTGGTGGAGTCCTACCCCCACAGAGAATAAATCAGTATCTCCTACATGTGCCCGAACACTAGTTTTAGTCCTAACATACATATTTCTAACTATGTCAATATAATTCCCAAGAACCCCTTTATCCTCTAAACTATCCCAAATTAGCCTACGTGGCACACTGTCGTATACCTTTTCAAGGTCTATGAACACCATATGTAGATCTCGTTTCTTTTCCCGATACTTTTCCATCAATCTCCTTAGAATGTGTATAGCTTCCGTAATTGATCTGCCTGGCATGAAACCAAATTGGTTTGCTGTAACCTGAGTTTCTCTTTTAAGTCTAGTCTCAATTACCCTCTCCCATAATTTCATAGTGTGACCTAGCAACTTAATCCCTCTATAGTTCCCACAACATTGAGTGTCTCCTTTTTTTCTTACATAAGGGCACTACGATACTACACCTCCACTGATTTGCCATTGAACTCCTTCATCTCCCAAACACTTCCACACCTCAATTGGTATGTTGTCCAGACCAATTGCCTTAGCCCTTCCCATTTTCCTAAGTGTTGTCATCACCTCGCCCTGTGTGATACGTCGATATAGCATTTATTTTGTTGCAGCCTTTGAAGAGTGGGGTTTCCAACTTCTTGTTGGTCAGCCATCACGCCGTTGAAAAGATTGTGAAAGTAGGCTTGCCATATCAGCTTGATGTCCTTATCCTTGACTAAAACACGTCCATCATCACCCTTTATAAACTTCACTTGTCCTATATCCTGTCGCCTATGCTCCCTAGCTTTGGCAATTTTGAACATACCTTGATCCCCATCCTTTGTTCCTAGGCGTTGGTACATACGATTATAGGCTATATTCTTGGCCTCTATTACTGCCTTCTTTGCCTCTTATTTGGCCTTTTTGTATTTCTCCTTCAATCTCACTCACTTTCCATTGTCCATGCATCTTAAAAGATCCCTAAAACTCCTTTGTTTATCTTTAATTTTAGTCTATACATCTTCACTCCACCACCAGGACTCCCGTTGCCAACAAGCATTTCGTGTTGTAACCCCTAGAGTCTCCTTCCCCCTGTCAATAATAGTGGTCGCCATAGTATCCCACATTTGGTTTGTGTCCCCATCCAATTGAGCCGAAGTCGCTGAGATGACCTTGTCTTTGAACACTACAATCTTATCACCGTTCAAATTTCCCCAATGAATCCTAAGTTGCATTTTCCTCTCCCCTTTAGAAATCTTTTCCCTCATGACTATATCTGATACTAGTAAACGATGTTGAGTCACTGTTTTCTCCCCTGGTATAACCTTACAGTCCTTCCACCAACGTCGGTCTCCTCACCTCATCAAAAGATAGTCGATCTATGTGTTGTGTCCTCCACTGCTAAAAGTAACCAACCGTGATTCTCTCTTCTTAAATAACGAGTTGATAATAGCTAGGTCGTGGACCACTGCAAAGTCTAGAAGATCCCTACCATGGTCGTTCCTATCACCAAAACCAAAACCCGCATGTACCGTTTGAAAGCTATCATTATCCTTCCCAATGTGGCCATTAAAATCGCCTCCTATACAAATTCTTTCCTCCCTGGGTATGGTCCTCACAACTACATCTAAACAATCCTAAAAATCTTTCTTCTCCTGATCCCCTAGTCCTACTTGTGGTGTGTAAGTGAAAACCACTGCCACTACTTCCTCTCCTAGAACTAACCTCAACACCCTAATCCTATCATTGTGTCGTATCACCTCGATGACATATATATATATATATATATATATATATTCAATATTCTAATTTAAGTTGGTATTGTCAAGTTTAAAACGGAGTTGTATACACAATAGAGTATATTTCTTATACTAAACCCAATGCAATGCATTTAAGGTGCATTTGTGACATATATGATGAGTTGGAAGAGTGAGAAAGTAGAGAGAGTAGAAATGTTCTTGGCTAAGTGCATGCATTTGTGGAGAGAGAATGAGGTTTGTGAGTATGAATGTCTTAAATGAAGAAAGAGAAACAAGAAAAAGAGTGAATAGTGAGATGATGTCGCAAAAATATTTGCAAGAATTTTGATCTTGTACGGGAGATGGTCTTATATTGTAAGTTATAATGAATATCGGTAATGTAATGGAACTATGACGAATCGAATTGATTCCTTCACAACAATATCGCCATGTCGGTATCATATTGGTTCCAACCAAACAACGATAACTGTAATAGGACTATTGGAATCGTTAGTGATATTCGGTTTTTTCTATGGTTTTCGATTGGTGTAAAATAACGATGTCTATGTCCTTTTGGGCATATCACGATGTTATCTTTTAGGTTTTATCTTTCGGTTGCCATACCGAATGCCAGTATCGTACAAATAACGTAATGGAACAAACCGATACCGATCGAATTCTCGCCGGAACGCGCAAAAAATTCTACTAGTTATTTAACATGTATGTAAGTTTTGTCTGCCTTATGCTTAATTTTCCTTTTCTTGCCAGACATAGACGAATGCATAGATCGAGGAACCAACCCTTGCCATGACAATATTTGCGTTAATACCATAGGGAGTTACAATTGTACCTGTAAGCAAGGATACCATGGTAATGCAAGCATACTAAATGGTTGTCAACCTGTTAGTGTTTCTGGTGTTGCCAAAGATTCAAATTTTTCATCGATCATATTAGTGATAGGTAATTCTTTCTTGTCAATTTGGCTACGTTAAGTCCCTAATCAAGTCTTGAAGATCCACATGTTTGCTTTCAATTACCATGTTCTTTCATTAAAACTAAAAATATAAGTGTTTACTTATTTCTATGTACATATGTAGTAATGGGATCCAGCATGTTAGCAATACTATCCGGAATAGTGTTGATTTGCTTTGTTATAAGGAGAAAGAAACTAACAAGGCTCCGAGAAAAATTCTTTGAACAAAATGGGGGTGCATTACTAAAACAAAAGATCAAATCACAAGGACCTCTTGACACAATGACTTTGTTTACCACGGAACAACTTAGAAAAGCCACGGATAATTATTCTCAAGAGAAAATCATTGGCAAAGGTGCATATGGTGTAGTGTACAAGGGAGTTTTGTCGGATAAGCGCGTAGTTGCGATAAAGAAGTCTAAAGTAGTGGATGAGACCCAAGCGGAGCAGTTTATCAACGAAGTCTTGATGCTTACTCAAGTCATTCATCGAAATGTGGTAAAGCTTTTGGGTTGTTGCTTGGAAGAGGAAGTCCCGGTACTAGTTTATGAATTTATCTCTAATAATACTCTTTTCTATCACATTCATCATAAATTGGGTGGAATGAATTGGTTATCTTGGGAGAATAGGTTGAGAGTAGCCACCGAAGCTGCAAGTGCACTTGGGTACCTTCATTCAGAAATTACTATGCCAATCGTACACAGAGATGTCAAATCTACCAACATACTATTAGATGAGAACTACACAGCAAAAATTTCAGATTTTGGTGCATCAAGATTAGTCCCTGTAGATCACGACCAAGTAACTACTCTTATTCAGGGAACGTTGGGGTACTTAGATCCAGAATACTTCAACTCAAGTCAACTAACTGAGAAAAGTGATGTATATAGCTTTGGAGTGGTCCTTGCAGAACTCATAACTGGGAAAAAACCTATTGGTTCAGACAGAGCCAATGAAGAAAAGATTCTAGCTACGTATTTTGTCAAATCAATTAAAGAGAACCGCTTGTTTGAAATTGTTGAACCTAGATTGTTACGTGAAGGGACTTTTGAGCAGTTACAAGCAGTAGGTGATCTTGTAAAGAGGTGTCTTAATTTTGCAAGTCGTGATAGACCTACAATGAAAGAGGTTGCAATGGAGCTAGATGGCTTGAGAAAGTTCACAACCCATCCTTGGGCTCAACATCAAGCAGGCAATGAGACTAGAAGTTTAGTTCTAGAAGTTGAGCAATCTGATCTTTATGACGCCCCATTAATTAATGATACTAATGAATGGGAATCATATTCAGGTATTACAGAGACGGTGCTTGAAGAATATAATCCACGTTAGCTTTGTTGGTGCTTCTTATAGTATCAATTGTGTGTGCATATCCACCATGTTTGGACCATACTTTGTTAGGAAGGTTACAGTTGTGTTTATGTGTTTATATATGTGTTGTCATATTGTTGAGGTTATTTTGTTTGGTGTTATGTTATAAAGTCACTTATGATAGTTTTAACTTCCTTGGGGTTGAAGATAAGTAAAGCAAATATGCCATGACTTCCTTGTGATAGCTAGGGAACAGGGCCGGCTCTGGGCCCGGCAAACCTGTGCCGACGCCCGAGGCCCAAAATTTCAAAGGACCCGAAAAGTCTTTATAAGCTTGTATATATTTATTAAATTATATATTTAGTATATTTATTCATTTATTATGCAAAAAAATATTGGTGGTGTAGTGGCAAAAACCATCTCAAAATAATGTAAAGGTCTCAAGTTTGATTATTTGCTTCATCACTAAGTTTTTATTTTTGTAATTCATTTACCCTTAACCATAATTTTGGGCCCAATTCTTTTCGTCGCCCGAGGCCTAAATTTTTTCAAGAGTTTTCGGGGACGGCTCTGCTCTGCTAGGGAACATGTGATGTAGAGCAATTGTACTATTTGTTTCAACGAGTCATATGTTGTTTTTATTAAGTATTGAATTTAAAACTAATCTAATCTTAGATATGAGAATATTACTGCAAGCTTAATCCTTTCAACATACACAGCTTTTGGAGAAGAAAAACCAACAGACTGCAAAACAGCTACAAGCGACCCATCGCTAACTAAGGTTGGGAATTACTTAATTCGAGACAAAATGATTAAAATGTGGATCAAGGCCCATAGTTTTTTTAGTATATTAATTTCAAAAATAAATAATGGAAGTGACTGACCTTTACCATAGATGGATCAAGATCAAATTAAAGGCAACAAAGGCCATCCAAAATCCCCATCTATACCATTGGCCAACAACGTGGATAGGAAGTTGGCGTTGGCAAGAACCTGCATTCGAAAAAAGATACAGAAAAACGAACCAAAATCAATCTGATTTATTTCGTACCCATCGCTCAATGAGATGCGAGAACCGCGAGAACCAATGTGAACACAACAAAATAAACCCACTACACCATCAAAAACCTAAAAAAAACTAAACCCCCCCCCCCCCCCCCCCGCTAAATGCTAAAAACTAAACCCCCCAAATTCCGTAATACATTACTAATATTAGACATTTTCATTTACACTAACATTCATAATACACTACTTTTTGTTGGAAAATTTGTGAAAATAGCATTTTACATAAGTATAGGAAAATGATTTTTTTTCCTATTTTGGACTAGAAATAAATATAAGAAAATGAGCGGGTTTTATATATTTATTTGTGGGTTTGTGTTCTATGTTGGAAGAGCTTCGCAACGAACTAAACCACGTCCAAAACGGAGCTAAGATGAATGAGATATCGATGCTCAAAGTTTGGTGTTTGAAACTTGAATGCTGAAAAAATGGGAAAGTGGCACCTTGTCCCATATAGGAGAAGAGATGAAAGTATTTAAGTGGGAACTCTCCATCCTTATTGTTTCATGGAAGCACTCACTAAGTGTACTCGCGAAGGGTGCGGAGCACCCTAACTCGCACTCGCACACGCGCGCGCATGTGGCGTGGGCAATGTGGCGCTTTGATGGCGCACTTCGCACGCTCGCATCGCCACGAGCTGCTTAAGAGCCGCCGTTGTATTTTTGACCGCGTGCGCATTGTGGAGCACAAGGGTTGCAAGGACCAAGTGGTTGGTGACGTGGCATGCAGGCGCATGACCCTAGTGGGTCCGAGCGCTGTGGCGCATGACTTGGCAGTCATGCGCGTAAGCACACGAGTACACATGGCATGATGGCGCGCATGGAGCATAGGCACTGAGGTGACGTGCGCGGCGCACCAAAGTGAGCCAAAACGGCGCGACTGTGTGGCGTGCTCGTAGAGGCGTATAGGTGACGTGGCGCACGCGCGCATAGCAGTGAGCCAAAATGGCGCATGCGCGCAGGGGCGTGCAGACTTGCACGCGCAAGGGCGCGCGCGCGCTCGAAGAAGCTTCCAGCATTTATGACAGTGCAGTTACACTGGGCAGTTACACTTCAGCATTCGAAACTGACGAAGTTAATACGTTTGATTGTGAATTAAATAACGAATTAAAGTGCATTAAAGACGTTCAATGCAACTTAATTCGCCCATTAAATTCATTTTTCAGTTTCTTCAAGACCTGCAACTATAAATAGGGTGCTACCCTACTGCAGAAACATACCGAATTCACTAGCAAAATACAATCTTCATCTCTGAGTTCTTCTTCGTCTACAGGCAGCAAGGTACACCTTCGGGTTGGAGTAAAGACCGGCAGTGCAACTGTTTTAGCTGTTGTATCCTAGAAACAAACGTGTTCTCCTAGGAGACACGAAATTTGTTTTAAGGGACCCGTGTTCAACACGATCCTTTGCTGTGAACAGTGTTTCTGTTCGAAATTTTATGTTCTTGTTTTCTTCTTATTTCAGTTGTAACTGTAATTTATTTCATCTTTCCTATTTCCTGTTGTAATTTCAAGTTAATAAAGAATTTTATTTATTTTGCACGAACGGATTCCTACACTTTTTACATTAACAATATTAAAAATGCACATGTTCATCTATATGTATGAACATGTTATAACGTGTTTTGGTACACTACTTTGAATACAATTTCCCTTTCATCTATTATACCATCCATTATACACTACCATTACCTCCTACCTTTTGTGGTTGAAAATCGGATGAGTATTCTGACGATTTGCTAGCTTCGAAGGTCCTCCCCTGCTTTTCCTTGATGTCGGCGATGATCTGTGAGAGAGAAAAATATGCGTGTTTGAATAAGAGGTGAATAAAAGGGATTGTGAAACCTAAATTTCGATAAAAACGAGATTTATGCAATCAACTTAATATGGAAATTACATATATACCCTTATTCATTTAATTAAATAGTAACAATTAACCAAATAATTACCATCATGCCATTCACTTAAAATCTTAAGTTCATAAAAATCAAGGGCCCAGATCAGTTCACACATAAAAATCTTATTCACTTGCTTCAACAAAAGATCACGTTCCTCTTCAGCCTTTACCTTTTCCTTCTCAAGCTCTTTAACCTTCTTTGCTAAAATTCTTACTGCTTCATTATTGAACAAATCTTCTTCAAGATTCAAGTCTTCTAACGGATCTCCTGATGCTGGTGGAAGATTGCTAAAGAAATCATCTGAACTTCGTGGACGTGAGGACTCTGGAATCTCAATATTTACAGGAATTTGCGGAAATCTTGAAGAAAAGACTCTCAGTTACTTCAACAAAATCATCTTGACTAGCCTTCTTTTCAGCTTCTGTTTCTTGAGGTTTGGATGTTTCAACATGTTGTGTATCTTTACTACCTTGTTCTTTTTGAACTTGAGCTTCACCTTTTCTAGCACGTACACTTCTCGGAATGAATCCAGCAAGAACAACTTTTCTCTTTCTGATTTGTTTCTTTGGATTGGCAGGGTTATAAGTAGAATCTTCTTCATCACCCTTTCTGCTTCTTTGAAGGATTCTTCTTTAATTGTGCTTTTCCTTTACCAAGATTGATTGGATCAAATTCAGATTCTGATATAGTGGCTTCAGAATCATCATCACTTGATATATCTTGAACAACTCCTTCTTGATCTTTGTCTATGACCCCTTTAGCAGCATCTTCGTTCTTCTTTAAAAAACTTTGAAGAGATTGTGATAACAGCTCAGCTCCTTCTTGAATTACTGCTGAAGGTTCCAAAACTGTTTCATCTCTCAGCTTTTGTTGTGGTTCTCCAGAAGACCCTGCAAAACAAATGTTGACAAATTTATTAGAAAATTTTACGACATAAAATTCTAATTTCCTTATGACTCCCCCTTTCACTATACCCTTTTCTGCATTCTTCGGAATAGAAACTACAGGGGACGTCTTTGGAGTTCTCCTTCTCTTCCCATCCTTGATACACCACCATCTAGTATCTTTCTTATAAAACAAACTCATCCTATCATCTTCATTGTCATAATCACTATTTTCGTGTCTCCATGCATCATTTTCTGGAGCTACACAGTTTGGATTAGAAATTCTGCAAATTATTCTTTTTGCTCCTGGATTTGGACTCTTTATTATTCTACTGATTGTGTCGGCTGTCATATGCCTCAAACCCAAAATATCATTGCTTTTCTTTTCTAAACCTTTAAACTGATCATCTATCAACATTTGAACAAACCGAGGATACATAAGGTACCTCTTGCTTCCTTCCTTCACATTCTCCGTCATATAATCAAAAATCACTTAGGAGATATTGTAAGGTCTGTTCAGAACAAGACAAGAAATTATATTCATGATATAATCCGAAGTTTCATCATATCCACCTTTTCTATGTGACAGTGCATGAATAACACAATGAACCATGAATTTGTAGGCGTGACTGAAACTCGATTTCAACATCCTTCCATTCACACTTCCAGCAAAACCCATTCTACACCACATCCCTTTCACCAGTCGTTCAGAAATAATGGTTGGGTCACTATCAGCATCTCCTAAATTCAATACCCTTCTTACATCACCAACTGTCACTTTCATCTCCAAGTCTATATCCTTTCCCTTCTCATCCCTTTTTGATACAGCAGAATAAATTGTTTTATCACTCTCCTCATATCTTGCAGCATTCCAAAATCGTCTAACATGTGATTCATATGCTACAGTTTTATCTGTTAAAGCTTTAGAGATTTTGCTTTCTCTCAAAAATTTTGCAATATCTTGAATTACTGTATTTTCAGTAAAATCTTTATCCAGCAGACAATAAATATTTTGAGATTTATCCCAATCCTGCAGAAAAATTTGATTTGTTTCAGAAATCTTTGGAATCTCAAAATTATTCTAACATTGAAAAAGTTTTCTCTGCTAGTTGTAAGGATACTGATGGGTATCCGTCCGGATTTTCATTTGAATGGATATACGCACTGATTGTCACTTGAATGGTTATCCGTACGGATTGTCAGTTGAGTGGTTATCCGCACGGATTGTCACCCGTGCGAATTGCCATCCGTCCGGACAAGTGTCCATCCGGATAGGTCAACTAAAGTCAACCCGGATTGTATTGATGCGGATTGCTATTCGTGCGAGTGAACAACAAGTCAACATGGATTGTTTGTCCGCACGAGTGGGTAATCCATGTGGATGGAAAATCCATGTGGATTGTCATTCGCTTCATTGAAAATGCATTTGGTGTCCGCACGGATAGGAATCTGGGTCATGAACAGTGTCTGAACAAATTTACAAGAAACAAGCACAGGAGCGGATTGCCATCCGTGCGGATTGCCATCCGTGCGGATTGCCATCCGTTCGGATACAAATCACTGATGAAGAACAGACTTTAAACACCAAAAATTTTCCTAAGGCAAGTCCTAAAATTGAACATAGATCTACAAAGATAATAACAACGCGATCAAAACCCTATGTTCAAAGTTGTCTAAAACGTCCTAAACACAGTTTAATTTCACAAAAACCTAACCGACACCCGTACCATCTAATCATCAGATCTGCAAGATTCAATCATGTTATAACAGAAATCAAACCGGTAAATCTCTAGATCTGAACATTCTGATCAAAACCCTATGATTATATCTCATCAAAAATGACTAACACAATCTAGATCTAAGCCAAGAGCTCCGAAAGAAACGATATACTATGAACAGTTATCAATCAATGATCTATGACAGATTCGAGTTAGAAAAACATACCTTTGCCATTGTTATTGTTGTGCAAACCAACGAAAACAAAGATCCGTGCAAAGAAATCCAAAGAGAATGATCAGAAAGTCAATGAGTGTGTGAGAGAGAAAGAGTTTATCCATGCGAGTAACATTGACTAACTCTTTGACCTTCTATTTATATAGTAACACAAGACCCGAAATGCTATCCGTGCGGATTGCTATCCGTTCGGATACACATCCGGATGAGGCACACTTATTCTTTTGAAAAACTTTGACATTTTGACCTTTTGATTTTTTTTTCAAAATTTATCAGATTTTAGAAATCCACTTAAGTATCTTAGTTCAAATTAATGACCCGAGGTACTTAATTTGTCGACCAAGTCCAACTTAATGACCTTGGTTGACCTGAAACAAAGCATACTGACTTTTGAACTTTATGAGCAAACATTTTTCCGAAAATTTCAAGTGTCAACTTAATGAACTTGTTTTTGACTTTTTAATTACAGATTGGTCATGATTAGCTCCAAACTCATCTGCCATCCCAGAAAATTCCAGCATCTGCTTTCAACTTTCGAATCCGAAGATCAACTTTCTACTTTGGTTTGTTGGAAAATAAAGCAGAAATATAAAATCTTTTTGGGATTTTCAATAAAGCATCTAGACTAGAAATGAAATGCAGAAAGTAAATGTAGTAAATGTAAACTATTTACAAACATATTTTTGGTGAGCGTGTTAGGGAATCATATCAGCTTCCGACAAGTTACAAGTACCATTAAGCTTGATTTCATACCAATCATTAAACAATTCACTTAGATTGTCGATATATTGATCCACTTAAATTCTCACACATATTTCAATCTGTTCAGGATACTGATTTAGTATTTTAGAGACTTAAACTTATATGTGTGTCCCACCTCTTGAATATACTCCCGTATCCAGATCCCAATATTCAGTCTTACAGGTAATTACAACACAAATGATATCTGTAGGGGTTAATAATTTATGAAGAATCATGAGAGCTCAGGTCAGAACTACCGTTCAGCAGGGAGATCATGACTCATCCTTTGGGTGTGTCCCCTTTAGAGGATCTTTTTTACAACAGCATTGCTAAGCAATTTTATTGTCTTATCATATATGCTGAGGGTGATGCTATGTTTCAAGCATATGCGGAAAGTATTATTCGAGGACTAGGTCAGAACTTCCATTCAGCAGAAGTCCCGGAATAATACCCCAGACATCATTGAGTATAAAGCCTAGTATATCAAAAAAAGGAATCTTTCAAACGAGATTTCAGGGGTTACCTATATATCCAAGTAGTGTTCCCCACGAAATAAGCAAGTAAAGATTTTAGGTTTATATCCCGAACAAACCTACTAAATGTGTAAAAACTTATCGTCACATCATCAGTGAGACTGTTTAATGCATTTATACTTTCCATATCTTTAGCGTACTGTAACCGTCTAGCTAATGTACTATCATTTTCCCTTTTTACACAAACTCTTTTTGAATTTTATCATGTTTTTGGCTTTTTCAAATTTTCTTAATGTTTTTGGGTTTTCGAAATTTTTATTGTTTTTGTATTTTCTGATATTAAAACTACTCTCTCCCCCTAAAGACCAAAACAGGTAAAAATTCGACAAACCATTGCAGATCGTTTTTCAACATCTTCTACAGTGGTATCTTCATCAACGCCAACGATTTCCTCCGCATCCGATAGCAACTTCATACCATTAAGTTTCAAAATATATTGAAAACGAGTTTTGTCAAATGCTTTGGTATGCAAGTCAGCTCTTTGTTCATCGGTGTGGATTTTTTCTATTCGTATCAACTTCTTCTCGAAACAATCTCGGATGAAGTGATGACGAATTTCAATGTGTTTCGTTTTAGCGTGATGAACAGGATTTTTTGTTATGTTTATGGCTGCCTCATTATCAACAAAGATAGGGGAGTTTAGAAATTGCAAACTGTAATCTCGCATCTGTTGCTGAATCCACAAGATCTGAGAGCAGCAGCTGCTAGCAGATACATATTCAGCTTCACATGTGGATAGAGCGACAGAGGTCTGCTTCTTGCATTGCCAGGTGACCAATCGTGGTCCGAAAAACTGGCACCCCGCTGTTGTTGATTTAGCGTTCACTTTGCAGCAACCGAAATCAGAATCAGAATATCCTTCGAGCGTGAAATCGCCGACTTTTGGATACCACAACCCCAGAGATGGAGTTCCTTTCAGGTAGCGTAGAATCCTTTTCACAATTACCATGTACGAAGCTCTAGGATTTGATTAAAATCTAGCTGCGAGGCAGGTTGGATACATAATATCCGGTCTTGATGCCGTCAAGTACATTAACGAGCCGATCATGGAGCGATACAATGTTTCGTCTACCTTCTCTCCGGTGAGATCAGGGTTTATCCCATGGTTCGTCGCTAATAGGGTGGACATAGGTGACATTCCTGACATCATAAATTTCTCCAGAACATCATGAACGTATTTTGTTTGATGTATGAAAGTTCCCTCGGGAAGTTGTTCAACTTGAAGTCCCAAGAAGAACTTCATCTCACCCATTGATGACATTTCAAACTTCTGCTTCATAACCTTTTCAAAATCTTTGCTAAGTTGTTCATTTGTAGACCCAAAAATTATGTTGTCCACATAAATTTGGACAATCAGAAGATGCCCGTCGACTTCTTTTGTGAACAGAGTAGCGTCTATCTTTCCTCGGATGAATTTGTTGGCTAACAAATGTTGAGACAAAGTCTCATACCAGGCTCTCGGGGCCTGATGTAAGCCGTATAACGCCTTATCCAAGAGATAAACTTTATCTTTGTGAATTGGGTCGGTGAAGCCCGGTGGCTGTCCGACATATACCTCCTCTTTCACTTTGCCATAGAGAAACGCCGACTTCACATCTAGCTAAAAAACTTTAAATCCTTTCCACGATGCAAATGCTAGGAAGATTCTTATTGCTTCAAGTCTTGCGACGGGGGCATATACTTCAGTGAAATCTATCCCCTCCTGCTGACTGAAGCCTTGAACAACGAGTCGAGCTTTGTTTCGAATAATGACTCCTCGATCATCCCTTTTGCATTTAAACACCCATTTGGTATTAATCTTCCGGTGACCATCCGGCAAATCCACTAGCTTCCATACACCTAACTTCTCGAATTGGCTTAATTCCTCCTGCATTGCATTGACCCACGAATCTTCAGTAAGCGCCTCTTTGTAAGTCCTTGGCTCAATCTGCGAGATAAAGCAACTTAATGAGAATTCAGTTTGTAAAGGAGCAACTTTTGTGTAAAAACATGTAAGCCCTTGATCAAGCTGTCTTCGAGTGCGGACTCCTGACTGCAACTCTCCGATTATCAACTCCTCTGGATGGTATGAGAGTGTTCTTGGCATCACCTCGCTGGAAACATCTACTTCGCCTTCCAAATTTGTGACATTTTGATTTGCAACTTGTTCACTGACTGGAATAGATTGATTTGAAAACTGGATTATCTCCCCCTCAGAGTCTGAATCATCACGATCAAATACAGGTCTGTTTTCAGATTCTTGATTATCATTTTCAACTGTCTGATTGTCTAGAGCAACTTCATTGTGTTCAACTTCGTCATGTTCTCCAGCATTGCTTGGACCTGCTTCATCATCATTCGAAGTTTGTCGTTTTCGATAAGTTTCTGCTGGGAATCTTTCATCTGAATCTTCATACTCTCGTAGTATATCTAACTCGTCAAAGAACTCTGGTTCTTCCTCCATGTTGAAAGAATCCCACAAAGTATCATAATTGAAACGCCACGAGTCGCCGGGATTCTGAGGTGGCATTGTATGGCCTTGACATTCAACATTTGGAGCTTCAATAATCCGCTTCATACTTGGAACGAAGACTCGTCGTAACGGACTTGCATAACCAATGAATATTCCTTCAATACTCTTCGGACCAAACTTTCCAAAAGGCTCTAGAACAGTACAGGGTGACCCGTACGGTTCAAGATACTTCAAATTCGGTTTGCGATTATTGATCAACTCAAAGCATGTTTTGTTGAATTTCTTGACAGTGAGAACTCTGTTGAGCGTGTAGCATGCGGCTGAAACTGCTTCTGCCCAAAAATTTATCGGTAACTTTGAATCAGCAAGCATTGTTCTGGCCGTTTCGATTAGTGTCCTGTTTTTACGTTCTGCAACTCCATTCTGCTACGGAGTGTACGGAGCACTAAACTCATGCAATATACCTCTTTCATCACAATATTCTTCCATCTTGTTGTTCTTAAACTCAGTACCGTTATCACTTCTGATTCTTCTGATACGCCTTTGGTACAAATTTTCAATCTTTCTGAACAACCCCATCAAACTGCCAAACGTTTCATCTTTCGTCTTCAAGAATGATACCCACGAAAATCTGGAATAATCATCAGTAACCACAAGACAGTAGAGATCCCCTGTAATACTTTTGACGTTTATTGGACCAAGCAAATCCATATGAAGTCTCTCTAATGGTCTAGAAACTGAATTGACTTGCTTGTTAGGGTGTGACTTTTTCTTCTGCTTGCCTTTGATGCAACATATGCACTCCCCATCCAGATGAAAACCTTTGATATCTACTCCGAGAACCAAATCATTGTGCACCAAGTAATTCATTTTTCTAAGATGTATATGCCCCATATTCCGGTGCCACAACTTCGATTCTTTCTTTGTTGCTCTAGAAACAAAACAATGTGCCTGACCAGTTGTTGTAGTTGCTACACTCATGTCTAACACATATAAATCATTCACTCTAGGTGCCCTCAAGATAATCCATTCTTTAGGAACAACAAATCCTGGTTTCAAGATCAAACATTCTTTGTCTGTGAAGTGAGTAGTATACATATTATCACAAATCTGCGAGATACTTAGCAGATTATTCTCCAGCTCAGTAATGTAGTTAACTCTCTCAAACGTTACAATCCCATTGGATAACGTTCCTTCACCAATAATTCTACCACCTTCATGACCAGCAAATCCCACATAACCTCCATTGATATTTTTGACATCATACAGCAGTGCTGTCTTTCCTGTCATGTGCCGAGAAGCTCCACTATCCATAATCCAACGTGAAACGGATCTCGGAAGCTCTTGCACATATCAAAAACATTTAATGAGATTTTGATGCTACCCAAGCCTCTTTTGACTCGGGTAACTTGACATTAATGTGAGTTTTTGTAGTGTAAAGTGGCGGAAAGTTTTTATCATTCATTTTTAAGCTTTCAGCAGTCCCATCCTCAACCTTTTTGAATAAGAAAAATTCGTCTTTTTGAGGTTGACCAGATGGTTGGTCTTTCGTCACCACATACTTCTTTTCAGAAGTCGATTTTTGCTTCTCATATAAATCCAAAGGTACATACATCTTCTTGGTTGAAGATGATGATTTATCAGTCTCAGACACCTGTGGTTTTGAATAGTTTTCTTTCTTTTCAACAACTTTTGGCTTCCATGTTTGTTGAGGTGATGCAACCCTTTTGTAAAATTTGTCATTTTTGGTTACCAAATTCTTAACAGGTTCAGTTTTGATCTTAGAGTTATCATTTTTCAAAACCTTTTTCTCAACAACTAATGGAGCTTTTCCCTTCTCAACATCTTTCTTGATAGAATTCATCACAACTTCAGTCTTAGGCTTCAAGTTGGTACACTTTCGTGCAATATGTCCAACTTGATTGCATTTGAAGCATGTTCGGGTGTCACCAACCCTACTTGTACCTTCAGACTGAGGCTGTGAGGCCTTCTTTTCAAAGAACTCTTTGTTTGATTTTGAAAAGATTTCATTTTCCTCATCAGAAAGTGAACTTGAACCGTTTACAAACACTTTCTTCTCAGCAAACCTTTTGTTCTGAACATTTCTTTTCTGATAATTCTTACTACCCTGATATCCTCCCGACCATTTATTTTGATTGTTGTTAGAAAAACGTGGTGGAATAACAGGTTTCTTATAGTAAGCTTTATCTTTCTCAAAATTCATTTGCCTCTTTGTTTTATTCAAACCTTCTACTTCAGACAAATTGATTTCAACCAATTTGAAAACATTTTTCAATTTTTTCACATTAACATTTTCCAAAGGAAACTCAAAATCTGAATACAACTTATCAGAACCCGCCATCTTGTACATCACAAGACCCGGTTCATCATTTAAGTTGTTTTTAGATTTTGGTTTCGGAATGTAATTGTTCAGAAAACATTATTCATCCTTAGCAGAGTCACTATCCAAAACACTTTCTGCTATGCCTTTAACAATCTCAGTTTGAACACTATCATCTGATGATGATGATGATGAAGAAAATGTCACATCAATTGACTCTGGCAGTTTTATCTCATTTGTTTCAACTTCATCATTAACCAACCCTGATTGTTTCTTTGAAAAATTGTTTAGTACAGGTGGTGGAACTTGATGAAACCCGACCCCAGTTCCATCACAGTATACATCTTCGCCAGCTTTGTTTTTCCCAATGGGTTTTGGAACAATGTGTTGCAAAACAAAGCTTGCAGAGTTATAACTGTTCAGTTTCAAATTAATACGCTCATTCTCAATTTTAGCTTCTTCAAACTGAAGCTTCAATTTTGCAATTTCATCCAGTTGTTTGTTTATTAACTCTTCCTTAACCCTCAAAACACCTTGTAAATGACAATTTTCTTTGTATGTTTTACCGTTTCTATCATCAGAATCTTTCACCGTGCGTTTTAGTTTTTCAAAATTTTCAGAAATTTGGCGATTTTCAAGAATTAATTTTTCATTTTCCTTCCTAACTCTTTCTTTTTCAATTTTATCAGTTTCAATTTTGTCAGTTAATTCTTTTGATCTGTCATTAGAAGCTTTCAGCATTTTGTCACGGTTCAGGATCTGATCCTCAACTTCTCTGACTCTGTTTGTCAGATCATCAACTTTCTTACCATTGAGATAATAGATTGTACTACAAACCTTGCAATCTTTCATGCAATTTTTGCAGTCAATATCACTATTTACTTTCTTACCTGATGCACTTTCTGACTTGATTGAACTGACCTGGCCTTTTGACTCAGATACGGATTTAGACTCTACCTCAAGTGCTTTAGCAGCCAGCACCTTATCAGCCATCTTTCTCAAGTTTTCGGCATTCAACTCTTGTGATGTATCAATGATTCCATCATCAATCTTCTTCTCATTTTCTTTCTCTTCTTTGCTTCCCCACCATTTTCTTTGCCATCCCTCTTCTTCTTCAGCAACTTGTTGAATTATGGTTTCAAGATCGAGGGTGTTGTAATCAATGGCAATGTTTCCCTTTTGGTCAAGATAACATTCTCTGTCTGGATCCCATCTCTTTGCTCTTTTTGCTTCAGAGTATATTTCAGAAATTCTGATCATTCTGTTTTGAGCAATCATCTTTCTGTTTACATACTTTTCTTTTTCATTTCAGTTGTCTTTATAAGGGACAGGTTCAACAATCTTTACCATAAAAGCGTATCCCACCGCATCCTCTTCTGGCAACAGCTCACTCCAATCAAAACCTTCGTCGTCATGGATCACAGCAAGAGCTCTGGATTTCTCTTTGTTATCTTCAATCTGTTTCATTCTTGGTGGTTCTGATTTATTCTGATGATATATTGCTCTCTCGTAGTAATCTTCTTTGAATGGATTTTCAGAATCATCAGCATAAGCATTCCGGCACTCTCTTTTAAAATGACCTTTTTGCTTGCACTTGAAACAGGTCACTTTTGTCTTATCAAAGCCCAACTTGGTAGATGGTCCACCAATAGACTTTCTTCCTGTTATCTCCATGAAACGTTGTGCCCGACGTACAGCACTAGCCATACACCACCTTATGTCAATCAGTTCCATTTCCTCAGGATCTATCTGATCGTAATCTTCTTTTGTTAGGTTGGTGTTGCCAATTTTCCCAGCTATGAGGCTCTCATATGACTCCAGCACAGAGGCTAGGAATACCATCTGTTGCTTTGCAGATTCTTCGCTGAAATTTTGAGCGTTCTTTAAATCAACAGCGATGTTGCATTGAAATAAGTTCTTTGCAGCTGATTGGTTTGGATTTGATGAAGAACCACTGTGAAAACCACTACTTGCATTTTCTTTGCTGCTTTCACTTTCTTTGCTAGATGTGTTGGAGCTTTGAGCAGAAAAAGCTGTTTTGGGAGGAGTATTCTTTGGAATCATGCTTTTAGGATAGTACAGATCCAAATTCTGCTGATATGATGAGTGATTGACTTTGTGTGTTTTCTTAATCTCCAGCTCGTGACTCTCTAATCTTTCAATCAACAAATCAACTGTAAGATTCTCAGAAGTGATCGTATTCTTCAACATCAAGGCAAAGTATTGCCAATCCATCTCATCTGGCAAGGAATCAAACAATTTGTCGACTAACTCTTCTTGAGAATAGGTAATTCCATGTCTTGCCAGCTCCAACTTCAGGTGCCCAAACCTCTCAATCATCTTACAAACAGTTTCATTTTTTAAACAGCCAAATAAATCAAATTCTTTTCTAAGTAGTTTCTTTTTGTTTTTCACTATTTCAGCACTACCCAAACATCTACTTTTCAACTTTTCCCAAAGATCTTTAGCATTAGTGTACTCGATCAAAGAAATTATATCCTCTCGAACAGACTGGAACAGCAATGCGATGCATTTTTGCTCGGCAACAAACATATCTATCTCTTCGGATGATGTCAAATTTTCACCAACTTTCCCTCCATCACTGTATCCATTCTTTAAGCTTTTCCAGCTAGTATACGCGAATGCTTTCAACCATTCTTCAAATTTCTTGGCCCATCGATTGTACTCTTCTATAGCCATCAACTTTGGGGGTTTGTTATATGTTCCGTATGCACTTTCAACGCTTAAGGCTTCGGATAGAGTTTTTTTCGGGTTCGTAGTGTTATCATTTGTATGGTTGGAAGTATCGTCTCCGGAGTTACCCGCGAAAGCATACATATCACTGAAAGGATTCATGAATTCTTCCATTTTTAAGTACCTGAAACAATTTTCAAACACTTAGACAATTTTTACAAGTTTTAAAAATTTGAAACAATTGAAACGGATGGTGATCCGTTCGAGTAGTAATCCGGACGAGTGACACAAGTTATCCGCGCGGATGATGATCCACTCGGATTGTCGTTCGTGCGAGTAACTTTGACTTTGACTTCTTGAGTTATCCGCACGGATTGTAATCCGTGCGAGTAACAATGATGATGTCAGCAAATTGTCAGCAAACAATCTCGCAGTAACAAACTAATCCAATCCGTTCGGACAGCTGTCCGAGCGAGTGGATGACGTCAGCAGATATGAACAGCTTAACATGATTTTTGATGAATTTGATCTAGTTTTAGGTTGAATCTGATTATGAAACTTAGTAGGATTATACTTCGAATGATCGCGAATCAAAAGATATCGATTTTAACAAGTTTTAACCGTAAATTTTTTGTTCAATTTTAAGTTTTTTCTGAGTTTATGGTGATAAAAGAAGAACTAATTCAACAAATGAATAGTAATAGAAGAAATATGTCAAATTTCTGGTGAAATTTGACTCAAATCGGCACACGATATCAAATCTCTGGTGAAATTTGATTCAAATCGGCAACGGTTGTCAAATCTCCGGTGAAATTTGACTTTGATCGGCAAATAAATCTCGAATTCCGATGAATTCGGTGTCGTTGATCTCGATTCAGCTCCCTGGATGCTCTGATACCACTTGTGAGGTCCCGTTGCACAGGATCTGATCGTAAGGAACAAGATGAATCGACTTCGTCTAATGTGCGGAATCCATTAGCACGAATCACAGATTTGTTCAACACAGAATTAAACGTTTAATCACTTGTCTGTTCTTTCTATTTGATGTTATGAAAGTCTACAGATCCGGTAGAAGTACAGACGTGTCCGGGCGAGAGTCAAAAGTTCCAAAATAGATGCCCGGACCGGATATATATAGACAACCTCAGGAAGCTAATAAGTGTTGTTCGCGCGGAGAGTTTATCCGTGCGAGTGGTTTATCCGTGCGGATGACATATCCGTGCGGATGACTTCTCCGTGCGGATAACTTATCCGTGCGGATAAGTTCTTCGTGCGGGTAAGTTCTCCGTGCGGATAACTTCTCCGTGCGGATTACCATCCGGATGAGTAAACTTGATCAAACCAACACTTTTACATACAAAACCTATTCCTGAGTTGTCATACTATCTACATACATACATACTGTTTACAAAAACATAGAATACACAAAATGACTACATGCTGACGGAAGCTACAGACGTTATGTACTAACAGAACCTAATCCTATATATATATAAATATATATAGAAACGGGATCAGGAGAAAACGCCAAAAAGTGTAGAAAGGTGAGAAAACATTCTGGCCAAACACGTGGCGCGGGACATGATTAGGGTCCAGGGGTCTTTTTGTCTTTTCAATCTTCTTTTATTTTCCCAACGCGCTATAACATTTTCTGGCGTCTAAGATTTTTTTGGCATTAATTGTATTTATTAAACTTTTTGGCGTTGAATTAACTGTTTTTGTGTCACATAGATAATTTTTTGGCGTTACAGCGTTTTCTGGTCAATTTTTTTGGTGTTTTGTATAATAATTCACTACGAGTCATTAATATTTTCTTAAGATTACAATAAGACCAAATGTTTTTTTTTTTTTTGCATTTAGTGAATTTTTTGGCGTTTTAATACATTTGACAAGGTGCTTTGCCAGCACCCGTTCTCACAGTTTTCATACTACTAGCGTTTTGTTGTTTGTAGTTTTTTGGCTTTTTATATAATAATGTATTTTATTTGTAGAGAATTACATAACAAAAAAACATATAACTTGATAACAAAATAATATAAAATGAAAATAAAAAAATTAAAAATGGTAATTTAATTTCTCTTCCGAATCTTCGCTGTTATCAGCCTCTTTCTTCTTGAATTTGTTTTAGCGTTTTGAACCTTTTTCAGACGAAGCTGCTTAGTGGCATCCTGTGTTTTGGTGTGATATTTTTGTTTGGTGGCATGTCATTGAAGATCAACTCTTGCTTGATGCTATTTATAATAATGGAGTTCAAAATAGCATTTTACACTTGTGTTGATCCCTTTATTCCATGCCGATATTCATCAAGAACAAAGCTCACATGATGGCATAACACTGTCATCAGTCTCTTTTTCTTGAATATTTATCCATTTTATTCAGCAAAACATTATTGAGATAACCCCCTCAGAAGAAGAATCCATTCAGTGAAAGCTTTGCCATCTGTGGTTATTTTAACTAACATTTTTTGGCGTTTTAAAGTGAGTAGTTTCTAGAGGATATGGCGTTTGTTTTTTGGGGTGTGATCAATTCATTGTGTATAGACCCCTCTCTTATAGGAGTTTTTTGGCGCGTAGTTTAGGCGGGACTTTTTTATTGTATTAAATGATAGTAATAAAGTAACCATCTTTTCGGTTACTGTTTTTTTATTTACTATTTTGATCAGCTTTATCAGTTTTATAGGTGATAGACGTCACATCTTCTAAGTTTGGCCTTTTTTTTTAAATGGCGTTATGCAGACCAAGATGACAAAATACAATAACGGAGAAAATAAAATATTAAGCAGGAAAAATATTTTTTGTTATTTCTGTCGTTTTGTAAGCAATAACCTTTTTTAGTATTTTTTTTGGCGTTTTGCAAATAAATAGAGAAATATATCATTTAATTATCTTAAAAAAAAAGAAGATTACACAGAAGAAAAAAAAGAAAAAAATTAAAACCCTTCGTCAGAAGGTACTTTATCCGAAAAGTATCCATCACTTGCGTCATCTTCTTCCTTGGAGTCTTCATCTGGATCTTCATCCATGGCATCACCTTCACCTTCATCGGCTTCCTGTTCCTGAAGATTCTGAAGCCTCCACTTGACTATGTTTTGCAATAACTCCAATTTTGAGTCCATTTCTCTGTTCAAACAAGTGGCGTTATGCAATTCTTCCATGAAACCAAGCCCCTGCTTTGTCATGATGTTTTCAAGCCAGTAGACTTCCTGCTCTCCGCTGTCGTATATAACGGTCACCATGTCTGTTTTATCATCAAAATGCCATGATGTCATGACAGGGTCCGACTTTACATCTTCTTTGATTGATCCAAATTTCCTCGTTAATGCTTTCATAAGCATATGTGTTTCATGGCATTCATTGTCTAGAGCGATGCCAAGGGATATGATACCCATCTGTACCTCTTCTTCCATCTTCATAATTGCCTTGATTGTCCTAACATACACCTTCCTTCTGTTGTCAAAAGGCAGGACGAATGGCCTGATTGCCATAGTGTATCTCCACCAAACGATTGTTGGCATTTTTTGCGTTTTGGTTAAATTGGCGTTTTTGCTTAAAGATGTTTTTGCAGAAATGGATAGATTGAAGTGATTATGGAAGCGATGTTTCTACGTCGTTTATATAATGATATTTTCGGCGCGTAATTTAGGAGGGACTTTCTTCTAATAAATGTTAATAACTGAAATTCAGTTACTGTGTTATTTCCTATTCCTGTAATATCCAACGCGTTTTATCACTAAGTTTTTGGCGTTTTGTTTTTAATGGCGTTTTATTTTTTTTTGAATGGTGTGTTATCATTTGATGGCGTTTTGAATTTGAGCGGTAAAAGATCCTTTTACCCTTAATGAAGCGCGCCCACATAATAAAATTGATGTTATTTACGAAAACGCCACCGCGCAATCTAGTCCATGGATTGTTTTGATCTGACGATCCATAAGCGTTCTCTCCGTTTTCATACTTTCCACCGTTTTCTATATATATATATATATATATATATATATATATATATATATATGATAAGGTTCATTTGAGAACCACCCTTATTGCAAGAACCGCGAGAATCAATGTGAACACAAAATAAAATCTAAAAAAATCAAAAAGCACTCAAAAAAATTTATATTTTAAAAAAAAATCGCTATATTTAGTTAGCAAAAAAAAAAAACTTTTTTTTTTCGAGTAACAGTTATCCATGCACATGTGCATATGTATCATTACTTCGACAAATTTCGTAATACGTTATCAGTAATAGACAATTGCACTTTAATTTACAATACCATCCGTAATACACTACTTTTTACATTACCAATATTCAAAATGCACATGTGCATCATTATATATAACCATGATATAACGTGTTTTGGTACAAAAAGTTTGTGATTTTGAATGGAGAAGTATGCCCATATACATGTTTTTTGGTTATTTATATCTAGTGGTTGATGGTTTGATTATAGTTGTCAATTTATGATGTAATATGTTGATTGGATGGTATAAATGGTGTTGATATACATGTAATATAGTGAAAATATTGGTAATGATATTGTATTATGGATGGTAGGAGGTAATGGTATTGTATTATGGAAGGCAGAAGGTAATGGTAGTGTATTATGAATGGTATGATAGATGAAAGGGAAAGTGTATTCAAAGTAGTGTACCAAAACACGTTATTTCATGTTGACACATATAGATGCACATTTGCCTTTCTAATATTGGTAATGTAAAAAGTAGTGTATTACATATGGTAGTGTAAATGAAAGTGCAATTGTCTAATATTTGTAATGAATTACGAAATTTGTCAAAGAAATGACAAAAATGCACATGTGCACGTTTGTATATTATGGATGGAATGATAGATGAAAGAGAAAGTAGTGTACCAACACACCTTATTTCATGTTGATACATATAGATGCACATGTGCATTTATAATATTATTAACGTAAAAAGTAGTGTATTACACGTGGTAGTGTATTACACGTGGTAGTGTAAATGAAAGTGCAATTGTATAATATTTGTAATGAATTATGGAATTTGTCAAAGAAATGATACAAATGCACATGTGCATGGATAACTGTTACTCGAAATTCTTTTTTTTTTTTGGGAAATTTTTTTTATTATAAACGAAATATAGCGATCTTTCCAAAAAAATAGTAAAAAAAAAAAAATTTTTGGGACTAGATTGACGCGTTGGCATTATCGTAAACAACATCAGTTTTATTACTAGAACGTTGTCACACCCAATTTTCACATCCGAAAATAACAAAAAAATGACATTCAAATTTTAACAAAAATTGGGCATGACCCGTTCGTACTATAAACAATTTCCTGCTTTTAACAAACATTAATCAAATGAACTTCTACAACACTTTTTCAAAAGAAATAAAAGGTTTACCATTGTAACACCTCGTAAAATCACGACCAATATATTAAAGACACGTGTCATGGCTTTAAACGTGTAAGGAATTATTTTCGAGGGACTGAAATTGTCAAACAATGTAACTATGTAAGTAAAAGGGATCCAAAGTGTCAACATGACATTCTTATGCCTCTGATTGACCTCACACGACGTCCGTATTCTTTAATGAATATTTTATCGAACTTAGAAAGTCGTTTGTGCTTAAAATAAGGATCTTATGAAGCATAAGGGTTAAAAGTGTCAACATGTTGAAAGTAACCTCTGAGTGACCTTTTGACGATCCCAAAAACATTGTAATAATTATATATTGTGCTTTCAAGAATAATGGGTATTAATTTTGTGAAGATTCGATGAATACAAGACTTTTCGGGTGATCGTATAAATAACCGGGAGCTTAACGGAGTTAGTTTATGACCCAAGGTCCTTAAAAGTTAACTATGGGAGTCCAAAATGCAATAAATGGAACTTAAATAAACATAATATAGGCCAGGGACCAAAACTGCAATTGTTGAAACTTGTTATCAGGTCATAGGGGAGCGTCGCGGCCCGCGTAGACCCATTAGGAGTCTTACGCGGCCCGCGTGGGACTGCCAGATGCAGAAAAAAGGGACAGGTGCATGTCCAGCCAGTTCCACCGGCTTTGCATGCCATTTTTCGATACCAGGGACTGTGCCAACAGATTTTCATGCATAGGGGACACCTGGGATCATCAGAAATTAGTTATAGGGGCAGGTGGATCAATCTTGAAGCTCTAGAAATCCTATATAAGGGCTCTTGTATTCACTTGTTCATTTGCACAATTCAAATTTCTTCATATTGCTTTCTCTGGAGCTTCCTGGAGTTCAAGCAAGTTTTCTTAAGTTCCAAATTCGTGCTAAGGACCATTGTAAGTGCTTAAGTGCAAGTTTTATTAGTCTAATGACCAAAAGTCAAAGCCATCGCAATTAAGCTTTGACTTAGTGATTAATCACTAATGGTCCAGCCATTATTCGAATTGAAAGTGGCTATGAGTTGGTAATTATGTGGGTAATAAACCCTTAAAAGGGCACCTACTGATTTCCACTCTAACTTGGTCAATTGTCGGGTCAAACTTAATATTAAAAAGTCAACAGAAGCTATTTTTGCAAATAAATTCATAACTAGCAATGCAGAGGTTATGGAACATGTTTTAACATTAAAATAACTTGGTAAATAATATAAGAACATGTTTAGGCATGTTCAACCTGACAAATCTGAGTTTAGGCCTGGTTCGCAACCGAAAGTCGCAAAAGTAGACTTTTGCTTTGACTTTCAGTTCTGAACCGATTTGGCTTAGTTTCAATATGCCTTAGGGTTCCTTTAGGACCATGTTATAGGTTAGTATAACCCTCTGAGGTTATAACTCTGTTGCAGAACTCAAAAATATGCTACAACAGGTGTTACAAGTTCAGAAGGTACAATCAACTGCTGTTCCACCTCAAGTACCTGCTCCACAAAGGGCACCTGCTACAAATGAGCTCTGGAATCTATTTCACTCTTTTCTCCAACAACAAGCACAATTAGCAGATCAGCAACATGAAAAACATGTACAACAGCTGAGAAATGCAATGGAGTCAAGGTTCAAGAACACTCAGGCTGACTTAAAGGCTCTCAAAACTCAGATCTTGCACACCACTGGCACTGCTCCTCCAAAAGTACGCTTCATTTATGACCTCCCAGAAGATAATGCCAAAAAGGGGGAGAAAATTAAGGAGTGGAAAAAGAAGGGTATAGAAGATGGTCTTTATCTTGAACCAGAGAATTCAAACATGACCAAAAAGATCCCTTTGCCAGATGGCAGCAAGAAGATTGATGTGACAACAAATGCACTAGCAGAAGCAGTTGCAAGTGTGAAAAGAGATAGAGAGGCCAAAAGGAAAGCCAGGGTAGACAGAATGGATCATCCAGATCAGGGTACTTCTGGGTCAAGGGATCATGAAAATCCTGTTGAGGAAAAGAAGAGGCCTACTAGAAAAGTAAGGCAACCCAAATCCATTCCTATCAGACGTTCAAAGTCTGCTCAAAAACCACCATACAAAACAGCTGATGCAGCAGGAGTTACAAAAACTACTGTTTGTCAAACAGTTGTTCCATCAACACACACCACCTCAACACACACAACATCCACTGCTTTACCATCATCACCACCAAAAATAACACCTGCTGACATAAAGCAGAAGACAGCAGATGTTATAACATCTGTTGTAATGACAACAGTGGTTGAAACACCAGTTGTTTCAACAGCTGTTAGTCAATCACAATCCACTGCCACAACATCTACCACCATTGTCCCATCCAAAACATCATCAGTCTCTCCTAAACCAAAAAGGAGAAGGCTAATTTTAAAAGATGATGACACACCTCCATCACCAACATCTTCAAAATCCCTATCACTTATCACTATTCCAAAACCCATACCTCTCTCTTCAGCTCAAATTGTAAAACCACTACCTCCTGCTGGTGTCTCATTTCCTCTGGAACTCATTGCAGTCAGAGAAGAAATCAAATCCTTTTATTATGAAGATGACCCAGCCAAAAGGAGTTTACCATCAATTGCAAATTATCCCAGGCCTAACAATATTGAAGAGTACTTGAAACTCAAGGCTAAACAAGCAGAGGATATTGCAATCAAAAATAGAAAAGGGAAATCTGATAGAGAATTTCAACAAAACTATCAGTTTCTACTCTCACAGGTCAATGCTATGGAGCGTTTTGCCAAAAATGTATGCCAGAAAATTTCTGAAAGGGCAGATGAGTCCTTAAGGAAAGACTACATTGAAAACATCATGACCTACAAGAAATACAAGGGGGAGAAACACATGTACAAGAACTGGACCATTCCTGAGCTTGAAAAAGAAGCAGCTAGGATTCAAAACATGATCAAAAATAAGGTCAAGCAGACTCCTCCTGAAAAATTCAAACAAATTGAAGCTGAGAAGATGTTAGAGTTGAAGAGAATGAAAGAGGAGCTCATTGCAGCTGATTATGGGTCAAAGAACTCTGTGACAAAGTGGGGAGAAGATAGAGTCAGGGCAACATATAAGAAATTGGAGGAACTTAGAAAGAAAGATCCAAGAGTTCCACAAAAGCCTGACTATTCCAAAGCAGAGGTTTCAAAAAGACCACCAAAGCTGCAAGTCAAAAGAACCACTGCTCCAGCTGGTGCTGCCATCTACAAAAGAAGGAGCAAAAACCAGTTTAGCATGGAAACAATTCAAGATCTATTAGCTGGAGATGCCATTGTAAAAGCAGGCACAAACGTAATGATTAAAGAAGATCTTGAATTGGAACAAACTGCAAGTGCTGCTCAGCCAGCCATGAATAGGCCAGCCTCTCCAAATACTTCTGCAAATAAACATCTCCCAAGAAACCCACCAGGCTCAAAAATACAAAAGTGGGAAACTGACAAACAGACCTGCGTATTGACTTTGCTCAGGTCTGGTGGAGTAGTGGAGAAAATATCAAGGGAACAAGCTCTTGGCCTGAGTCTTGAAGATTTGCAGGATCTCCTTGATCTTCCACTTAGCAGGGATGATGAAGATACAGATGCCCTAGACTTTGAATTACAATTTAAAGGTCAGATAAGGGAACTGTTGATGAGGCAATAAAGATTTCCACAAATAATGAAGAGTTTTGGCATTATCTGTTCCAGGGGGAGATTGTTGGGATTGAACCCTATCAGAGGAACAGATAATTAAAGCCAAAACTGGATCAGAGCAGTGGATCCAGAATAAGCAGACGTTTACAGATTAGTTCATGCAAATCTCTCCCCTTGAAAGTGGCTTTGTATCTGCTGATCTCCTATCTACTGATCTTACCAAGTGCTGATCCACAGCTGCTGCCTTGCATCTACTGCCAAGTGTTAAAGACTGATAAAAGACCAAAGCTCTGCTGACTCAATCTACTGTCTTGAGTCAAGTACTGCTGATCCGGACAAGCACTGCTGGGTTCACAGCAGTGGAAGGATGCAGCAGCTGTTTATGTGTCTTTTATGTATTAGATTGTAATAGCAGTAGTTAGTACATCAGTGTTTGTATAGATCAGAGGTTAGAGTTTGTTAGGAGGTTAGATGTCACTTTCATGGTGACGTCAGCTAAGATGCTCAGTGGTTTGCAAGTGCCTATAAATAGTTCAGTACTTTGTACTGTTCTATTAGCTCTTTCACCACATCGTCTTCTTTGCACGAACAAACTACTGAGCTCTGGCTGAGGGGGAGTTTGCATTCTTACATCAATCATTGTAATCGTTGTTGAAATAAATTCAATCTTTCGATTCATTGTGTAAAGATGTTTGATTAAAGTATTACTCTCATTTGATTGTATGCAAAGTTTGCTTTCATCTTATTTCCGCTGCACAACTCTTTCATTTTCCATCTAAATTTCAAACAAAAGTACAATCAAAAAGAAACTCAGATCCAACAATTGGTATCAGAGCTTGGACAGTCAAATTTGATTTAACAATCATTTTGACGTAAATAATTCAGCTCATAACAGTTGATACTGATCGTTTGTTCGTCCGTTGAAAAACAGAGCAAGGATTAATCACCATTAAAGTTGATTTCTCAGTGTCTGTAAAACAACAAGAATGACGTCACAATCTCAGGATGATAAAAACAACATCGGCTCACTTTTTAAACCACCTATGCTAAAAAGAAATGAGTACAACATCTGGCAGAGAAGGATGGGTCACATCCTTGCTCAACAAAGCACAGGTTGTTGGAGGTCTGTCATTTATGGTCCCCATGTTCCTTCAGTGCCAAGCGCTGAAGATGCTAAAAAGTTCGTTCCAAAACCAGTTGAAAATTATACCAAAACCGACTTTCAAAAGATCGAACTAGATGCTAAAGCTTTTAGCATCATAGCATCAGCACTGCCCAATGAGATATATGCTGTACTGTTACACTGTAACAGTGCCAAAGAGTTATGGGACGCACTTAAGGAACAGTTTGGGGGAACTGAGGAAGTCATAGAAAACAATAGGGAAATCCTGAACCAACAGTATGAAACATTTTGCTACGTTAAAGGTGAATCACTAACGCAACAATTTGAGCGTTTCAGCTGTCTCATCAGTGAACTGAGGCTTGTTAACACCACTTTTACAAACTCAACTCAAAATAGCAGGTTCCTCAGGTCACTGCCAGAAAAATGGGACACCATAGCTTTTGTCACCCGAAACTCACCTGAATTCAAGGATCTGACCTTGACCCAACTCCACGGTCGACTCCTGACCTACGAAAGGGAGTTGAACCAGAAAAGGAGGTTACAAGAGTCAGGAAAAGTTACCGATGATTACACCTTCGGTAATACTGCTCTTCTGGGTCAAGAAGAATCTGGGAGCAGTGGTAAGGATCAGGGTTTTGATCACTTCATTGACATAACTGCTGGTGCAAATTTTAACAACCCTGATCCTCACTCTGCTAGTTATGCATTTACTGCAAATGAAAACCAGATGTCAGACAATTTAAGCTTTGAATTAAATGATTTGCAACATTTTGATCCCACTGATTTAGAGGAAATGGACATCCTGCACCAACTGGCTTTGCTAAGTGTCAGAACTAGCAAGTTTTACAAAAGAACAGGGTGAAAATTCCCAGGTTTGCATGGGAATCTAAGGGTTGGGTTGGATAAATCGAAAATCAAGTGCTACAAGTGTAATAGGTTGGGACCTTTCGCTAGGGAATGTAGGAGTCAAACTACTGGTCCCATCATTACTCATCCTAGCTCAAATCCTAGACCTCAAAACCAAAACACTGTGCACTATGCCCAATATGCCCCAGCAGCTCAAGTGAACACTGCTCACTATGCTGCTGCCCCTGTGCCAGTACATTATGTCCAAACTACTGTTCCACAAATCCAATATGTTCAAACCCCTGCTCCACAGGTACAAGTGCAACCTGTTGCACCTCAAACCACTGCTCCAGCAGTAACACAACCAGATCAACAAAGTTTTTTCACTCAAGGGTTTGTTGACTGGAGCAGTATGCCTGAAGACCTTAATGATGAAAATTTTGCACTCTATGCTTCTAATGATTCTTCACATGATGAATTTTGTTTGAAGGCATTAGAGTCAATACAGGAGGGGGTTGAAACTGAGGAGGAACAGCAGTGTTTTGAAACAGTGGAAGAGGTGACTGAAGCAGTGGTTACTGCTGTGGCTGGTGAAATACTGTTGGGAGAAAGTTCAGGTACCCTGATTGAACCATTGACAGATCCATGGTCCGTAGAGGACAAAGAAGAAGAAAAAGAAGAAAAGGCTGGTGAAAAGAAGGTGAAAGCTGATGATGAAGAAGATCATAAATGTGATTGTGCAATGATGGCAGCTGCCAAGGTATCTCCTCAAGTTCTTGAAAAACTGTGTTCTGACAATTGCATAATTGCTTTTGCAAACATTAAAGAGGTGAATGAAAACCTTCGGGATAAACTCTTGTCTGATGAGGTCAAATTTGAAAGCTCTTTAAAAGAACTTAAAAACAAATTGACTGAAAAAGAAAAAGAAATCAGCTGTCTAAAAGAAGAGCAAAGCATCACCAAAACCCAACTTCAAACTATGGTAGAAAATTACCAAGTTTGCAAAAAGGAGTTGGAGTCCGCCCAGATTACTTGTGAAAGATGGGTGGAATCCTGCAAAGGATATGAGGTTATGCTTGAAAAACAGAGAAAAAGCAATGTGAAGTTTGGGGTTGGGTATAGAAAACATGATGATGAAAACACTGCTTTTGAAAACTCTGTTCAAACCACTGATGTAACTACTGAGTTCATCCCCAAAAACAAGAATGGCCAAGAAGTGAAAATCACTGACAAACTTGGTAACAAAATCACACTTGACAGACCAATGGAATCCTCTACTTTTGTGGAGCTTGAAGAATACCAGTTTAAACCAAAATGGTCTGATGAGTGTGACATTCTTGAAAATTTCAAGCCAATGGACTTTACATCAATTGATGGTGTCAAGGCTCCAAAAGCTAAAGTCATTCCTCTCAAGGACATCCCAGCAGTGGTTAAAACCTCTGCTGCAAAGGAGTCTGAAAAGAGAAAGAAGAAAGAAAAAATTGATAACTTGTTTTGTGAATTCTGTGAAAAAAGGAATCATCTAACAAAAGATTGTTTCCACTAGAAAGCTTATGATTTAAACAGAACAAGTGTCATAGTTTCAGCTGAAGGTTGCATTGTCTGTGGTAAAACAAACCACAAAACTCAAGCATGTGTGTATCTCAAAAACTTTGATGTGAAAAAGAATGAGTACATTGCTAAAACATCCTTGAGTCCATCATCATCATCAACATCTGTCAAATTCACCAAGAAACAACCACTGTTTGTGCCAGTTCAAACAGCTGTTACAAAACAGCTGAACCAAACATCTGTCAAAAGAGATGTTCAGGTTACTGATGCACCACCTGCCAATCAGTTCAGAAAAGGCAGAGAAAAACAGTCTTACCAAAGGATTCCTCACGTTTATGAGGCCTACAAAAGGCCTTCTAAACTCAAAGTGAACAAGCATCCTTTTGGTTACCAGCAGATGATTGGTCAGGACCCACAACAGTGGTTAGAGAAACACTGTCCTAAAACAGTTCAAACCCCTGACCTAACCACTGTCCATCATCTTGCATCCATCCCAGACACTGTTGAGACCCCATCCAAAGCCTTGTTGGCTTTGGAGACCTTAATGAACTAATCCTTTTACTTCATGTGCAGGGAGCTTCTGCATGCTTTGATAGTCTTTGGTATGTAGATAGTGGAGGCTCCAGGCACATGACAGGATGTAAAGCCCTCCTCAAAGACTTTAAAATCCATGGAGGGGGTGATATATCCTTTGGGAATAATAGTAAAGGAAAAGTTCTGGGGTCGGGTACAGTGGAGTCTGGAAAAGTAAAATTTGAAAATGTCAATCTAATAGACAATCTAAAATTCAACCTTCTGAGTGTGTCCCAAATGAGTGACAAGGGTTTTGGGTCATTCTTCACAAAAGATTGTTGTAGGATTGTTGGACCAGAAATGGTCAAAAAGATTGAAGCAATAATCAGAACGGGTCAAACTAAACTTGTTGCTCAAAGAAGTGGCAATGTTTATGTTGTTGACATGTCAAAAGAGTGTCCCAGAGCTGATGCCTGTCTGTTCTCAGCTGCCTCTAACAAAGAGACAGAACTTTGGCACAGAAGGCTGGGACACACAAATCTTAAGACAATCACAGAAATTTCAAAAAATGGTTTGGTAAGAGGCCTACCACAAAAATTGTTTTCATGTCCTGAACATTGCATTTCCTGTTTAAAAGGAAAACAGCATAAAAGTTCTTACAAGTCCATTGAAGAGTCCAAAACAACCCAGTGTTTGCAAATGCTACACATGGATTTGTTTGGCCCAGTTCAAGTCATGAGCCTCAAAAAGAAAAGATATTGTTTGGTTATTGTTGATGACTTCTCTAGGTTCACATGGACTTTCTTTTTGCACTCAAAAGATGAAACTGCAGGCATTTTGCAAGACTTTGTAATACAGGTTGAAAAGCAATTTGACCTTCCAGTAAAAAGCTTCAGGAGTGACAATGGCACAGAATTCAAAAATAGAGAGTTAGATGCCTTCTGTGTGAAGAAAGGGATTGTAAGGCAGTACAGCATCCCAAGAACACCAGAGCAGAATGGGGTAGTGGAAAGGAAGAACAGAACTCTGATTGAGGCTGCCAGAACCATGCTTGCAGATTCAGGTTTGCCATTAACTTTCTGGGCAGAGGCAGTAAACACTGCTTGCTATGTTCAGAACAGAGTTTTAATAAACCCCAGGCACAAAAAGACTGCCTATGAAATTCTGTATAAAATCAAACCACTGAACTCATATTTCAAAGTGTTTGGCTGCCCATGCTTTATTTTGAACTTAAAAGATTCCATTTCAAAATTTGCAGCCAAAGTTGATTGTGGTTATCATCTGGGATACTCAACCACTGCCAAGGCCTATAAAGTGTTCAATACACGGACCAAGGCAGTGGAGGAGACTTTGAATGTAAAGTTCAATGAGCTTTCTGATGGGATTTTAACATGTTTATCAAAGCAATTTCATCCATATGAAATAAAAACGCAGCGGAAAATAAGTTTAAAACATGTTACTTTTATAAGATATAAAACCACTTATATGCAAAATCCCAAAACCCGGATCCATATATGAGATGTATACTATCAAACACAACCATAGAGTGTTTAGAATACTACCTTCCAAGGAGTAACGGAAATGAAGAAGATGATGCCTCTTGAACGGTTGCCTTCAAGTGTAGAAGACCTCAAGCTTGTATACCCCAAGCCTTCCAACAAACACCTCATGTTTAGCTAGGATTTCTACACTTATGAACTCACTAGAAAAACCCTCTTGACAACCATCTCATGGCCGAAATTTTAAGAGTATTTGCTAGAGTCCTTGCACTTGAAATTGATCTTGAAAATTCCCTCATGGAACCCTTCCATAACCGAAATTTGAGAGAGAGTTTTAACAAGTTTTACACTTGAAAATCACCTACTAAATGCTCTCATCTTGGCCGAAAATTATGATGGAGTTTTTCAAGTTCCCTTCATTTTTTTTGTCATACAAATCTTTATAAAATTATGAGAGATATTGCCACCCATTTGACCCAATCATAAACCTTCTAGACATGCAAAATGCATGTCATATAATTGGACCATTCTTGCTAGGGAAGAGCATCCAATCAAGAGGCTTCTAACTTATGACAAAATGCATGTAATATTATTGGCCATTTTGTCTTGGGAAGAGGGGGGGGGGGGGCGGCCTAGCTTTTATATAAAAAAAATCAAATTCATTTATATAAAATATAAGTCTTGCATATATATATTTTATAACTTTTATAAAATATAACATCATATGTTACAAGACTTAGGCTATTTTTATTATGTTATTTAACCCATTAAATAACAAAATAAAATATTCTCTCAAAATAAATTATCCATATAATTTATTAGTTTGTCAAGTGCAATTATTTAGAAAACCAATTTCTAAATATTCTAAGTGTTGATATTTATTTATTCGATCATATCATAAATAAATATTGTAAGTGTTTGTCTAGCTTGTTATTGGGTATGACTCGACTTGGATCATAACGTACTAGCCACATCAATTTAATATGTGTCTTGGGCATACAGAGTCCAACAATCTCCCACTTGCACAAGATACATAGAAGGTTGATGCAAGCAGTAAATGACGCCTAACTACGGTTTACTACCCCTAATACGTATGACTATATGTGCCATTCAATAACATCATCCCCTTCAAGTCCCTTACTTGAGCATGATTTAGGTGAATCTATCATTTATCCTTTTGTTTCAGATGTCATGTTAAATCCAGAGACACAGAGTGATCACTCTCTGTTGATTTAACTTTAGCAGGCCTTAGACATCTTACTCTCAATGAATAAGAGGAACCAATCCCATCTTGACTACATACGTCTCTCACAATCACCTTGTACCACACCTGAGCTTAGCCTTATGTACTGTCATATTACTGACAGCGAAGAAATAAGTCAAGGCATAATATTTGGTGAATATCAAGACCCAATATGTATCTCGGGTCTGAGGATACTATGATATTCTCCTTTACTCAAATTTACTTATGATCAATCACAAATGATTCCATGCAGTAATATTTGAGAGCGAGTCAGTCCAATATTTGTATCCCACAAATATCTATGAACCTTGGCAGCAACGCCTTGCTCTATATTCATACTTCATGAATATCTACCAATCCAAGTTCATAATAGTCTTACATTCATATTTGTTCCCACAAGTATGATCGACTACGGACATTTAGAATAAGTAACTTATTCACAGATTTAAACATGCTAAAATGGAACATAACTCAAAATACCATAATGAGTTATAATAACAGTTGATCCAATATCCAAATACAAAATAGATCAAATCCAATCACTAGAATATCGAAGTCCTAAGGCACAAGTATGACCCTTTCATGCTTTGCCCATTCAAGGAGCTTCGTGAGTGGATCCGCAATATTTTGATCAGTGTGAACTTTGCGAATACATATCTTTCTCTTTTCCAACTTCATCCCTTATGTAGTTGAAACTCCGCTCAATGTGCCTAGTCTTTTGATGTACACGAGGTTCCGTGATTTAAGCAACCACACCATCGTTATCACAAAGATCACTAGGGTCCTGAATGGTAGGGACTACCCCTAGATTGGTAATAATTCAAGTGGCAGAACCATATGAATTATCTCGATCAATGAAGCGGCGATGTATTCTGATTCTGTAGTGGACAATGCTACCCTGATTGTGATCGAGAACCATCTCGATTAGTTTGGAAACTTGTATCCATGTAACCATTTACAACGAATTCCTAAACTCACATCCTTGTAACCCTTTACAACGAGTTCTTCTTTACCAGATCCATATATTAGAAATATATCCTTAGTCCTTCTAAGGTATTTCAATATACTTTCTAACAGTCATCCAATGACCATTATTTGGATTTTACTGGTATCTTCTCGTCATGCTTAAAGCGCATAACTTGTCCGGTCTAGTGCATATCATTACGTACATAATGAATCCTATAGCTGACGCATATGGGATTCCTTTTCATTCTTTCCCTGCTCATCCTTTGAGCTTGGACATTGAGACACACTCAATATTGTCCCCTCTTTGAATAGGTACCAAACCTTTCATAGAGTTCTCAATCTTGAACCTTTTCAAGACTTTGTCAATGTATGCACTTTGGTTTAAACCTATCAAGCGCCTTGATCTATCCCTATAGATCTTTATTCCAAAATTATAGGCGACTTCACCGTGATCCTTAATGGAAAAACAACTTTCAAGCCTGTCTTTTACACCCTCCAAGGTTGGAATGTTATTTCCAAATAGTGATCGACATATCATACTAAGAAAGTAATGATGCTCCCACTAGCCATCTTATACACACAAGCTTCATTGACGTTCTTGATGAATCCATTTTCTTTAATCTCTTCATCAAAACGGTGATTCCAACTTCTAGATGCTTGTTTTAATCTATAGATTGATTTCTTTAACTTGCATACTTTGTCAGGATGTTTTGGATCGACAAAACCTTCAGGCTTAACTATATAGACATCTTCCTCAAGATATCTATTAAGGAAATTCGTTTTGAGATCCATTTGCCAAATCTCATAATCATATTGTGCAAGCATGGCAAATGATATCCTAGTTGACTTTAGCATCGCCACAGGCGATAAGGTCTCATCACAATCAACCTTTGAGTTTGATTGAAACCTTTTGCTACAAGTCTCGCTGTACAAGTATCCAAGTTTCCATGTATATATGTTTTCTTCATGAAAACCCACTTACTTCCAACCATTTTGGAGTTAAGAGGTTGCGTAACCAATTCCTATACTTGGTTGTTATACATGGATCGCATCTCTACGTTCATGGCTTCAAGCCATTTGTCACAATCAGATTTTGACATTGCATCATGGTATGTGGTAGGTTCACCCGAATCTACCACGTAGCATCCATCTATGAAAAATCCATATCTTTCAGGTGGACTACTAATTCTACCAGATTTGCGAACGCTTTGTGTGTGTTGATCAACCACTTGATCGTTTTTTCAACAACCTTTTGTTGAGTGCTAGTTTTAACCAAACATGTATCGGCTCGTGGTTCTTGATCCTTATCAAGTTCCACTTGTTCTAATAATTCCTTCCACAAGGAACTTAGCTTCCAAGAACTCAGCCTTTCGAGCAACAAATACCTTTTGCTCTGTTGGATCGTAGAAATAATATCCTATACCATCTTTAGGATATCCTACAAAGATACACTTAGTGGATTGTACTTTTATTTGGGGTGTATTGCTTCACAGAAGCTTCACAACCCATACCTTTAAATAGGATAATGATGGAACCCTTCCATGCCATATTTCAAAAGGTATGTTATCCACTTTCTTGGTTGGACCATACGGGCCACGGAGAGCAAAGCGTAACCCCAAAGTGATAGAGATAAGGTGCTCCTAGCCATCATAGATCGAACCATATCTCATAGAGTTCGACTCCTCCTCTATCGAAACGAAGAACTTTAAAGAGTTGATTTTGTACTTCACCTTTTGAAGATTCTGAACGTTTCAAAACTTCTTCTTTGTGTCAAGTACACATAACCACAACTACTATAGTTGTTGGTAAACTTAATGAAGTATCTTTCACCATTCCTGGTCATTGGCTTAAAAGGATCATATACATCGGAATGTATGATACCTAATAAATCTTTTACCCTTTCCCACTAAGGGATTACTTGGTCATTTTAAGTAAGATTCGCATGTATCAAATGAACCAATTTCATTTGTTTCAAAAAAAAAACAATTCTTTCGAAATGTTTACATGCGACATTTGTTTATATGACCAAGGCGATAATGCCAAAGATAAGTCTCACTCAAATCCATTTTGAGTTTGTTGGTGATTGCTTGGTACATTGAACTATCAAATGATGTATTATTATGAACCAATTCATAACTACCATTTGAAGGCATAGTTTTAAAGTAAAACGTGTCATTCATCGAAATATAAATGTCAATGTTTGCAAACTTTAAGTCAAAACCATATTGTCTTATAAGGGAAACTTGAATAATGTTCCTAGTCTAACTAGGAGCATTCAAGACATTTTAAAACAATTTCCAAACCATTTGGAAGTTTCAAAACATAGTCTCCTTTCTTGTAATGTTTATTTCTTTTGAACCTTTTGCAACGAATTGCAAACATGAGTTCCACATCCGGTATCTAATACCCATGTGTTAGAAGAAATAACATTAAGGTCAATATGTATCATTAAGATTGTACCTGAGGTTTGCCTAGCATCCCTCTTGTTTTTTTTTTAACTCTTTGAGATAGGTTGGACAATTCCTATTTAAATGCCCTATCTCACCACACTCAAAGCATGGATCGTTCATGGGAACCTTTGCCTTCTTCTCTTTTGGTTTTGGTGGTTTCGCTTTAGTCTTTCTAATTATTTCCCTTTGAATTACCCGTTTCCATTTGCAACATTTGCTTTGGTGTCGGGGTGATGCCCTTTCTTGTTGCCACCCTCATTGATCGTTAGAATGGATAAAATCCTTTTATCCATATCGAGCCCTTCGAGGTGATCAATATGGCTTTTCATCTTAAAGACAAAAGATGAGTCCGATTGGGTTTCCTCCATTCGACATGTATGAAGCGCTCGAACTGTTTTGAAGTGTTCTACCCTTAGGAACATTTCCTACAATTGGGTAATCATGTCGTATGCTCATGATGTTCAAAAAAACTTTTGAATCTCGGAAATCATAATTCCTAACATGAGGCAAGAGGCTTGCATAGTATTCTCGATATACTTAATCCAATCGTTATAGGTATCCTTATCTTCCATAAGATGTTCATCGGGATTAGGATCGTTTTCTAGTGATAGGTTACGGACGGTTTGGGTAATATTGTTAGCGGCCATCTACAAAATTTAACAAGGTTCAATTTTAGTATTTTCGATATTATTATATTTTAATCATTAATACCCTTTTGTGTCTCATAGACAATTAATAATTAAAATCTAGAATCCAACGTTACATTTAAATATTGGTTAGGTGACCTTTATCCCTTTATTTAAATTAACAAGGTAGTCAACGTTTGACAATTGCAACTCTTTGCAACTTCTAGCCATATGGGATCGCTTAAACATTTTTATGTTTAGTTGGCATGTTTAATCCCATCAACACCGTTTGTTCGCCATGCTTCGGTGACCCTAAGTTCATGGTTTCCAAATCAAGTCGTCCAACTTACACACACGTGTGAGTTTATACACATAAGTGGTTAGGTGACCTTTATCCCACAAACATGGTAAACCCACCTCGAATATACAAGTTCCCTCAAATGTGGTTAGGTGACCTTTATCCCACGAAAGAGTTCCCAAGTGTTTCGAGTGTTGTATAAAAGGATGGTGTTTGACTTGTTTTATAAAAGGGATTTTTGAGTTTTCAAAAATTCTAGTTTAGAAAATTTTATGTACCATACATTTGCATGCATTCAAATCCTTGGTACTTTTGTGAAACAAAATTTCAAGGTTCTTTTTAATAAAACCCATTTTATTATAAAATCATTAATTTTTTTAATAACCTTTTATTAACCAATTTTAATGATCTTTTAAAGAACCAATTTTAAGCTTGTTGTTGATTATTAGTTTGTTAAGCATGCATATCCAAATATCATCAAACAACAAAATAAACAACCACACAAGCACAACACACATAACAATAGGTGCATAACCATAGCCAACTATTTTTGACCACACTTGTTAGCCGAAACAAGTGTGTCAAAAGGTCCTTCCTAAGGGTGAATATTGACACAAGTAATTTGTCGTTGAACTCCCACTTGATCCCGCATCCAAATGCTTCAAGTATCCTTCTTGTGTTGTGATTACTCCACTTTCTTTGAGCTTCCAAAATGTACTTTAATTCAGCTCCAATCTCCTTTGGGGCTCCGTAAATGTGTTTTGGTTATCGGGCTAAAATCCCATTTAGAACTATGAAGTCCTTTATGCCCGAAATTGGCAAAACCAAAACCGCATTTTTGTGTGCATCTTCTTTTACAAAATATATTCTAATACATTTTTTCTAGTAAAATAAAATGCACCTAATCTATTTATTTTACATACCAAATGAAAATAAATAAATTACATAACTTTACAAATGGAAGAACAAAAATAATAATAATTATTACAACCCATTGAATAATTAATAAACAAATCACAACACAATTATTCAACACAAGGTCATGGCTAGGTTATATGCACCAAAATATATATCCAAATATATATTTCTATTAATTTCAAGAAGCATAAAAAAATGGTTCCCTTTTAATAAACATTTTCGGCTATGTCCAAAAAACCGAAAAGGTTAGTTTTGTCCAAACAAACAAATCATCCATATGAAATAATTTTTCAAGATTCATTTATGCATGTAAGAATATAATCTTGAAAAACAAAGGGATAACCATACTTAAAATTTCGGCCATAGGGTTTTCACCAAACCCGAAACCCGAAAATTTTAAGTCTATTGAAGCATGCACTCATATAAGCGGCTCTAGATACCATTGATGGGATTTTAACATGTTTATCAAAGCAATTTCATCCATATGAAATAAAAACGCAGCGGAAAATAAGTTTAAAACATGTTACTTTTATAAGATATAAAACCACTTATATGCAAAATCCCAAAACCCGGATCCATATATGAGATGTATACTATCAAACACAACCATAGAGTGTTTAGAATACTACCTTCCAAGGAGTAACGGAAATGAAGAAGATGATGCCTCTTGAACGGTTGCCTTCAAGTGTAGAAGACCTCAAGCTTGTATACCCCAAGCCTTCCAACAAACACCTCATGTTTAGCTAGGATTTCTACACTTATGAACTCACTAGAAAAACCCTCTTGACAACCATCTCATGGCCGAAATTTTAAGAGTATTTGCTAGAGTCCTTGCACTTGAAATTGATCTTGAAAATTCCCTCATGGAACCCTTCCATAACCGAAATTTGAGAGAGAGTTTTAACAAGTTTTACACTTGAAAATCACCTACTAAATGCTCTCATCTTGGCCGAAAATTATGATGGAGTTTTTCAAGTTCCCTTCATTTTTTTTGTCATACAAATCTTTATAAAATTATGAGAGATATTGCCACCCATTTGACCCAATCATAAACCTTCTAGACATGCAAAATGCATGTCATATAATTGGACCATTCTTGCTAGGGAAGAGCATCCAATCAAGAGGCTTCTAACTTATGACAAAATGCATGTAATATTATTGGCCATTTTGTCTTGGGAAGAGGGGGGGGGGGGCGGCCTAGCTTTTATATAAAAAAAATCAAATTCATTTATATAAAATATAAGTCTTGCATATATATATATTTTATAACTTTTATAAAATATAACATCATATGTTACAAGACTTAGGCTATTTTTATTATGTTATTTAACCCATTAAATAACAAAATAAAATATTCTCTCAAAATAAATTATCCATATAATTTATTAGTTTGTCAAGTGCAATTATTTAGAAAACCAATTTCTAAATATTCTAAGTGTTGATATTTATTTATTCGATCATATCATAAATAAATATTGTAAGTGTTTGTCTAGCTTGTTATTGGGTATGACTCGACTTGGATCATAACGTACTAGCCACATCAATTTAATATGTGTCTTGGGCATACAGAGTCCAACACTTTCATCAATGAAAATCCCAGCAAACCCTGCAGATCTGTTTGATTTTGAAAAATTCACTTTTGAAAATACTGCTGTCAAGACTAACAGTGCAGGTCCATCAGAGGATACAACACCAGACTATGGGTATGAAATCACCATCCCTCAAAGGTCTGCCACAAAGGGAAAAGCACCAGCTGTTCAAAACAGTTGTCAAAGCTCAACCACTGCTACCTCAACAGTTGTTGACCAAAGTAGCCCATCAACCACTGCTTCCACATCCTCAAACACTGCTGACAAAAGTCCTCAAACAGTGGATAAAAGTCAGCAGTTGTCCACTTCATTACCTCCTATACCACCACCTTTTGAAACCACTGCTGGATCATCAAAGTCCCCAGCAGTGGTTAGCTCAGATGATACACATTTGCAGCCTTCACCAACCAATGCCATCATACCATACCAAGGAGATTTAATCTTCTTGAGATCTCATCCACCTGATCAAATCATTGGCAACATAAATGAAGGGGTGCTCACAAGAAGCCAAACCCAAAACATTTGTCTTTTTGCTGGTTTTCTATCACTCCATCAGCCAGTCAAGTACCAAGAGGCACTGCAAGACAACAGCTGGGTAGAAGCCATGCAAGAGGAGCTCCAACAGTTTAAAAGACAACAAGTATGGGAGCTTGTACCACTACCAGAAGAGGTTAGTCCCATTGGCACAAAGTGGGTCTTCAAGAACAAAACTGATGAAAGGGGTATTGTTGTCAAGAATAAAGCCAGGCTTGTGGTTCAAGGTTACAGACAGGAAGAGGGGATTGATTATGATGAAACATTTGCCCCTGTTGCAAGATTGGAAGCCATTAGACTGTTCCTGGCCTTTGCTGTCAACCACAATATGAAGGTGTTTCAAATGGATATCAAAAGTGCTTTCCTCTATGGTACAGTTCAAGAAGAGGTGTATGTTTGTCAACCTCCAGGTTTTGAGGATCCATTTTATCCAGATCATGTCTACAGGCTAAACAAAGCCTTGTATGGCTTGAAACAAGCACCAAGGGCCTGGTATGAAACTCTTTCCAACTTCCTACTCTCAAATGGTTTCAAAAGAGGTACCATTGATAAAACACTGTTTTTAAAATGGAGAGGGAAGGATTTAATGATTGTCCAGATTTATGTGGATGACATTATTTTCGGAAGCACATGTAACTCAATGTGTGAAGAGTTTAGAGAACTCATGACAGCTGAGTTTGAAATGAGTGCTATGGGTGAGCTGCAATGCTTTCTTGGTCTCCAAGTACAGCAATTGCAAAATGGAACTTTCATTCATCAAAGCAAATATGCTAAAGAACTTTTAACCAAATTTGATATGAATGATTGTAAATCATGCAGCACACCCATGGCAACAAATAAGCTGGTCATGTTTGATGAAAAGGATGAGCTGATTGACCAAACCCTTTATAGAAGCATGATTGGGTCTTTATTGTACCTAACTGCATCTAGACCAGACATCATGTTTGCAACATGTGTCTGTGCAAGAAGTCAATCAGCTCCCAGAAAATCAAATCTCATTGCTGTAAAAAGGATCTTCAGATACATAAAAGGTGCTCCCACACTTGGTATCTGGTATCCAGCTAATGGGAACATCAAGCTTTCAGGTTTCTCAGACAGTGACTTTGCTGGATGTCACACCACAAGGAAGTCCACATCAGGAGGGTGCCAGTTTCTAGGTGATTGCTTAGTTTCATGGCAAAGCAAAAAGCAAGCAGCTGTTTCAACATCCACTGCTGAAGCTGAATACATTGCTGCTGCAAGCTGTACAGCCCAACTCCTGTGGCTTCAAAATCAGTTGCTGGATTTTGGTATTACTGCCTTAAAGACACCACTCATGTTGGACAGTCAGGCAGCAGAAAATATCATCAAAAATCGAGTTTCTCATTCAACCACCAAACACATCGACATCAGACATCACTTTGTGAGGGATTGCTATGAAAAAGGTTTGATTTCTCTGCATCATGTCCCAACTAAAGATCAGCTAGCTGATGTGCTCACAAAAGCACTTGATACAGCCACTTTTGAAAGCTTGGTCTCTAGAATTGGGATGCTGAACATGGAATAACAAGCAACATCTTGTTTTTCTATGAATAAAATCAATAAAATGTTTTCAGAAAATCAAAACTCCATCCTTAAAAATAGCTAAAAATGAAAATTTTTCATTAAAGTCCTTAAAAGTCTGCCATTAACCACTGATTGTTCAAAAGTCTGCTCTACTTCAAAAGCCTGTCCACTGCTGAAAGTCAACCCCTGCTCTCTCATTATTTTGATAAACTCTGTTGTTCAAAAGCAGTGTCTTATCCACTGATATGCTATCCACTGATAGTAAAAATCATCCACTGCTTCCATACCACTGCCTTCATCAGTCACTTTCACAAAAGTACTGTCCTTCACTTTCAACAGGGGTTGTCACGTGGACAGTACATATTGGTCAGACCTTTTGTAACGGCTGCCACCTCAGCATTCACTTTCTTCCCTATAAAATCCCCCACTCACCATCAAAACAGGGTTTTACTGTCGAATTGAATTCTTAAAAATTCTCTTCTCAAAGCAGTTTTTCTTCACATTTCTTCACAAATTTCTTCGATCAATCATCCTTAAAATGACAAAATCAAAGAAATCTTCAAAACCCTCATCCAAATCATCATCGAAAACAGCCTCTCAAAAGGCAATCTCCACTGAAATTCCACATAAACCATCTCACAATCTCCTGGGTCTTCTCACAAAACCAGGAACCACCAACGTTTTCGATTCCACCATTGATCTCATGGCAAAATCAAAGTACAAAACTTTGTTCACTGCCGATGCACCAATCTATTTGGCTACCCAAAGGGAGTTCTGGAAAAATGCAACCCTTGAAAAACAAGGAGACACTGCAACCACCATAACCTCTCTTATAAAGGGTAAAGCTGTCCAAATCACGCCACAATCCATTTCAGAGGTCTTTCAACTCGGTGATCAGGAAGGTAAAATTTCTTTCACTAAAACCGAGTTACAAACTGACTTCATTGAGAGAGGGTATGAAGCCACAATGATGAAGAAAATTACCTTAGAAAAAGGTTATTTTCCTTCTGCAACCAGATTTTTATTTCATACCCTCCTATTATGTGTTTCAAACAAAACCACTTCTTTCAATGAAATCCCTTTAAAGATTCAAAATCTGGGATATGCAATTCTTCAAGGAGAAAATTTTAACTATTCTCGGGAAATTTTCAAAGATTTGGTTAATAATGTTGAAACAAAATCATTCTTACTGTTTCCAAGGTTTTTAAGTTACTATTTTTCAAAGAAATCCAGTAAGGATGATTTAGCTATAATAAACCAAGGTGATTCTACTCAAATAAACAGTTTAACAACTGAAACTTTTTCAAGAATGTTAGCACCTTGCAAAACACAAGCAGAGGTGCCTGAGCAGATTTTAGCAGTTACAACTGCTCCTCAGGCATCTGCTGCTGAGCCCACTGCTCAAGGTGATCAAAGCAGCAACACAACTGTTTTGAAACCCACACCTAAAATCACCAAAAAGCCAACAAAAAGAAAAACACAAAAACCCCCCCAAAACCATCAAAAAGGCATCTCTGGAGGATGAGATACCAGAGCTTCTGCCAGTGACAACACAAAAGTCACAAGAAACCACTGCTGCTACTTCCTCACAGCAGTTGGTACAAATATCTCAAACCATAACCGAAACTCCTCCTGATTCTTCACAAAAAGAACAGGTTGTACAAATAGGGCCTCCACATCATGATGCTCTGGAAACACTCGTTTCTATCATCCACAGTCCAATGCCCGGGACACATCCTATTTCTACACCAATCCTCACATCCAAAATTCCCTCACCAATAAAACCACTGTTGGATGCAATTGATTTGAACCAGGCATTATCCAGTCCTTCTCAATCACCTATTAATGAGTATATACCTCAACAACTGACTGGGTCTGATGTATCAATCTTTGCTAACCCACCAACACAACCTGAGGAGGTTACACCCCTTGAGTTACAAGTAACTCTTGGTGGTAATCCAAGTGAAGCAGCCACTACAACTGTTACACCCACTGGGTTACATTTGGACAGTGGTTACATTCATAAGACTTCCTTGGAGGCAATTCCTTTTATAGCACCTCTGCCAACCACCAGTGGATTTATTTATCCTACGGGCACCATCAAAAGGTTGTCAAGTGTTGAAGGAAGAAGACCCCAGTACCAAGAAAAAGGGGCATCAGTGGTTAATGTTTGGAGTATATTCCCTACATCTACCACTGATAAAACCACTGCTAGTGGGAAATCAGATGATCCCATTAACTTGGGTGATGGTTTAAAGTACCAGAAATTGACGAATCGCATTGCAAAGCTTAATAACTCTGTTGCAGAACTCAAAAATATGCTACAACAGGTGTTACAAGTTCAGAAGGTACAATCAACTGCTGTTCCACCTCAAGCACCTGCTCCACAAAGGGCACCTGCTACAAATGAGCTCTGGAATCTATTTCACTCTTTTCTCCAACAACAAGCACAATTAGCAGATCAGCAACATGAAAAACATGTACAACAGCTGAGAAATGCAATGGAGTCAAGGTTCAAGAACACTCAGGCTGACTTAAAGGCTCTCAAAACTCAGATCTTGCACACCACTGGCACTGCTCCTCCAAAAGTACGCTTCATTTATGACCTCCCAGAAGATAATGCCAAAAAGGGGAAGAAAATTAAGGAGTGGAAAAAGAAGGGTATAGAATATGGTCTTTATCTTGAACCAGAGAATTCAAACATGACCAAAAAGATCCCTTTGCCAGATGGCAGCAAGAAGATTGATGTGACAACAAATGCACTAGCAGAAGCAGTTGCAAGTGTGAAAAGAGATAGAGAGGCCAAAAGGAAAGCCAGGGTAGACAGAATGGATCATCCAGATCAGGGTACTTCTGGGTCAAGGGATCATGAAAATCCTGTTGAGGAAAAGAAGAGGCCTACTAGAAAAGTAAGGCAACCCAAATCCATTCCTATCAGACGTTCAAAGTCTGCTCAAAAACCACCATACAAAACAGCTGATGCAGCAGGAGTTACAAAAACTACTGTTTGTCAAACAGTTCTTCCATCAACACACACCACCTCAACACACACAACATCCACTGCTTTACCATCATCACCACCAAAAACAACACCTGTTGACATAAAGCAGAAGACAGCAGATGTTATAACATCTGTTGTAATGACAACAGTGGTTGAAACACCAGTTGTTTCAACAGCTGTTAGTCAATCACAATCCACTGCCACAACATCTACCACCATTGTCCCATCCAAAACATCATCAGTCTCTCCTAAACCAAAAAGAAGAAGGCTAATTTTAAAAGATGATGACACACCTCCATCACCAACATCTTCAAAATCCCTATCACTTATCACTATTCCAAAACCCATACCTCTCTCTTCAGCTCAAATTGTAAAACCACTACCTCCTGCTGGTGTCTCATTTCCTCTGGAACTCATTGCAGTCAGAGAAGAAATCAAATCCTTTTATTATGAAGATGACCCAGCCAAAAGGAGTTTACCATCAATTGCAAATTATCCCAGGCCTAACAATATTGAAGAGTACTTGAAACTCAAGGCTAAACAAGCAGAGGATATTGCAATAAAAAATAGAAAAGGGAAATCTGATAGAGAATTTCAACAAAACTATCAGTTTCTACTCTCACAGGTCAATGCTATGGAGCGTTTTGCCAAAAATGTATGTCAGAAAATTTCTGAAAGGGCAGATGAGTCCTTAAGGAAAGACTACATTGAAAACATCATGACCTACAAGAAATACAAGGGGGAGAAACACATGTACAAGAACTGGACCATTCCTGAGCTTGAAAAAGAAGCAGCTAGGATTCAAAACATGATCAAAAATAAGGTCAAGCAGACTCCTCCTGAAAAATTCAAACAAATTGAAGCTGAGAAGATGTTAGAGTTGAAGAGAATGAAAGAGGAGCTCATTGCAGCTGATTATGGGTCAAAGAACTCTGTGACAAAGTGGGGAGAAGATAGAGTCAGGGCAACATATAAGAAATTGGAGGAACTTAGAAAGAAAGATCCAAGAGTTCCACAAAAGCCTGACTATTCCAAAGCAGAGGTTTCAAAAAGACCACCAAAGCTGCAAGTCAAAAGAACCACTGCTCCAGCTGGTGCTGCCATCTACAAAAGAAGGAGCAAAAACCAGTTTAGCATGGAAACAATTCAAGATCTATTAGCTGGAGATGCCATTGTAAAAGCAGGCACAAACGTAATGATTAAAGAAGATCTTGAATTGGAACAAACTGCAAGTGCTGCTCAGCCAGCCATGAATAGGCCAGCCTCTCCAAATACTTCTGCAAATAAACATCTCCCAAGAAACCCACCAGGCTCAAAAATACAAAAGTGGGAAACTGACAAACAGACCTGCGTATTGACTTTGCTCAGGTCTGGTGGAGTAGTGGAGAAAATATCAAGGGAACAAGCTCTTGGCCTGAGTCTTGAAGATTTGCAGGATCTCCTTGATCTTCCACTTAGCAGGGATGATGAAGATACAGATGCCCTAGACTTTGAATTACAATTTAAAGGTCAGATAAGGGAACTGTTGATGAGGCAATAAAGATTTCCACAAATAATGAAGAGTTTTGGCATTATCTGTTCCAGGGGGAGATTGTTGGGATTGAACCCTATCAGAGGAACAGATAATTAAAGCCAAAACTGGATCAGAGCAGTGGATCCAGAATAAGCAGACGTTTACAGATTAGTTCATGCAAATCTCTCCCCTTGAAAGTGGCTTTGTATCTGCTGATCTCCTATCTACTGATCTTACCAAGTGCTGATCCATAGCTGCTGCCTTGCATCTACTGCCAAGTGTTAAAGACTGATAGAAGACCAAAGCTCTGCTGACTCAATCTACTGTCTTGAGTCAAGTACTGCTGATCCGGACAAGCACTGCTGGGTTCACAGCAGTGGAAGGATGCAGCAGCTGTTTATGTGTCTTTTATGTATTAGATTGTAATAGCAGTAGTTAGTACATCAGTGTTTGTATAGATCAGAGGTTAGAGTTTGTTAGGTGGTTAGATGTCACTTTCATGGTGACGTCAGCTAAGATGCTCAGTGGTTTGCAAGTGCCTATAAATAGTTCAGTACTTTGTACTGTTCTATTAGCTCTTTCACCACATCGTCTTCTTTGCACGAACAAACTACTGAGCTCTGGCTGAGGGGGAGTTTGCATTCTTACATCAATCATTGTAATCGTTGTTGAAATAAATTCAATCTTTCGATTCATTGTGTAAAGATGTTTGATTAAAGTATTACTCTCATTTGATTGTATGCAAAGTTTGCTTTCATCTTATTTCCGCTGCACAACTCTTTCATTTTCCATCTAAATTTCAAACAAAAGTACAATAAAAAAGAAACTCAGATCCAACATAAACTGATCATAACATAGGGTTCTTGCATTGATTTGGTAATTGACGGTTATGCCCTTTTTGTTAATAAAATGAGTTTTACACATCCTTTACATATCAAACCTTTTCCTATTGATTTTATACAGTAAATAATTTACTTTAAACAGTAGAGGTTGATCAAAATCTCAGTTTTACTTAATCAACCCGAATACCGTCAAATACCGACTTATTACGCATCTTAAACGCATAGTATGGGTTAAACTATTTTTGACACATAAGACTTATTACCTACTAATATTTTAAGTAAGTTTTTATACTTTAGCAGTAAGTAAAAGTTTTGAACTCAGATTTCCAAATTTGACCTTTAAAGCTTATGTGAAATGACCAAAATGCCCCTACGGTGCATAGTTTTAAACTATTTTTGACACATAAGACTTATTACCTACTAATATTTTAAGTAAGTTTTTATACTTTAGCAGTAAGTAAAAGTTTTGAACTCAGATTTCCAAATTTGACCTTTAAAGCTTATGTGAAATGACCAAAATGCCCCTACAGTGCATAGTTTGGTTATAAATGATAAATATCACATATATGAAATATCTTACTGATATAACTTATAAAAATAAATATATTTACTGATCATTTTTTACCAGAACCTCAGATTTATATTTAATCTCTTTTATAATCCTTAAATGACCAAAATACCCCTACGGGGCTTAAATTGATTTTAAATACGTTTTGGGCATAATGGAAGGTATCCTACTGATATCACAACATATTTAAGGCATATTAACTTAGGGAACCTGTTCATGACACAATTGGTTACCCGTTATGCATTTTTCGCGTTCGGTACGGTTTATGTAACTAGTTTACATGAATTAACCGAAACGGGTCAAACCTTATCATTTTTGCTTCAAAATCCAGAATGTGTTTAGTTTACCCATATTATACAAGTCTTCATACTTGTCGGGTCTAAATCACATTCTAATCCGGTCTTCGCTTAATCTTGCGTTTTGAACCGTAAACCTTTCTTTAAAACTAACAGGTCTAAGTTTAAACTTAAGTAAGACCCGTTAGGAATTCTAATAGGTTATTAAAACCTTCGTTCCAGATTTAGGAGCCCAGTAAAAGATATTTTCACTTGTTGATTATTATACGGCTGAGATAAATTTGTATTTTTGCTCAGGTAAATACTTTTAACTTATTTTCCCCTATACGGGCTTGGGGTACGGTATTTAATAATACCGATTGGTCAGGTATTGAATCTTTAATCGAATGATGGTTAAATCATTGAGATAACCCGTTTAATCTGTTTTGTTTATTTAAAACCTTTGGGGGGTTAATGACTGTGTCCTGGATATCCTCGGCTCATTCATTGAAATGGCCATGACTTAAGCACGGGGTGTAGGCATACACCTGCCGGTGCGTATGTTAAAAAATATACCCGCTTGTTGAGAATAACTCGCCATGGGACTATATTATGTGGTGGTCTATTAATCTTTAGGATAAATTACAGTTTTCGTCCTTTATGTTTATATCGAATTGCAGTAGATAACCTTTAACTTCAATAATTACAGTCACAATCCTTTATTTGGAAAACTCATTACACCATTCGTCCTTTAGCTCTAACTTGAATAAATTTTTCAGTTAAATCAATTCACTTAAGGGCATTTTAGTCTTTTAGTTAATTATTTATAATATTTAATCACTTATTATCAAAACAAATATAAATACCCCTCCCTCTCCTCTCTCTCTAAAAGCTTAGAATCAGATCTAAAATCCAAAATTCATCACAATCTGATCAATATTACCACTAATTAATCACAAATTCACAATCACATCAATTTCTTCCTCTGTGTACTGCAAAGTAGATATCAAGATGTAGTTTGCCCAGTTTTTATACCGAGACTAACGAGCTCATCAATCGCTAAATCTAGACTTTGTTGATCTACTTTCCTGGCAAGTAATTTGATTTCTTGAACATGTATCCCCCAACCAGAACTCAGATCTGGAGCATACATATGTCTAATCAACGCATCAACATCTTCGCTATAAGATCCAAGCGTTCATAATAGGATTCTCACTCATACAAGCTAACCCACTGATGACAAAAAAAAAAAAAAAAACTCATCCAAACCAATCAACCTTACCCGATACCAGCCAAAAACCACCCTCTTCAGGGCTCTAACTCGTCGGAGCTCCGCCTCCTTTCGCCACCGCCGCTCGTTCTCCACCGAAGACACCACCACAATAACTGTTGAGATCCGTCGATACGACTCCAAGATCCGGCCACAATTGCAAACCTTTGTCGAGGTCCGTTGATACAACTCCAAGATCTGGCCACAATTGCGAACCTCTGTTGAGATCCGTCTCTGATTCGAGTTTTTTGTCATTGGATCCGAGGGTTTTGTCATCAGTGGGTTACATTAAATGGGTTTCTTTTTACAAAGTTGGAACAATGAGAGATGGTGGTTGGCTAGATTAGGATGGTGCTGGTGCCTGGTGGTGATGGCTGATGGCAGGTAGATTGTGGAAAATGAATTAGGGATTTTTATCTCTTTCTCTCTAACTTTATAAATGGATTAAGTATTTTTATTTTTTTAATAAATGGGTAAAAGGACAATTATACCCTCATGTGTATCGCACATGACTAGATTTAACAATGAAAAGTAACCTGGTTAGAGCTAAAGGACCTAGTGTGTAATGAGTTTTCCAAATAAAGGATTATGACTATAATTATTGAAGTTAAAGGTTATCCACTGCAATTCGATGCAAACATAAAGGACGAAAACTGTAATTTACCCTAATCTTTAACCCGGTACTTCAAATCCGGGCTACTGAATGTATGACAAACATATAATTCTTTTACAAGATTATTTTAAATAATTATCCCAAGTTATAAAAGAATATTTGTGCCTTGTGCATTTAAATCCATTTTCTTAAACATTTTTCAAAAGAGTCGGTTAATTGTATTTACCAGTGTAAACTGACGTATTTTTCAAAAGGTTAAGTGCAGGTACTAAGCGTAATGGGCTGGAACTCCTGAGTGAATAAATAAAAAGTCTTGCAAGCTTTTATCACTTTAAGTCTGTTGAACAATACTTCTTTTTTTTTTATCCGCCTGCGGATCCATCTCACAATCCGTTTGTAATATTTAATGTTACTTTCGAATCGGTTTGTAATATTATTACTTTAGACTTCCGCTGTGCATTGAACTGTGACTATTTGACTATGATGATATCAACTATGTCACGATACTCCCCATCGGGCCCACCGGTAATACGTGAAAATATTGGGGTGTGACAACCATACAAGACTTAACACAAGGGTTATGTCCGAACTACCCAAAAGGTTTTAACAATCCAAACTACTTACGAACATCCGAAAACATAAGTTTTACATTTACATTACAAAAACTATTTTGACCCATTACAAAAGATAACTTGAACCGGAAGCGCAAAGGGCGATTTAGTGTGTGTTTGATCCGAGCTCGCCGTCAAATATGGGATTTACCTAACATGCATAACACCAAACATTCATTAGTTCGATTCGCTAAAAACAAATTTAGGCTTCTATTTTCTTATCATGGTTTTACCCGTTAATCAATTCCATCACTTGTTAACATTAACGTTGTATTCATCCTTTCCTTGCAAGTGCATATCTTCTTTACATCCTTACGTATCGAAATCATTCAATGCATAGACCATTCAACCCATCCGAAATGGGTTGATTCTTACCATACATTACTAACTTACATTTCTCATTTTGACCCGTTATCAACGAGTCCTTACTTTAACTAATTTGATATCATACAATTCAACATTTCTGACCCGTTTAAAACGGATCATTACACGTCCGTCACTACATCATTACTTAAACATTTCTCACGATTTTACATGTCGAATTCATTCGTGAACAATAATGTGAATTTACACTAAAACTTAAATACCAAAATTTACCATTCATACATCTACATGTAAAGTAAATAAGTTCATATGAACTTACCTTTACTTTGCGACACTTGCGATCCGGATTTGCTCGTACCTTCTTCCTTCGCTCCTACAAGTTACATATTCAACATTCTTTTAATCTCACGCTTTTTATTTCATATTTGCATTTACCTAGTGAGTTACTAACTTATCATTTCACCAATCCCATTCATTTTTCATCATATGCATATGAAATTACATAATAGACAATACTCAAGCATTTCATCAAACACATGGCGTGCATAATAATAAAGCATAATGTACAAGTATCATATGCACATCTTCACTAGTTCTTATCAAGATCATCTAATTCATCAAATTTTCATACAACATTCATTCATAATAAAATTTCATCCAAAAAATACTCATAGTAAGTAACTTCATACATGATTATGACACCAATTTGCACATAATTCACCTCTACACTACACAATGGCTCTAGCTTAAGTGGGTTTCCACTTTTAATCATCAATTCATCCAAATTTCAAGCATAAATCACGTTCTATGGTAAGATCCTAACTCAAAATTACCACAATCTTCATATGAACTCATGATTGGGTCAAAACCCACTTCCTACAAATCACCAAATCAGAAATTTTGACTTACCACTTGAAAGGAAAGCTTAGATGATCTCAATTCAGGCTCATGCACAAGTAAATTCTTGATTATCTTCTTCAATTTTATGGATTTCAGGAATTAGGGTAAAGGGTTTTTCTTCCCCTCTGTCTCTCGATCGCACCCACACCCCCACCTTCTGATCCCCTTTTTTTTTAAGTGTTTGTTCCATAATTTTCACATTCAGCCCCTTTCTTTTGAAACATGCCATATTATTTCTTTTCTTATTAACTAGGTTGCCTTTCCTTTGGTTAACTTAGTTACATACATATATTTTAAACTTACTATCATTTTCTTACGGTACCGTTTAATAGTTACCGTTTTCTGTTATTTAGCATCACGAATATAATATTATTTTATAACATACGAAATTTTGGGTGTTACAAACGTGCTTCATTAAGGGTAAAAACATCCTTTCATACCTAAGACGCCATTGAAATATAAAACGCCATGTAAATGCAAAACTCCAATTTTATTACTGACTCGTTTTTTCTGTGTTTTAGTTAAAGTTTTGTCTAACAAAAACGCCATAAAAATATAAACGCCAAGCCTGAAAGACGAGACGTGTTACAGACTTAACAGATAAAGTTAGCAAAACGGATACTTTGTTAATTGCATTTATTGTTATAATAATATCCCGCCTAAACTGCACGCCAAAAACATTCTATAAAGAGAAACGTCTCAGCACCTTCCGTTGATCACACCAAAAACACACACACAAAACAAAATGGTTCCTAAAAACCACTCACTCTAAAACGCCAAAAAGTTAGAAAAACCAACGATGGCAAACATCATTTCTTGGATACTCAGTAATGTTCTGCATGAAGTTTCACTAAATGGTTTGTTAGGTGAGGGGAGTAAGATTTTGCTGAATAAAATGGACAAAATTCAAGAAAAAGAGACTGATGACACCGATATGTCATTTTGTCTTCTTTGTTCTTGAAGAAGGTTTGGATGCGGAGAGGAGACCGATACCAGGGTAAATGCCATTTTGGATTCCATGATAATAATGAAGATTATGAGCAAATAGCATCCACCCACGCGGCGTCGATCTATGTATCCAACATCCACAAAGACACTTCAACACATGAACAATAAAAAAACACGCCAAACCCAAAACACCATTTATTTGTGCCAGTTCTTGTAGTTTCAAAAGAAGAAAGAGACTGATGACAGTGAAAATTTGGATCATAAATTGCTTCTATTTGTTTTTTTTTTTAATTTTCTTTTTCTGTTGTTTGTTATGTAATTTTCAGCTAAGAACAACAATACATTAATTCTCTAATAAAAAAATATAATAAAACGCCAAACGGGCAAATGCTTGTGAAACGCCATCATGCCATAAAACGCCCAAACTACCAAACTATAATAAAATTACTTTTGACAAGTACTATTATAATAAATCTAAAAAAAGTATAAAACAATGTGCAAGAGAATAAACCAAAGTGTCATCTTTATCTAAACGCCATTGGAAAACAAAACGCCATAATTACAACCGTAAAGGTGGGACGTGTTACAGCCATAAACAAATGAATCTGAAACAAAACACAGTAACTGTAAACAGTAAAATGAAGCGACAGAAACATAATTACTAACATTTATTATATTAAAAGCCAAATACATGAGGAATTGAATTTATTTATCTTTTCAAAACGCCATAATTACCTGTCACTGCGCGGGGAAAAAAGTCACTATAAAAGTAGAACATGAGAACACAACTTAACACGCCAAACATTGTCTAAAACGCCACATATTGTCCAAAAAGCCAAAAACTTAAAAAATGGCTAAGGTTATTGCATGGAGATTTGAAAGGTCGGAGAGACGTTTCATCCTAAAGTTCTCTGATAGGAAAAGGGTGAATGTCAGGATAATCAAAGCCATACTTGGTATGGATGAAGGGGTTCAAAGGGATATTCTGGCCCTTGGGGTTCCAATGGCCAACGATTGTGAAAAAGCTCGAACGGTAATGAGAAGATTGCAGAGAAAATTTTCGGCAGAAGATGATGATGATGATATTGACGATACTCCTCTACCAAAAGGTAGCAGTTGGGTGGTGCATGATGAAGTAGGAACGGTTGAAGTGACTTATCGACACGGGGTGCAATATTCATTGCCGATGGAGGAAATGTTGAAGACAGAGAGGCTATATCTCCTTGAACAACTCTGTGATTTAGCACCTTCGAACGATGTAAGATCTAGGGTTGTAATGATATTCAAGAATAGACTGCAGCAAAGAAGAGACGAGGTGATGGCTTTATACGCCAATCTAAAATATGATGATGATGAATCTGAAGAAAGTGAGGAACAAAGCGATGGCTACAACTCTGATGTAATCCCATACACAGAAGACTATTAGTTTATTTTGATTTCGTATTATTGTAATCGTATGAAATATTAATGAATGGTAATGAATTATTAACAACGCCACGAATGCCAAAAAATTGACCTAGGAAACGCCATAACGCCAAAAAAATTATCTATATGACACAAAAACAATAAATTCAACGAGACAGATCCAAAACACAATAAAACGCCAAGTTAGTTAATGAATCTAGTTAACGCCAAAATAATCTTAGACGCAAAAAATGAAGCAGCATGTGACACGAAATTGGGGAAAAAGAAGATTGAAAAGACAAAAAAGCCCCTCACATCCTGATTATATCCCGCGCCACGTGTTCAATCAGGATGCGTTCTCACGGTTCTCACACTTTATGGCGTTTTCTCCTGATCCCGTTTATATATATATATATATATATATATATATGATTCAATTTAGTTAAGAACCGCCACGAGTTGTAAGAACCATGAGAACTCCTACTTTCCGCGCGAGTTGGGCCACCATTTTTTGCACAAACATAGATGAAAACGTTAAACAAAAAAAATTGTCGAGTCGGTAGTTATGTCTGATGTAAATTTTATTTACGCCTGATGTAAATTTTGTTCACGGGGATGTAAATTTTTTACATCCGATGTAAACTTTTGCATGCCACATTTTTTTTTCATTTTTTGCTATAACAGTTCTCATGGTTCACTTGGGAACCCCACCCTATATATATGTATATATAACATACCGTGTGTGTGCAGATTTCCCATTACTTGATTCCCTCTCTCTCTCTCCCCGTTGACTCCTTACCACATAAAACTTTTAATGTCCCTTAACGTCTTCAAGAGCGATGTGTGAGATGTTAACGAATGCCAATTTGGATTAATGTCTATGGGCGTTAGAGATACCAAATGGTCTTACAAGTTACAATGGTATATGGAACTTTCAAGTGCTAATATCACAATATCTTGCATACATGGGACCTTCCATATATAACTAAAATGCATGGTATTACTGCTGATTTCAGCTTAAGACAATCTAAATCATGATTTGGATAGTTCGAAGACACGTTTCATGATAAGAGATTCATTTGGTAACCAGAATCTTTTTCGCTATTATTTCCAGGAATTTTCAAAAGTCTCATGTAGACGACAGGTGAACCAAAGTCTTTGTCGGATGTATCCCAATACCATCAAATCAAAAACCAAAAACAAGTTTACCATGTAAAAGAAAAAGAACTCCATCTTTATAAACGACTTTGATAGATTCATTTGGACTAACTGGTATCTTTTTTCATTATTACTCTCATGACATTTTAGTCTACTCTAGCTAAACGACCAAGTCAACCAAAGTCTTTCTAAGAAATACCCCATACAATCAAATCAAACCATAAAACAAGTTGAAGTTAACAATTCGTTGCATCTACAACCCTATAAATTGATATCATAATCGTTAGTAAAAACGCACAAAAAAAGTGTTTTGCCACATAGTAGAACTAAACATGCTTCTTCATTTCATCTTTTTGTTTTTACATATCCTCTTACAATGGTCGTGGGAACCTTTCAAGGGGCTCCACAAACAACACAATAAACCTAAACTGTCAAACCCAATGTGGGAATGTCACGGTTCCTTATCCTTTTGGTATTGGCACAAATTGTTCCCTAGACGGTGACTCGTTTAACCTGACCTGTGACACCTCTACTGAACTCCCAAAATTGTTTATTGGAAATGGCAACCTTGATATATACAACATTTCAGATTCAGAGTTGCCATCTTCACTACAGTTTCCAGCCAATGCTACAACCAAAGTGGGTTTGTAGATGGATATACATCATCGATTAACTTACGGAAGCACCCAGCGTTCACTTTCTCAACAAAAAACAAGTTCACAGTCATTGGTTGTTACAATTATGCTTTGATTACGGGGACAGGCGGAGATGGCTTCAGTAGTGGTTGTTTTGGACTATGTCATAAAGCACCTGTGCCTAATGGCCGGCAATGTTCAGGAACCGGTTGTTGTCAGATATCTATACCCAAGGGTCTCTCATATTACAATGTTACACTTGAGAGCTTGCATGACCACTCAGATGTTTGGACCTTCAACGAATGTAGCCATGGCTTTCTTGTTGAGGAAGGTGTTTTTGAGTTTCGCGGTGCAGATGATTTAACCGGTGATGACCAGACCTTTGAGGACAGGGTACAATCCACCCTCCCCATTGTGCTTGATTGGGTAGTCAAACCTGATGGAAGCTGCAGTGAGGGTAATGTGTGTTGGAAATCTTTGAATAATGAAACGTGATTCTGCAGAAGGCTCTAAACGATAATGTTCATAAATGAATTGATGATTTACAGATCTGGTAATGTCGATATATATATACATACAAACATAGGGATATATAATTATTTTTGTAACTACCCTAAAATAAATAATAATAATAATAACTATATCTAGCTTATATATATTTGTATACATATAATGCCGGACATATATGTATACTTATACGTCTAACACCCTCCCGTAAGCTAGATTACTTCAAGTGACATGCGAAGAAGCTCTTTAAGTCTAATGAAGTCCCTTGGTTGTAATGCTTTTGTCATAATATCAGCTATCTGATCCTTTGTTGCACAAAAGATGACATTTAATTCCCTTTTCTTGACAAGATCTCTGATAAAGTGATATTTGACCCTTATATGTTTGCTCTTTCCATGATAAACAGGATCCCTAGCCAAACATATTGTGGACTTATTGTCACAGTATAAAGGAATTGAGGAATCGTTATTTTCTTGCAGATCATCCAAAATTCCTTTGATCCATAAAGCCTGACAACCTGCTAATGATAAAGCCATGTATTCTGCTTCCGTTGAAGATAAAGCCACTACCCTTTGTTTCTTTGACTGCCATGAGATGGGACCAGAACCTAGATGAAATATATATCCGGAGGTGCTCTTGCTATCATCCATATCTCCTGCATAGTCACTATCACTAAAACCTACAAGAACCTTCTTTCCTCCCTTGGAGTATGTAATTCCTTGATCTTGTGTTCCTTTGATGTATCTAAGTATTCGTTTAGCTGCTTCCCAGTGATTCCTCCTTGGACTCTCCATAGATCTGCTAACTTTGCTGACCGCAAACATGATGTCTGGTCTCGTGTTGGTATGGTACATCAAACTTCCTATTAGGCTTCGATACACCCCTTCGTCTACAAACTCTTCTGGATCATCCTTTGATAATTTCAATCCATATTCCATAGGTGTGGAAACAGTATTGCATTGTGTCATTTTATATTTATCCAACAAGTTTTTCATATACTTTCTTTGGGACAGTATGATATTTCCATCTTCATAAAGTACTTCCATGCCCAAAAAATAATGTAATCTTCCCATATCAGCCATTTCGAATTCCCTATTCATTGACTCTTTGAATTTCGTAATTAAGTGCATGGAATTACTTGCAATGATTAAATCATCGACATATAAGCATATCACTAACTTTCCTTTGTTAGTGTCTTTTATATATAAAGTATGCTCATATGCACTTTTCTTAAATTTATGTTGTAAGAAGTACGAGTCTATGCGACTGTACCATGCTCTTGGTGCTTGTTTCAGACCATAGAGAGCTCGTTGGAGATGACATACCTTTCGTTCTTCTCCGTGTTTAATGTATCCTTGAGGTTGTTCTATGTAGACTTGTTCATTCAGTTTTCCATTTAGAAAAGTTGTCTTAACATCCATTTGATGAAGATACCATCCATAATGTGCAGCTAGAGCTAACACTATCCGAACTGTTTCGAATCTTATTACAGGTGCAAATACTTCTTGATAATCTATACCATATTTCTGCCTATATCCTTTTACTACTAATCTGGCTTTGTATTTGTCTACATTTCCCTTTTCATCATATTTTGTTTTATAAATCCACTTCACTCCTATTGGTTTCTGATGTTTTGGTGGATCCACCAGTATCCAAGTGTGATTTTTATTAATGGAGTCCATTTCTCTGTCCATCGCTTCTATCCATTTTGCATCTTTACTTGCTTCTTCATAACTCGTCGGATCCGTACTTGCATAGAGAACAAAATTCACTACTTGATTTTGGTTATATTTCTGTAACACCTCTGCATTCGAGAGTTTTCTAGTATTGCGATATACATTCCTAATGCTTTTAGTTTTAATGACTTCATTTTCTGAATCTGTAGATGAAGTGTCACCATTGTTTTGTTGATCTTGTGTCACCATTGTTTTGTTGATCTTGATCAGCACCTTGTTGTTGTGCTTCATCTGTCCCCGAGTCACTACAAGCTTGTTGATCATTATTGGTATCTTCTTGATTTTGTTCTCCATTTATGTTATCTGTCGTGAGGTTATCACTTTCCTGTTCTTGGTTCTTGTCTGTCTCTCCATCTTGTTGAGTTTGTATCTCCTCTCCATCAGTGATAATAAATGGTACATTTGATCCTTCACCTTCGAAAACCCATCTCTTATTTTTCATCAAAGATTACATCACGACTGATGATAATCTTGTTAGTTTGAGGATCGTATAGCTTATAACCCTTGCTAGCTTCACTATATCCAACAAATATTGTTTTTATTGTCTTGTTGGATAATTTGTCTCTGTGTTGTTTGGGTACAAGAGCATAAGCTAGACAACCAAATACTCTCAGATGTTCTACATTTGGTTTCTGTCCATTCCAGGCTTCGAAAGGGGTGATGTTTGGTCTGGTCTTCGTAATTGTTCGATTTAGAATGTAAGTAGTGCATGCTACCGCTTCTGCCCAGTAACAGTTAGGTAATTGCTTAAGATTCATCATGCTTCTACTTAGTTCCATTAAAGTCCTATTCTTCCGTTCGGCTACTCCGTTTTGTTGAGGAGTATAGCTGTTAGTAAGTTGATGTCGAATCCCATTAAGTCTCAGATATTCCTGAAATGACTTGCTGCAATATTCTCCTCCGCGATCCGTCCTTAAAGTTTTGATTACATGATTCGACTGCTTCTCATTCAAGACTCTAAAGTTCTTGAAGTGATATAGTGCCTCGGACTTAAATTTAAGAAAATACACCCATGTCTTCCGAGTGTAATCATCGATGAATGTGATGAAATATCTACATCCATCGATGGATTCTGTTCTCATTGGACCACATATGTCGGAATGAACTAATTGTAGCGGTTCAGTTGCTTGCCAGACCATTTTCTTCTGAAAAGGTTTCCTTGCATGTTTCCCAGATATGCAACCTTCGCATATACTATCATCCTTCTTTATCTTTGGTAGTCCAAGTACTAACTCCTTGTTTTTCATATCAATCAAAGTGTCCATGTTTACATGCCCATAACGTCTGTGCCATAGACGTGAGGAATCATATGTAGTCATATTCAAGGCATATTTCAGATCGCTTTCGGGATGTAATGGAAACATCTTATTGTTAGTCATCTTAACAATACCAATGAATTCATTATTTGAATCTTTGATAACGCATCTATCTCCTTTGAACGCGACTTCATATCCTTTCCTTATGAGTTGGCCTACGCTTAACAGGTTATGTTTCAACCCCTTTACATAAAATACATCTGGTATCTTCCTTTCTTTTCCTCTAATAATAATAGAGACATTTCCGCTGCCTAATACTTCCAACCGTTTATCATCTCCTGTTCTCACCTCCTTTTTTAAAGATTCATCAAGGTGAGAAAAAAGTTCTCGGTTACCACTCATGTGGTTACTGCAGCCACTGTCAAGATACCAACAATCACTTTTGACTGTTTCCTCCATGTTAAATATCATGAACATAGTGTCATCTTGTTCATCGATATCATCTTCTGTATGAATTAATGCGTTATCCATTTTCTCGCGTTCATCCTTTTGTTGGCAAAACTTGGCGGTATGTCCAAGTTTATGACAATTGAAGCATCTTATTGAATTCATATTGAAATTCTTGCCCTTATATTTGTTTCGTCCCCTTCCTGCGGATTCATTCCTAAACGACTGCCTAGATCGATCTTGGCCTATATTCGTTACTTGAAATGCATGTTCAACAGGATTATCTTCGTATCTTTTTAGTCTTAATTCATGTGATTGAAGTATCCCCATCAGTTCTTCGGTGGATACTTCTGCCAGATTCTTTGTTTCTTCGATCGTAATAACAACCGATTCGTAATTCCTAGTCAAACTACGTAAGATTTTTTCTACAATCCTTTGTTCGTCTAATTTTTCTTCATTCATCCGCAATTGGTTTACTATATGGATCGTTCTGTTGAAGTATTCCTCAACAGATTCTCCATTTTTCATATTTAAAGAATCAAATTCACATCGAAGGGATTGAAGTCTTACAGTTTTTACGCGCGTTTCTCCCTTGTATGATTTATGAAGAATAACCCATGCCTCTTTCGCTGAACTTGCCCGTGAAATCCTCTCAAAAACTGTGTCGGTTACAGACTGAAATATGATATGCAGGGCCCGTTTGTCTTTTTTAATTGATTCCCGGTATGCAGCGGATCGTTCTTCAGACGGATTCGGTCCCAGTTCTTGATACCCTTCATCGACAACCGTCCACAATTCTTGTGATTCAAGCAATACCTTCATTTGAATGTGCCAATGATAATAATTCTGTCCAGTCAGTTTGGGGATCTGTGTTTGTATGCCTTGCGTTTGATTCATGATCTTGAATTCAACAATAAATTGTAACTGTTAACGTAAATGGAATTCTTGGATCGGATGTTGTGGCTCTGATACCACTTTGTTGGAAATCTTTGAATAATGAAACGTGATTCTGCCTCTAAACGATAATGTTCATAAATGAATTGATGATTTACAGATCTGGTAATGTCGATATATATATACATACAAACATAGGGATATATAATTATTTTTGTAACTACCCTAAAATAAATAATAATAATAATAATAACTATATCTAGCTTATATATATTTGTATACATATAATGCCGGACATATATGTATACTTATACGTCTAACAATGTGTGCAAAGGAAACAGTTCATGCTATGATGTATCAGGTGGTGGGTATCGTTGTAAATGCAATGAGGGTTACGAGGGCAACCCTTATATTGATACAGGTTGCCAAGGTCAGTCTCCGATTCTAGTCAAAATCATTGCCTGATTACAGTAGCAATAATTTTTTTATTTCATATTAAACTAAAACACCCTCCTTAATTCAAAAATTAATTTAAGGTACCAAACACAAAATTAATTTAATGTTACAGTTCAATTCCCTACTTCTCACATCGCCACCTGCTTCCAAGTTCCCCCATGATATACAACCCCCTCCGGCTACCGTTCTCACGGCATCAGCCACCAAACCACCTCCCTGCATCATGTATCCCACTCCAACCCTGCCCCTCCTCCACTGCCACTAACATCCCATCTTCCTTAATTGACTCTCGGCAACCATAGTTGTTAATAGCGAATAGCGATAAGGTACTTATATGCTACATAGCGAATAGCGATAAATAGCGGGCAGCTATTTTATAAATAGCGATACACTAGAAAAAGAAGTTTTAAAAATTTCATATGTATATATATCAAAATACTGTATATGCTCTTTTACATGTATATTTAACAAAAGCCTAAAATCCAGCTATTTTATAGCTATATTTAATTGATATTTATATTTAAAAAATAAAAAAAATAAAAAAAGTATCGCTATTCTAGCTATCCATCGCTACAACCCAAATAGCAACATTGGACCTATACGCTACGTAGCGTGCTATAGCGATCGCTATTGACAATTGTGTCCGCAACCATTACCAAAAACAATATGTCCTTATCAATGGGTCTTTTTCATATATGGAGAGTGTTCGTGTTCGTGTACCTGTAAATCAATGGATCAAATGCATATCAGGTTTTTGAAAATTGTAAGGACAGGAAGGAAGAGTTAAAGTTGATTACAGAGACGCTAGGTGGTTGTTTACCTTTGGTTGATGGCGATGATGGTGAGGCGGTCGTTTAAAGACGAGAGGTGTAAGGTGTTTGATTCTGAGTATAGTAAAAATATAATTATAAAATATCAACTGAAATAATATATAACAAGTTCTGTGAAAAAGAAAATAAACTGAATAATTAAAACTTTAAATTGACATTTAGGAAGAAAGGAACTAATTAACTAAAGGTGAAAACAAGCATTAATGCATAACTAAATTCATATTTTTTTTTTGAATTACGAGGGATGACATGATATTAATAGTTTTAAACATGTAAATTTTGCTGGCTTTTGTTTTTATTTCAATTTTGGAAGTAGCGTGCTTAGTATTCCTTAATTTGTTTGTTAGACATCGACGAGTGTAACGATCAAGGAGCCAACCCTTGCCATGGTGTTTGCACTAATACGATAGGGAGTTACAATTGTACGTGCATGTCCGGATTCTTTGGTAATGCAAGCATGACAGATGGTTGTCAACCCGTCGCTACTGAAGATTCAAAATTTCAATTGACCATATTCATGATAGGTAATTCTTCCATGAAAATACGAGTATTTTAATGGGTATTAAAAATTTACCCACGTCTATTAATTTTTACTAAATGTAACTCGCTACTAAATAGTTACGTCTCCTTACTTTACTCACTAGGGTGTGCATAGGAGGGAATTTAGCTGATCCCTATTTTTATTTTACTAATTTAAGCCTAAAAATTGCTATGTTCAAAACGATGACTACTTGTTAATTTTGATGCATATGTAGTTATTGTATTCAGCATGTTTGCATTACTATGTGGAATAGTGGGGGTCTGCTTTGGTATAAAGAGGAGGAGGCTAATAAAGCTCCGTGAAAAGTTCTTTGAGCAAAACGGGGGTGTGTTATTGAAACAAAAGATCAAATCACAAGGATCTCATGAAGCAATGACTCTGTTTACGTCTGAACAACTTAGAAAAGCAACTAAAAATTATTCTCACGATCAAATTATTGGTAAAGGCACCTATGGTGTAGTGTACAAAGGAATTTTGCCAGATAAGCGTGTAGTTGCAATAAAGAAGTCTAAACTAGTGGATGAGACACAAGCAGAGCAGTTCATCAATGAAGTCTTGATGCTTACACAAGTCATTCATCGTAATGTGGTAAAACTTTTGGGTTGTTGCTTAGAAGAAGAAGTCCCCGTACTAGTTTATGAGTTTATCTCCAATAACACTCTTTTCCATCACATTCATCATAGATTGGGTGGAATGTATTGGTTATCTTGGGATAATCGATTGAGCTGCAAGTGCACTTGGGTACCTTCATTCTGAAATTACTATGCCAATCGTGCATAGAGATGTCAAGTCTACCAACATACTATTAGATGAAAACTACACAGCAAAAATTTCAGATTTTGGTGCATCAAGGTTAATCCCAGTAGATCACGACCAAGTTACTACTCTAATTCAAGGAACCCTAGGGTATTTGGATCCCGAATACTTCAACTCAAGCCAACTTACAGAGAAAAGTGATGTATATAGCTTTGGAGTGGTCCTTGCAGAACTCATAACCGGGAAAAAACCAATCGATTCTGATAGAACCAATGAAGAAAAGATTCTAGCTACATATTTTGTCAATTCAGTTAAAGGAAACCGCTTATTTGAAATTGTTGAACCTAGACTTTTACGTGAGGGGACTCTTGATCAGTTACAAGCAGTAGGTGATCTAATCAAGAGATGCCTTGGCTCAGTAGGCCGTGATAGACCTACAATGAAAGAGGTGGCGATAGAGCTAGATAGCTTGAGGAAGTTCACAACTCATCCTTGGGCTCAACAACAAGCATGTAATGATAATAGAAGTTTAGTCCTAGATGTTGAGCAATCTGATCTTTATGACGTCCCACTAATTGCTGATTCTAATGAATGGGAATCATATTCAGGCATTACAGATATGGGAATAAAAGAAAACAATCCACGTTAGCTTTGTTGGTGCTTCTAATACTATCGATTGTGTGTGCGTCACCACAATATTCGCACCGTACTTTGTTAGGTTACAGTTGTGCTCTATGTTTTCTATAGTGTTGTTATTATAGTTAGTTATTGTGTTTGGAGTTATGTTATGAGCTCGCCTTGCTTGGAGCTAAGAATTAAGAAATGTAATGCAAATATGGCACGACTTTCTTGTACTAGTTTGTTAAAGATTATCAAATGAGTTGTAAAAATAAGTGTAATAAAACATAGAGTAAATTACATGTTTTGTCCTTTATCTTTATACCAAATTTCAGGTGGTGTTATTTGCCTTTAAAATTGATAAGTAGTGTACTTAATGTTTTAAAATGTTACACGTTATGTCCTTGGGTCCTAACCAAGTTAATTTTCTTCGTTAAATCATATCACAAAGGGTATTTTTGTCTTTCAACCATTTATTTAAAAAATAAAATTTATATATAAAACAAAATTAAACTTAAATTTTTTTTATATATAACAATTTTTTTTCTCTCAATCATCATCGCCCTTGGAATGCTATCATATCCTGCTTTGCGCATAACGGGATGGAATCGCAAGCCCTGGTCACATTTGTTGAGTTATTCATGTTTAGAGAGCACCCAAATCAGTTATGTTTTTCAGCAGCCATCCAGGCGTGTTGTAACCGAGATAATGCTTGGATAGGATAGTCCATTTTTGGGTTTGTCATCAAGAGTCAAGACGGGCTACTTTGAGTTTGATGTGTGCGTAGGGTGTGCTCGGATTGATTTGTTTGCAAAGGGTGTGAAAACTGATTAATTGGGTGTGAACGATTGGTTAGCAAATGCATTCTTGGATGATTTAATCAGTGGGTTTGTGTATGGATGTGTATATTGGATGTAGTCTTGTGGACCAATTAATTAAATCAGTTGGTGTGAAAACCATAGTTATTAAAGGCGCTAAGGACACTCAAGGCGCATAGGCCTTGCCTGGGGCCTAGGCGCAAAGCGCAAAAAAAGCGAGGGCCTGAGATAAATTAAGCGCATAATGAAAAAAAGTTAAAAATATATTATGTATTAGAAAAAGAATACTATTCTTCAAATAAAATAAACAAAAGCTATTATATAAAACTATATATCATCTATTTAGAGCCAAAAGTTCTAAAAATATTAGTGTATTAGTGTAGAAAAGTAGTTTTCCATAGATAAAAGTAGAAATCTGGCTAGAATTTTTACGGAATTTAGAGAATTTGGCCGGAAACTATCCGGAATCTAGGAATCTCGCCGGAATGTGCGCCTGAACCATCACCTGGAGAATTAAAGCGCAAATTCCTCGACTTAAAGCGCAACTGCCTCGCCTCGCCTGAAAAATGGGCCTAGGCGCAAGAGGCGATGGCTTTTAACAACTATGGTGAAAACTGATTAATTGGGTGTGAATGGTGGTGAGTGGTGGTAGGGGTGTACATGGGTCGGTTTGGGTCGGTTTTGACCAAAAACCATAACCATAACCGCGATGTTGGTTATTGGATAACCATAACCATAACCGATTGGTTATGGTGGTTATGGTTATTCGGTTTTGATGGTTATAGCAGATCGGTTATGGGTGGTTAACCGTGTATTTAGCTTAGCTAAAAATAGCTTAATTTTTTTTAACATGGAATAAATTGTTATTGCAAATTTGTATATATTAGTATATTACATAGTATTAAAAAATCCATATAATCTATAATATTATCGAGTATTCAAATAAGTGATATGATACATTCCATAAATTCAAAACAGTCAATCAAAACCACAAAATGATATGAAAAACCAATAAGTACTAAAATCTTCAGTAAAAAACATCAAAGATTAAAAATATGGTGAAAAGTCCTAAATCCTACAAAGATTTATTACATGTCGGTTCGGTTCGGTTCGGTTCGGTTATGGTGGATATGGAAAAAATGATAACCATAACCGACCCGTTATTTTCGGTTTTCAGAAAAACCATTAACCGACCCACCGGTTTTTTATTTGGTTTGGTTTTTTCGGTTCGGTTTTGTCGGTTAATTCGGTTATGGTTCGGTTAATTCGGTTTTTTGCACACCCCTAAGTGGTGGTAGTGCTGGTGGTGGTTTGGGGTAAAAGAAGAAGTGGGGTGGAACCTAACCCACAAAGATTTAAATATTATTTTAATTAAACTATTATTTATTTTTGTTTTTTTAATAAGTAAAGAGTATTTTGGTCATTTAACACAAACTTAACTAGAAAACTTAACATATGTTAGTGACAAGGATCACCCGAGTTTAAAAATTGCAACCACTGGGACAACTCTATAATTATTAAAGTTTTGGGACCAACTTTGTTATTCTTTTTCTATTTATTTTGTTTCATATAAAATACTATTTATGTATTCATATGGGAAAAGACAATAATACTCTCGTATGGGATCCATGTGATTTGTTTTAACGAAGAAAGTTAACTGGGTTAGGGCCAAAGGACATAACGTGTAACATTTTAAAACATTAAGTATAAAACTCATTAATTTTAAAGGCAAAGAATATGGTCTGAAATTTGGTATAAAGGTAAAAGGACAAATCTTACTCTGAAATATTAATCATATACTCTTCTACATGCTTTGTCATTCTTGCAAAGCCATATATAATACACGGATAGGAGGAGGTATGCAATCCATCTACCATTAGCTAGGGAAGAGGGGTTGATGCGGAACAATCACGTTGGCGATCACAAGCAACATAAATCATACATGTAAAGGGCCAAGTTGCAACTTTCCAAAATTTTGAGTTTTGTAAAAAAACTAGTTCAAATACACACATAGTTCCCATGTTCAAAAGACAAATTACTAATTCACATACTTCTCAACTAACTATTACACTTAGACGATATAAACTAGTTCATATTGTGAAGATACACACTGATATGCCAGTATCGGCACTTTCAAATTCCAAATCTAAAGAACACATTATCTATGCTAGTTCCATAGGAAATTTTGTTAACTAGTAAAAAACAAAATCAGTCATATGTTTTCTTGAATAATTATTGGACCTAAAATTAATTATAAGTTCTGGTTTTGATAAAGCGAACTTTGAAATTGATGACTTTCTGGTATATTTTCGCTACAGTGTTGGAAAGGTTGTTCATCGAAATACCCAATATTAGTGAAAATGACAAAGTTATGTTTACTACTTTACTCATATTCTTTATAATCTCTTTATGCCTACAAAGTTCTGATTTTTTAATTCTTTATTATTGTAGATATATTGGCTATTCTAGTTTCTATTGTTACTTCGGACTTGACATTTAGTACGAGTGGCAGAGTTATGAAAACACATAGAAGTTCTTTGTCCATTCCAGTTGTTAAAGCATATACATGAACACATCACACATGACTGAATTAGTAAGGCAAGGAAAAAATAAACGGTAACGAAGATTTGACAAGCTTTGATGACCTTGGAAAAGGTAAGCTAGCATGCACGTCTTCATGTCGTTCACTCGTTCTTTAATCTTACTTCATTTATAATCTTTTATTTATTTTTGTAGAAATTCCTAATAAGAGGAATCAAGTCACATAAATCTCGACGTCGATTAGCTGGTGGTTGCAGGTGAATATAAGAAATGTAAAGACATTTATTCATTCTTTAGTTTTATATTTCATTCGTTATTTGTGTGGTTGAATTGTTTTAAAATACCGAGATACTTCAAACATATTGATTTTGGTATTAAATTTACGGCAAATCGGTTCTTTATGTATTTGGATAATTCTGATTGAAAATTAGTTGTTTGAAATACTTGTGAAGTGGTTCTTTTAACAGTTGCACATAACATGTTTATAGTCAAACTGGATTACCTAATAAGTGTTGTTGCTATACTTAGTAGTCTGAAAATCTTTTGGACAATGGACATGGATGTTTAAGACTGTTGATTATCAATGCCTATTTATAGAATACAACAAAATTGAACCACACAGTGACCTACTAGTTCATCTATATAATCTTAACATAGGCACTTGTAGCAATAGAACATAGGTAATGCATAAAGTAACTTCAACTGGACCATTTGAGCAAGTAAGCATCCAAAACATGTAAGTGTAATTAAGAACTTTAAATTGCATAAATTTACAGGACTATACCAGCACATAGAACTCAAATTACAACTCAGTTCATAGAATCCTTCAAGTTAAATGTTAATATGTCATATAAAGAGCAGCTAGAATTCAAATGACTAGGTAATGCATAAATTTAAGAAATTCAACACAAATGCAAGCTAAAAAAAACTCTACACACTACCCTGAATGGCATTGGTGTGCATGATTGAAGAAAGCAAAAAAGATAAAATAATTCCTGTCAACTAAGCCACAAAGTCACACTAAGGTGGTGTTTGTTTTTTCAGAGGTAAAATGTCTGCAGTCTGCGGACCACATCTGCAGACATCTGTAGCTGAAGAGGTAGACCAAACCTCTGCAGTATGCAAGAAGAAGACTGTAACACCCGAAAATTTTAAAACAAGAATGTAACAAACCTCATCAAATGGCCTACTTATTTTATTATTTTATCAAGAAGGAAACCGTAATTAAGACACCCAAGTGATTCTGCATAAACCCTAAGATTTTCAGAAAAATCAGAATCAGGATTAGGGCCCCTAAAACTCAGGGGGGGGGGGGTATTTTCTAGTGACGATTATCTACTTATCTCGTTGTCGAAATAGAATTTTAAGATTATGTCGACTCAGCTAGGCTAGTACCGAACGTGGCAAACCTATAGTGCCTAGGTATCCCTTACGCACCACAAGAGTTAAGGTGTTACGGTGCGCAAGGATGGTTACGCATCGTAAAGGTCAGATGGTTACGATGCGCAAGGGTTGCCAAAATTTGGGTATAAATACAGGACATTGGCATTCGATTCTGGGCACAAAAACGACGAAGAAACTCCAAAATTACGCTGAGATATTGTCCGATTACTACAATTAACACACACGATCACTAATTTCTGCTACGTTACAGGGTATTAAGTTGATCGCTGCTACGATTCAATGTCCGATTGATTTAAACTATCCGATAAATGTTTAAGTGCTGCTCAACTTGGGTTTATACTTTGTCATTCGTCGTGATTTCGACGGGATGTTGAGTGCTGTCCGAAATCGGACTATACTCTGTCCTTTGTTGTGAATCCCCTGGATGTTTAAGTATCGCACTTTGTCATTTGTTGTGAAGGTTTGATCTCGTGAGTTATCGTAAAAGCTGTATTAGTTAATTACCTAGTTCGTATGCAAATTAGGTTAAGAGGATAATCAGTAGGCTAAACTCTGCCCATATAAATCTGCAATATTATCAGAAACAATTTAGCATCACTTGGAAATTATTAAGGTACGGATAGAATCCTTTCTTTCGATTTATGTCGTTTGGATACAAGTATCTCATTTCTGATTTTAAATTCCGTATTAAGATTATGTTATGAAATATGTTTTGAAAGTAACAAACGTTTTGAAAAGGTTCTATTTTACGTTGATTATTTAGAAAATGGTTTATTAAAAATATTTTAAGGCTTATGGGAAGTTCCATTTCATACTCTAGTGGTTCTTATTAACGAGTCAAGGTTTTATCTTGTTTCGTTCAATAAACCACATTTTGGGGACGAAATTGTCAAGATAGGATTGATCTCCACACCTTGATGACTGGTTCCACTCTTTGATTTTCAATCTCGCCAAAGTTTCGTATTTTCGATCAAATTATTGTTTACAAGTTACAAGTTAAATATCTTAAGGCTTACAAGTTACAAGTAAATAAATTACAAGTTTAATATTATATACAAGTATTATGTTACCAATTCAAATTGTTATAATACCATTAAATTACTATGTCTTTTAAAACTCCTCACGTCTTTGATTATCGATTCATTTGACAGTCCGTTGAATTCCTATTCTAATCATAACCTTGGATTTAGCTTTCATGTCATGCGATAGTATTTTTGTACACATTATCGCATGTTCCAATACATGTTACGTCTTGTTAAGAAAATATTTTTGATAAGTTATGTGAATAAGACCATTTGTACTCTGATATCATGAGTGTCGCTTCTCGTGGAGTGTCCCACGAGCATGTTGTTGTGGCATCGACATCATGTGCTCCATCCGTGACGGAGAGATCAGTTCACGGCGTCTCTTAAGTACAAGTGTGGTACATATGGCTATTAGGAGGCGTATGGATCGATCCTAGGATTTAAGTTAAGTTAAGGAGGTGGATATCGGGTATGCCAACTCGCCATCTCGTGTGATAATTATGCAGGAGTAGCTACCTGTGTATTGTCACATTTTAAGTTTGGCTCATGGGTACATCCGTATGATATGATTATGAAATTACGTTACTTGAAAAATAAGTTTTTGTTTTCCTCTATTCGCACACTGGGCAAAACTTTCAAATTTTGCTCAGACGTACGTTTTTGTGTTTTCTTCTTTACGTCAGGTTATCAAGACAATCTGGGAAGGGATCTGGAAGAATGCTCGAGTGTTTGGAAAAGACCATAGAAATAAATGTATTAAATTAGACAGCCTATTTCCATTTAAGTTGTAAAGTCTTGTAATACATTTAAGTATTAATGGAATTATGTTTTTGACCTGACTCCGTAAAAGTGACACGTCAGCCCATCCGGGTTGGGGTGTTACAAAGACTGTTTGTTTTATAACTTCTCCAAGCTATTAACAACAACATAATCAAAATTCAGAATTTAAACACCTATAATCAAGTTATTAACATAATCAAAATTCAGAATTTCAACACCTATAATCAACTTATTAACATAATCAAAACCCATATCAAATCACAAGTGAGTAAAACCTAGATGCTAATTCAACAAAAAATGAACTTTAGCATCTGAATGAATAAACAAAAATTACCACCATTGTCAAACTAGTGACTGAAACTGAGAACCCAAATCATGAAATCAAAAAACAAAAGTTGAAGTTTAGCATCTGAATTACACCCAACATGTTGAATCTCAATAAGTTAACAATAAAATTAAAGAAAGGGTTGTCATAAAAAAAACACACCATGGTTGTCATCGACGCCGCTGGATCTACCACAAGCACCGCCACTAGCCTGAATAACGATTGTGCCGATTGTCCGGTGTAAGATATCTATGGAGAGGAGAGGTGGTGGCGGCGGCGGCCTGTAGGAGGAGAGGAACGACGGCGCGATGGGGATGTGGGAGGAGAGGTGGTGGCGGCGGCGGTTTGGGGGAGGAGTGGTGGTGGCGGCAGCACGACGGGGCTGTGGGAGGATAGGTGGTGGCGGCGGCGATGTGGGAGGAGAGGTGGTGGCGGTGGCAGGGAAGAAGAAGGGAGGTGGAGGAGGGGTTAGGGTTCTGTGTGTTTTGTGAAGAGGTTAGAAGAGTTGAGAAGATGGTAGTCCATGTCTGCACCAAAAAGTGGTCAGGAAGAGCTTTTTGAATGATTTGTCTTCTAAAAAACAAACACGCTGCAGGCCCCTACGTCTGCGCGTGGTCTGCGTGAGGAAGACAAAAGAGGTTGTGAAGTACTTTTCTTAAAAAACAAACATCACCTAAATACACAAGAATAAAGATGCTAATTAATTTTACATCAAAATTCCCCACCTTAGTCACCTAGATTTAGGGAAAAGTGAAAAAGTTTTTTTTGAACGGCGAATAAATCAATCCCGAGCACTCTCGGGGCACCCACTGGACAAACGGAGTACTCCGAGATCGAGTAACCCGAGTGGTCCACCACCAATTCCGGGTAAAACCCGGTAACCCACCCGCCCGTAGGCACGACGGTAAATTACCGGTAAAACCCGTTTGGCTCAAGGATCGAACCCAGGTTTCCCTGGGTCTCCTATCACTGCCCACCAGTGCCTTACTCCTTTTTTGCACCAAACGGGAATTGAACTTGAGTCTTCAAAGAAGAACTCAAGTCCTCCTACCACTTGAGCTAGAGGTCATTGGCGGGAAAAGTGAAAATTTGGTTGAAGACTTACATTTGGAGCACCATATCTTATGTTAAAATCATCGTGTTGCATCAACTTTGGAGCTGGGTAGTTAAATTGAATCAGGAAACTTAGTTTTGGAATACAGTAGATTAGTTTTGGAATGGGTCTCGGGCTACGCTGGAAAACCGAAGACCCAATCTTGTGTCGACATGTTCACTTACGCTCCTCGGTCCTTGATTTTATATGTTGGGTCAGGTTGGATCGGGTCGGTATCCCCGGGTTTGGTCATGTCTTACCCATTTGCATATCCCTAGGGCAACGCCCCTTGCTAGGTGAAGGTTTTAGGTTTGTCAACGAATTAACACCAACTCACAAATTTAATCAAATACGAACAGGAACGTATAATCGATTTTTTTTTTCATGTTTGTTTATTAAGAAAACTAGGTTATAATCTCGTGGATCACACGGGTTGACAATGTGATAAATTTTTTGAAAAGGAAAAAAACGTTTGTAATTATATAACTTATACTAATAATTACGCGCCCATGGCATTATAGCCTAGTGGCATCTTGGTGGTGGGATAAGACTTATGATCATTAGGTCATGAGTTCGATTCCCACAAGAGAGTTTTTCCCAATTTTATTGGGCTTTCTCCTAAATTGGTTACGCAAGCCATATTTATAATAATTACGCAGCTTAAATGATAATAACGCAACGTAAGGGGTGCGTGGTGGGCGACGGCACAAGGCCCAATCTGTCACAACCCCCGGCCCCTATCTCTTGGTAACGGGCGGCCGCGAGCCAGTATCAGTGGTATCGGTGTTTATCAATTTGGCAGCGGAATTTACATCAGGACCGTAGTTATGAAATATTTTATCAGCGTAAAATACCACATTCTTATAATAATAAATACATGGGAAAACCCAAGTTTCCATTACAAACATGTTTATTGGGATAAACCCTAATTTATTTAAATAAAACATCTTCTATATTTAGGTAACTTTTATAGCCACTTTTCCAAGCCTTCAGTGCTGTCCAGCTGGCTTCTATTTGGCTTTCACATTTTGTTACCTAAAAAGCGTTTAAAAACATTTTGTCAGTGGGAAATACTGGTGAGTGAATCCAAATTTAATCCAGACAGGTTTTATCATTTTACAGCATTGAGGGCGATCTCGCAATTACATTTGTTTATATTTCTACTTTAATTACCACCCACGGTATTGTCAACCCGACTTGTGGTCATGTTACTACTCACAGTGTAGTAACAAATTTTGTATACAAAACCCCAACATACCGACGATAATTGTAGAATTACAAATACTTAATCACTGTTAATCATAATATAAAACAATTGAGGTTTTGTAAAATAGTTTATGAAAAGCATTTAAAAAGAGGATAAACTCACATTGCTAATTTAGGTATTTTCCTTGTGACTTCCTGGTTATAATCTATTAATTAAACAATGCACACGCATTAGTATAATAACCCAATTTACATTAGTTATACCCGCTCCGAGACAGAACTCCAACGACTACGTCGGGCAGAGTCTCGACAGTCGTTACGGAGAACTAGATCAATCGGGCAGCGTGTCTAATACGTAACCGGGGGTTATAATACTTACAACGAGGCAGAGCTTCGCTAATTAGGGGGTATTATATCCGATAGTATTTCTAATATTCAGAAATTGAGAGAGAATCACGAGAATTGAACGATTTCAACTTATGCCGATCGATCCTATTTATAGGGTTAATTCGCCACTCTCTCGCGGGTCGCGAGAGAGAAGGCTTTGGCCTTCGCGGCCCGCGAGGCTCTCTAGGGTAGGCCCTAGGGTTGCTGATTCGACCACTAGACCCAACACGTTCACGACGCGTGGCGGCATCAGGTGCCTGCCTGGTTTTGAGCTGTCGCGCCCCGCGAGACACACACCCATCAGGGTCGCGGCCCTCGAGCGCATACCTGATTTTGATTTATTTAATTTTTGTAAAAATAAAGGTATTTCGGGCCTCTTTCTTGTATATGGGGTGTATTTTAGGGCATATAGAGGCGTTCTAAATATTTTAGGAGGGTTGTTATATCCTCCCCACCTTGTTTTAGAACTCATCCTCGAGGTCTACTGGAATAGGTGTGGGTATTTCTTTTGCATCTCTGATTCAAGCTCCCATGTATACTCTGGTCCTCTCTTAGAATCCCATTTCACTTTAACTATAACTAATCTCTTGTGTTTGAGATTCTTGACTTTCTTGTCTTCAATTTATAGAGGCCTTTCTACAAACTTAAGTTTCCCATTTACGTCTATGTCCTTAAGAGGTACTACTAATGTTTCATCAGCTAAGCATTTCTTGAGATTACATACATGAAATACATCATGTATTCCTGCCATTTCCTCTGGCAGTTGTAGCTGGTAAGCTACTGGTCCTATTCTTCTAATAATCTCAAAAGGTCCAACATACCTGGGGCTTAGCTTTCCCCGTTTGATGAATCTTACCACTCATTTCCAAGGAGAAACTTTTAATAATACATTGTCTCCTACTTGAAATTCCAATGGATTTCGCCTGTTATCAGCATAACTCTTTTGGCGATCGCGTGCTACTTTTTGTCTTTCCTTGACTTGAATAATCTTGTCTGTTGTTTCTTGTACTATCTCTGGTCCAGACAATTGCTTTTCTCCAATTTCTGCCCAACAGACTGGAGTTTGGCACTTTAATCCATAAAGTGCTTCAAATGGTGCAGCATTGATGCTGCTATGATAGCTGTTATTATAGGAAAATTCTACTAAAGTTAAATGATCATCCCAATTTCCTCCGAAATTAATTACACAAGCTCTAAGCATATCTTCCATTGTCTGAATTGTCCTTTTGATTTGTCCATCCGTTTGAGGATAATAAGTGGTGCTTAGATTTAACTTGGTTCCCATTGCTTTTTGGAAACTAGTCCAAAAATGAGAAGTAAAACGGCTATCTCTGTCAGACACAATAGATAAAGGAATTCCATGTAATGAAACTATTTCATTTACATACAACTTGGCTAATTGTTCCATACTGAAAGTTTCCTTCATCGGTAAGAAATGAGCAGACTTGGTTAATCTATCCACAATCACCCAGATTGTATCATTATATTTTCTTGTCTTGGGTAATTTGGTAACAAAGTCCATTGTTATCAATTCTCATTTCCAAACAGGCATTTCTAACTGCTGCAACAAGCCTGAGGGTTTCTGATGCTCAGCATTAACTTGTGAACAAGTTAGACACTTGGCAACATAAGCTGCTATGTCCTTTTTCATTCCTATCCACCATAAATTCTTTCTTAAGTCTTGATACATCTTATCACTACTGGGATGTATCGTATACTTAGACTTATGAGCTTCTTCTAACATTTGGTGACGTAGGTTTCCTTGTTTGGGTATCCACATCCTTTTCTTATGGAATCTCCAAATTCCATCTGTTCCTTGTTCTAATTCCTTAATTATTCCTTTCCATTTTTCAGTATCGTCCTTGATTACTGATTCTTGTGCTTTTCTAATTTGCTCATTTAAATCTATCTGCAGATTTAATTTAAGAGAACGCACTCTTTTTGACTTTTCGTGATACTTTCAACTTAAAGCATCGGCTACTACATTAGCATTTCCTACATGATACTGGATACTACAATCATAATCACTAAGGATTTCCATCCAGCGTCTCTGTCTCATATTTAACTTTTTTTGCCCAAAAATGAACCTTAAACTCTTATGATCTGTGAAGACTACAAATTTATTTCCATATAAATAGTGTCTCCAAATCTTAAGGGCAAAAATTATGGCTCCTAACTCTAAATCATGGGTTGTATTGTTTTCTTCATGATTCTTAAGCTGTCTAGAGGCATAGGCGATAACCTTTCGACGTTGCATCAACACACATCCATAACCTAACTTAGAAGCGTCACAATAGACTACAAAGTCTTTAGTTCCTTCTGGTAATGCTAGTATGGGTGCGTTGGTTAACCTTTGCTTAAGAATTTTAAAGGTTTTTTCCTGTTTTGGTCCCCATTCAAACTTAACAGATTTACAGATTAATTTGCTTAAGGGAATGGTTATTCTAGAAAAATCCTGGATAAACCGTCTATAGTAACCGGCTAGTCCTAGAAAACTTCTTACCTCCGTTGGGGATTCAGGGACTTTCCACTTGATAATCGCCTCAATCTTTGTGGAATCTACATGAATTCCTTCATGATTGACTAAATGTCCAAGAAATTGCACTTCTTCTAACCAAAATTCGCATTTCGAAAATTTAGCATAAAGCTTTTCTTTTCTCAGCAAATTTAGGACTGCCTGCATATGCGCTGCATGTTCCTCTTTACTTTTAGAGTAAATGGGAATATCATCTATAAACACAATTATGAATTTATACAGATATGGCTTACATATTCTGTTCATCATGTCCATAAATGCGGTTGGGGCATTGGTTAAACCAAATGACATGACGGTAAATTCATAATGGCCATACCTTGTTCTGAAAGCGGTCTTAGGAATGTCCTCTTCCTGTAGCTTTAATTGATGATATCCTGAACGTAAGTCGATCTTTGAGAAAAATCGAGCTCCTTGCAATTGATCAAACAGATCATCGATTCTTGGTAATGGGTACCGATTTTTAATCGTGACCATGTTCAATTCTCGGTAATCAATGCACATACGCATTGACCCAGCTTTCTTTTTGACAAACAGAATTGGTGCTCCCATGGTGATGAACTTGGCTGTATGAATCCTTTCTCTAGCAGTTCGTCCAACTGTTTCTTCCATTCTTGCATCTCTGCTGGTGCCAAACGGTAAGGTGCTTTGGCAATTGGTGCTGTCCCTGGTAGCAGGTGAATTCTGAATTCAACTTCCCCGTCTAGCGGTAGCCTTGGTAATTCTTCTGGGAAAATATCTGAGAATTGAGATACTACGGGAATATCTTTCAATTCTTTTTCGTTAGTGTTAATGATTATGGAAATCATGTACATTAGGGATCCTTTCCTTGCACAACTTGCGGTTTTCATCACAGAGATGAATTTCGCGGATTGAGTTGGCTTATTTTCTTTAATTGTGATATTTTCACCCTTTGGTGAACTTATTTGGATTAACTTTTGATCACATAGAATACTGGCTTTATTGGCTACTAACCAATCCATTCCTTGTTAGGAAACTTTATCTGTAAGTATTGAAGAAAATCAGATTCAACTTGATCTGTAGATAACAGTCCTGAAGATCAAAACAAGATGAAGAAGATCGGATAAGACAACTGGAAGCAACAATATCTACTTCAAAGTATCATAAGTTGATCAAGAGCTGAAGAAGGTTATCAGAAAAGGTCTTTCTGATGGATCTGATGAAATATCATTAGTTTCTGACGATTCTGATCATCAGATTTTCTGATGATTTGTTCACCAGAATTTCTGATGAATTGGTCATCAGAAATTCTGATGAAACCCCACTTGTCTAAAAATCAGCTCTATCCTGCCACACTAACCGAAGCAAGTTGACATTATTGGATATCATGATGACAAAGGCAAATTGATTGTTGGATTCAATGAATATGTCAAGAAGCTACTTTTTGCAGGAATATACATGAGTAAACAAATGTTTGTTTATGTATTCAAGCCGTCTATATATAGAAGGCTCATCAAGCAAAGAACAATGAGTTAAGCTTAGCATTCATACATACTACAAACTCCATTGTCCTTTCACCTCGGAAATCAAGTATTCATTTGTAATAGAGAATAATCTTACCGATCTTCTTCATCTTGTTTTGATCTTCAGGACTGTTATCTTCTTCACAGATCAAGTTGAATCTGATTTTCTTCAATACTTACAAATTAAGTGCGTTTGAAGAGAAGATTGTATGGGATGAAGAGAGTCTTTTTCAAGTTGTTAATATTTATAGATGAAAGTGATAGTTATGCCATAAGTGTTATTAACAGAAATTCTGATGAAACCCCACTTGTCTAAAAATCAGCTCTATCCTGCCATACTAACCGAAGCAAGTTGACATTATTGGAAATCATGATGACAAAGGCAAATTGATTGTTGGATTCAATGAATATGTCAAGAAGCTACTTTTTGCAGGAATATACATGAATAAACAAATGTTTATTCATGTATTCAAGTCGTCTATAAATAGAAGGCTCATCAAGCAAAGAACAATGAGTTAAGCTTAGCATTCATACATACTACAAACTCCATTGTCCTTTCACCTCAGAATTCAAGTATTCATTTGTAATAGAGAATCATCTTACAATCACCTTGTAAACCATTTTGTTTCAAAGTGATATAAACTTGAAAATTCTATAGGTCTTGTTTCTTGAAAGTCTGATTTCCATTTCCGCACACGATTTTCACATCTATTGAAATCACTTGCCATATTACGTGAAAAGAAGTTTTTAAGTCCAAATTGGGACCAACAATTGGTATCAGAGCAGATTGACTAAACTATTTTTAAACGATCAATCGCTCATCTTCTTTTCTCTAAACATGGCCAACTTGGGACCAATGAAATATGGGATCAGTTGGAAAATCTTTGTGAAGGAGGAGAAAGGATGAAAAGAAACAAAAGAACAAACAATGTTTCCTCATATGCGAATTTCAAAAGTTTACCAAATGAAAAACTAAATGAAACATATCAAAGATTTACAAAACTTTTGAATGAGCTAAAGAAATTTGGGATAACAAAATCAAATGATGAAAGAAACATAAAATTTCTGGATGCTTTACCTAGAGAATGGAGAAGTCTAACCATGACTTTGTCCTCCACCTTAGAACTAGGTAATATGAGTCTTCATGACTTATACAACATTCTGGTCCCCAGAGAAGAAGAAATATTTGAAGAATCCATTCAAATAGGGGGATCTTTAGCTTTAATCTCAAACTCACAAAGAACACCTACCATTTATCCACAACCTTCATACAGTCAAAATCTTGAAATTTCTTATACATCATCAGATTTTTCAGCTTTTGCTGAAGCAATTGCACTGCTCACTAAAACCTTTGAGCAGAGGTTGAGGGGAGGAGGCCAAAGATACCAGAAAAGTGACAGAGGGAGGATGGAAGGAAGATCTAAGAAAGAAAGAAGATCTAAGGATTAGGGAAAAGCTGAAGTTGTGTGTTACAAATGCAAACAAAGAGGTCACTATGCATCAGAATGCAAAACCAAGAAACTGAAGTGTGACACCCGGCTTTTTAGGCCGTACCGTACAACTGTAACACATGTTGTGAATAGACAAAAGGCTGTATTTGACTCGTTATGAAGTTTATATGTGATAATTAATGAGTTGATAAATTTAAACTTTGGTAAAAATTATGTTGGCAACGGTAAGATAAACGCTTATCGCGTAACGATTAAAATGCGAAACGAACGTCGGTGACCACTCGATCAGTGTTAAAATCCTAAAAATAGTCTGTTTATGATTAGAATGGTGATTTTAATCAGGTCCGTGAGGAAAATTTTTTTAAAACGCTAAGAAACTCTATTTTTCGAGTTTAAGCGCGTACCGCGCAACGCAGCTCATATACCGACAAAATACTGTCAACACAGCCTGTCAAGGCAACTGATAATCATTTTAGCATTAATTTGATGAGTTTATTACTATAGAATGACAAAAATAAAAAAAAACGCTTAAATCCCTATTTTTGCGATTTTAAACCCGTACAGCGCAGCACAGCTCGTATACTACCAAATACCGGCAACATAGCCAGTCCAGGCAAACAAAATATTATTTCAGTAATATTTTGGTGAGGTTATTTTTATAGAGTGATAAAAATAATTTAAAACGCACTAAAACGGGATTAAAACGCTAGATAAAATACCCGGTATCCAGTAAAATATCTGGTTTTACACTATATTACATATATGTATATATATATATATATATATATATAAATATGTGTATATATATATATATGTGTGTGTGTGTGTGTGTGTGTGCGTGAGGTGTGTATGTGTAGAGAAAGGTGGCAGCCATTTAACACTCTCTTTCTCCTCTCTCTTATTCTTATTGGCTATATTGGGAGGTGTAAGATGATGATGTTCCTTAAAGCAGACAACATCTTTCCAAAACTCTAAGATAGGATCTTAAACAATCTCAAACAAATCAAACACTCTCTCTCTCTCTCTTCACAAATCAGCCGAACACCCCCTATACACATACATATTTTCATTTTTCAAAATTGTTTTTGAGAATTCAAATCCATTCCAAGGTGATTTCAAGTTCATTTGATGATTTAGAAGTGACTTCAAGGTGTTTCAAGCAACAATCAAGTCTTATATCGTCAAATCTTTACTAAAAATCATTCAAGAACTTGAAGGTATAAAATGTATTTTAAAAACCTTGTTTTTGATTCTTAATGATCTTGATAATGATGGAAGTTTCTCTTGTTCTTGAGTTTATTCACAAAACTTGAAACTAAAAACAAATGGGTTTTTGAAAGAAATAAAAATGAGTGTATACATACGTATGTATGGCCGAAAGTTTGTGTATATGTGGATGAATATTTTTGTTTTTATTTTGTTGATTCTTGATTGATGAGATTATTGAAAGATTGTTACATGCATGAATCAAAAAGGTGTCATGAAAGAATGTATGTGTCTTGCATTTATGATTAGATGATTAGATGATGATATATGAAGAAGATGATGTTCTTGAATGTTTGAACATGAGTTAAATGCATGATAGATATGATTTAGTTCATGTATGTTGATGATGATATGATATGGGTGCATTAGATGCACATACATGGACTTGCATGATGATATGAAAGCATGAAAAGATCATTTGAGCATGATTTGATAAAAATAAATTTTGATCAGAATATAAACACTAAAATATGATTATTTTGAAGTGTTTAATGATATAAAAATTTGTCATAAAGTTTACTAGTCTTGCATGTTGTACTTGGTGCATTAGGAGTTGTAAAATACGTGAAATCGCATGATTTATGTGACACACACAAAAACTGCACTAATCTGAATATAATCACTATTTTAATCAGTAAATAACATGTATTGTGTAAAAATATCAAGTCATTTCGAGTTGGGATGATTGTATGAAACTGATTTAGATCAGTAGGTAAACTGATATTTTTAGTCTAAAATAAGTATTTTAACTATGCGTTAAAACGGTCAAAAATCGGCTTTTTGAACGATTTTTATGAAACTGATTTAGATCAGTAGGTAAACTGATATTTTTAGTCTAAAATAAGTATTTTAACTAATTTTAAGTTTACTTGGTGTTTGGTTAGTCATACTTGACTTCCGACGCCCGAAAACGTTACCGAATCGCTAAAATATGCATTTTTCAATGAACACTAGTATGGGTAAATTTTGGGTGAACCTTATGTGTTAAGATGTGTTATGTGATTTAAACATGTGAATGTGAAAATATGTTAAGTTTTAACATGATATTGAAAATTTAGATTATGCATGTATACTTGAGCGTTTTGTGCGGTAGAAACGATAAAAATCGCGTTAAACGTGTAACTTGTTTGTCGAGCATGAAATTTGATACATATGAGATATTTTATGTATATTTGCTTTAAAAATGACAAAATAGATAAGTTAACAAGATATCGCGTGTTTCGATAATAAATTATGTGAACGTTTATGTATGTATATTACGACGCGCAAATCGTAGATATATTGCGTATAAACGGGTGTGTAAATGGATTTACATGATAACGATCACCAATAAAATCGTTCAAATTGCAAAATGTTAAAATATATATATATATATATGGACTCATATATATATAATGATGTGCCAACATAATCAAAAACAATAACTTTTCGAGAAAATCTCAAAGTTATGTGAAAATTCTAAGAAACAGAGAAACTTAGGATTTTGTGATATATTGATTTATAAATCGTTCCTACATATAATAGGACGTGTAGAAATCAATCTATGGGATTGCGCTATTTAAAATACGCACCCAAAGGTGAGTGTCATTAAACCACTCTTTTTACTGCTTTGTATATATTTTGGGGGTAGACCACGCCAATTAAAGTGTTTAATAACGTTTTTGGATTAAAACATACCTTTTAATATAAAATATATATATTTTCGTTGAAAATATATGGAGTTTGATAAATCATACGTTTCGAGATAAAACGTTTTGATGAATGAATGTTTGGAGGAAATTGGGATGATACGGTGTTTCCGAGGTGAAACTGACCGTAAAGTTGGGACGAATGCCGGGCTGGTCTCAAGGGAGGGGATTCAGGGGATTCGTACAACTTCGTGTATTAAATTTGTCATATTAGTAGGATATATATATTGTACGTGAGGCAGACATCATATTGGTCTCAAAATGGACCCTGCGCCCATGATGTCGTTTAATCAGTTAAGTGTTGCACGCGAGGAATTGTTGGTAGATCTATCGGGTTGACAACCCCGTTGTGACCGGTTGCCCCGTGTCAAGGCAAACGATGAGTTAATATTCTGTTTATTGTCTAGCATTGATTATCCCTGCATGGTAAATATATAGTTCGTATTGTCTAGCTAACATACGAGTCTGAAAATTTACGCTATGAATTTAATATACAAAACCTGGGTAAGAGCTTTATTATCGGGTTTTTGAACCGCGATGGATGAACCATGGATTTTATTAAGGAAGTAAAATGGACTTTCTAAAAATTATATGGATGTTTTAAAATAAACACATAATCAGAAAGTTTTCCTTTGGAATGAATTGTTTGTATGTGAATATGTGAACTTACCTTCCTTTGTGTTAACACTTGATTTTAACGTGTTCTACAGGTACTTGAGTTCAGCTTCGAGAATCATGGCATATCTTGTGTTTGATGATGCATGTTGTGTTATTTGAAAATGTTGGACAAACTTTTAAACTTTCTGGGACGTTTGTAATAAGATCTGGGAGGATCAAAGACAACTTAACTTATGTGGTTGTGTCATAATTTTTAAAATGTAATGTTTAATAACTTATGTTTTAAAATAAGTCAATATGTCCAACAAATAAATGCATCGTTCCACAAGGTATAAATGGGCACCAACTTCCGTCACCACTACGTTTAATATTCCGCTGCGACGTTTTTGGGGTGTGACAGAAGTTGGTATCAGAGCCAATGGTTGTTAGCGAACTAGATGTTTTCGGGAGAAAACACTAGACTTCAACCGAAGAATTTTGAGATTTAAAGTCCAAAATTCTCGAAGCCAAGATTTTTAAATAAACATGGAAAATTTTATCATGTATGAAAACCCTTATGTGTTTATGTGCATACGTGATTTTCTGTTTATTTGGGGCCTATGTGTTACTATTCATATTGATCACACACTTACTTTGTACGGTTACGATATGTCACGTCTCGGCCTATATAGCCATTAGTAGTCCTACTCACTGATACTGTCGAGCCTACACTTGAGATTCCTTCGCCCGTCGTTACAGAATCGTCTATTCCGTTACTCGAGTCACGTGTTTTGCTACACATCTTTTAGTCTACAAACTCCGTAGGAAAAGGACTCGACCCGTTAGAGAGATCGCATCGACTTCGAGAGCTGAGACAGCGTCCGCTTTGAAGAAGCAGAAGGAGATTTGGGTCAATCGCTCTCACTGCGATCATCAGTTCATCAAGTTACGAGGGGAGTTGGAGACGACAAAGGGCAAGATGAAAGACTTGGAAGGACAGATGGACTAGTATGATGAGTTAGAAGAGCTTGTTTGGAAGATGTTGGACTTCCAAGGATTGAAGCGTTAGTTGTTGGTTGTTTCTGTTGTTTGTTTTATATGTCTCATTGGATGAACCCTATTTTCGGCTTGTATGCCAAAATTTTCAGATATTTAGGAGGAAATTTCATATAGACTTGTTGCGGGTGTTGATGTAGACACGCCGAATTTTGATTAGTCTTTGTACTAAAAACAAGCTTTGTAATTTCTGGTATAAATATCGAATGGGTTTCTTTTGGTTTAAAATTTTTTCTCATTAATATGTGGATATTATACATGCGCAATGTTTGGTCCACTAGCATTTAATGATTGAATTATTTTGGATATCGTCTTATGTTGATATTATGTTGTAATAATAGAAACGACGAAATGCCGCAAAAAGCGAGATAGGGTTCTGGACTACCTATTACCCCAGAGGAGTTGGCATAACTCATAGCCCAATACGTTAATACTGCCATGGAACAGCGCGATGCTAACCAAAATAATGCCCAGGAACGTGGACGTGATGCTCATGGGCATGGTTTTGGTGGGACACAGATCGAAAACCCTTCGGGTGATATAATGATCGGAAAGGTTTTAGTAGTTCCTGTGTTATGATATAATCGGAGCGTAAATCTGATTTTTCATTAACTTTGTGAACAGTACATAGATGTACACATGAAACAATCCAGGGTTGTAACCCAAGATCATTTACTGGTACCCTATGCAATGACGTGGCAACGGTATGCGTGATGTCGGGCCATCACAGCGGACGACCATTCAAATAATTCCGCATTCCAAGCCTAGATCTGGGGATTCGCGAAAGCAAAAGTCTGAGAGTTCGAGGAAGGAAACCGATGAGAAGCGTGATAGGAAACGCAGTTCGAGGAAGGCGTATGTAGCCAGTTCTAGAAAGGATAATGCCAGGGATGGCAGGAGTAGTTTTGAGAAGAAGACTCACGAGGATGAGCGGAGAAAGTGCGCCAGATGTGGTCGGACTGGACATATGACTCGCGAGTGCTATGCTAAGAGTACATCGGAGGGAGATACACTCAAGGGATGTTACGAGTGTGGTGAGCAAGGACATTTCAGGAGAGATTGTCCGGAAATGAAGGGTCAGAATACCAAGGGCAAAGTTTTCGAGATGAGTGCTGGGAAGGCACGTGTCGGTTCTGCTACTGTTACTGGTATGTTTCGAATCAAAAACCAATCTATGTTTATACTTTTAATACCAAAGCTGACTTGAATTTTGTTTTGAAAAACTTTAAACCATTTTTGTGTTTACCAACAAGTAAGCTGAGTATAAAGTGCTCGATAGAACTAATAATTGGTAGGTTGATGGAAACTGGTGAGGTCGTTCACGGGTGTAGTATTTAGTTAGGTGATCATAGTTCTAGTGTTAGTTTATTTCCAGTAGAGCCGGGGAGCTTTGACGAAGATGTGAGGATGGATTGATTATCCAGGAACGTTGTGGGGACTATCGCTTGAAAAAGCTAGATAGGATATCTCGTCCTGATGACGGTAGAGAAGTGATAGTTGTTCGCGGAGAGCGACCGACCGAGTGTCAAGTGTTGAGTGTTGAGAGTCGTCAGTGTTTTGAGGATGCTCGAGTTGTTGCGAAAAGGCTATCCTGCGTTCTTTGTTAACATTGTGGATATGAAGGACAAATGTAGGAATATCAGAGAGATTCCTATTGTTCGCAATTATCTAGAAGTTTTCCTAAAAAGACTTACCTGGATTGCCCCCTGCGAGACAGATCGAATTTCGAATCGATCTGGCACCCGGTGCTGCACCCAATTGCACAATCTCCTAATAGATTAAGCACCGTCTGAAAAGAAAGAAATGTCAAATCAGCTTCAAGAGCTGCTAGACAAGGGTTTTATTCGATCAAGCTTTTCGCTTTAAGGTGCATTTGTTTTGTTGTGAGAAAGAAGGATGGATCCTTCAGGATGTGTATTGATTACAGAGAGCTGAACAAGTTGACTATCAAGAATCGGTACCCTTTACCGAGGATTGACGATTTGTTCGATCAGCTACAGGGATCCAGCTACTACACGAAGATCGACCTACGATCAGGATATCATCAGTTGAAGGTTGCTGACGAAGATATTCCAAGGACTGCTTTTCAAACACGATATGGCCATTACGAGTTATTAGTCATGCCTTTTGCCTAAATTAATGCGCCATTTATATTCATGGATCTCCTGAACAGGGTATGGAAATCCTAACTGGATGAATTCGTGATAATATTCATCGACGACATACTTGCTTACACGCGAGCCAAGGAGAATCATGAGTAGCATTTGAAGTTGACTATGGAGTTGTTGAGGAATAAGGAAGACATGCATGTAGATCAGTCTAAGATTAGAGCGATCAAATGATGAGAAGCGCCAAAGATCCCGTCGGGAGTATGACGATTCACAAGACTAGCTGGGTGCTACCGGAGAATTATTAAGAATTTCTCTAAATTAGTGCAGCCTTCGACACTAATAAAACCCAAAAGGAAAAGGGGAATTTATATGACAAAAAAGTAGGAGGAAGCTTTTTAAACCTTTGGAAGAAATGTTGAGAGCTTGTACGATGGATTTCGAAGAAAGTTAGGATGCTCACATGCCCTTGGCAGAGTTATCCTACAATAATAGTTATCACGCTAGTATGTAAGTTGCTTAGTTTGAAGCCTTGTATGGAAGTAAGTGTTGATCGCCACTTTGTTAAGCTAAAGTTACGAAAGACGATTAACTAGACCCTAGTTTATCTGGGAAACCAGGGACAGGATTTGCCTAGATCGAGGGATGGTTAAAAGTTGCCAATTGATCGACAGAAGGATTACATGGAAAATTGAAGGAAATTATTGTGATTTCGGATCGAAGATTTGGTTCTATTGGAGGAGTTACGTTAAAGGATGCTATTAGGTTTAGCAGAGAAAGGAAAAGCTGAGCCACATTGATTTGGTCCTTTCAAGAGCCCATCTTGAGTTGGATCAGTCACTTATAGGCTTAAGCTACCATAAAGATTGAGTAGTGTACATGATGTATTGTTTGGGTCCAGTTTGAGAAAGTGTATAATGGATAATACACTGATTTTGTTCTTTGTAGAGATTTATTTAGAAGATAAACGGAAGTTTATCGAAGTACCGTAGAAGCAGTACATATAGCTAGAAGAGTTATGTTGATAACCGGAGAGGCAATTTCAGAATTCCAGTAGTATGTATGATTTATTAGTTGTGCAATTTGAGGATATCTGAAATGAATGCGAGAAGAAAAGAAAATGAGTTTATGAGGTTAGATACTTTCGAGAGCCCATCTCGAGTTGGATCAATCGTGTGTAAACTCAGACTATCTCAGGTACAGGGTAATGTATATGTAAATATACGTATGTTAAACCTGAAATGGTGGAACTTTGACTTAATCTTCTTGATTAAGTGCTTGTGAATATTGAACCTTGGAAAAGGTTGTGAGCGTTGAGATGTGAGATTAGGAAATGAGAATATATGTAATATAGGTCTACGAGGATTCTTCGTAAGAATCAAAGTTTCTCACAGAAACTACAAGACCATATTCATTAAGCCTGTTTTTACTGTTTCTACCTAGTGCGAAAACAAAACCTGTAGAGTAAAAATTTCGGGGACGAAATTTCCTAAATAGGGGGAGACTGTGACACCCGGCTTTTCAGGCCGTACCGTACAACTATAACACGTGTTGTGAAGAGACAAAAGGCTGTATTTGACTGGTTATGATGTTTATATGTGATAATTAATGAGTTGATAAATTTAAACTTTGGTAAAAATTATGTTGGCAATGGTAAGATAAACGCTTATCCCGTAACGATTAGAATGCGAAACGAACGTCGGTGACTACCCGATCAGTGTTAAAATCCTAAAAATAGTATGTTATGATTAGAATGGTGATTCTAATCAGGTCCGTGAGGAAAAATAATTTAAAACGCTAAGAAACTCTATTTTTCGAGTTTAAGCGCGTACCGCGCGATGCAGCGCATATACCGACAAAATACTGTCAAACCAGCTTGTCAAGGCAACTGATAATTATTTTAGCATTAATTTGATGAGTTTATTACTATAGAATGATAAAAATAAATAAAAACGCTTACATACCTATTTTTGCGATTTTAAACGCGTACCGCGCAGCACAGCGCGCATACTGCCAAATACCGGCAACATAGCCAGTCCAGGCAAACAAAATATTATTTCAGTAATATTTTGGTGAGATTATTTTTTTAGAGTGATAAAAATAATTTAAAACGCACTAAAACGGGATTAAAACGCTAGATAAAATACCCGGTATCTAGTAAAATACATGTTTTTACACTATATTACATATATGTATATATATATATGTGTGTGTGTATGCGTGAGGTGTGTGTGTAGAGAAAGGTGGCAGCCATTTAACACTCTCTCTCTCCTCTCTCATATTCTTATTGGCCATATTGGGAGGTGCAAGATGATGATGTTCCTTAGAGCATTCAACATCTTTCCAAAAATCCAAGATAGGATCTTAAACAATCTCAAACAAATCAAACACTCTCTCTCTCTTCACAAATCAGCCGAACACCCCCTATACACATACATATTTTCATTTTTCAAATTTGTTTTTGAGAATTCAAATCCATTCCAAGGTGATTTCAAGTTCATTTGATGATTTAGAAGTGACTTCAAGGTGTTTCAAGCAACAATCAAGTCTCATATCGTCAAATATTTACTAAAAATCATTCAAGAACTTGAAGGTATAAAATGTATTTTAAAAACCTTGTTTTTGATTCTTAATGATCTTGATAATGATGGAAGTTTCTCTTGTTCTTGAGTTTATTCACAAAACTTGAAACTAAAAACAAATGGGTTTTTGAAAGAAATAAAAATGAGTGTATACATATGTATGTATGGCCAAAAGTTTGTGTATATGTGGATGAATATTTGTGTTTTTATTTTGTTGATTCTTGATTGATGAGATTATTGAAAGATTGTTACATGCGTGAATAAAAAAGGTGTCATGAAAGAATGTATGTGTCTTGCATTTATGATTAGATGATTAGATGATGATATATGAAGAAGATGATGTTCTTGAATGTTTGAACATGAGTTAAATTCATGATAGATATGATTTAGCTTATGTATGTTGATGATGATATGATATGGGTGCATTAGATGCACATACATGGACATGCATGATGATATGAAAGCATGAAAAGATCATTTGGGCATGATTTGATAAAAATAAATTTTGATCAGAATATAAACACTAAAATATGATTATTTTGAAGTGTTTAATGATATAAAAATTTGTCATAAAGTTTACGAGTCTTGCATGTTGTACTTGGTGCATTAGGAGTTGTAAAATACGTGAAATCGCATGATTTATGTGACATACACAAAAACTGCACTAATCTGAATATAATCACTATTTTAATCAGTAAATAACATGTATTTTTTTAAAATATCAAGTCATTTCGAGTTGGGATGATTGTAGTAACGTTTAACGCAAAACTATGCGTTAAAACGGTCAAAAATCGGCTTTTCGAACGATTTTTATGAAACTGATTTAGATCAGTAGGTAAACTGATATTTTTAGTCTAATAATAAGTATTTTAACTAATTTTAAGTTTACTTGGTGTTTGGTTAGTCATACTTGACTTCTGACGCCCGAAAACGTTACCGAATCGCTAAAATATGCATTTTTCAATGAACACTAGTATGGGTAAATTTTGGGTGAACCTTATGTGTTAAGATGTGTTATGTGATTTAAACATGTGAATGTGAAAATATGTTAAGTTTTAACATGATATTGAAAATTTAGATTATGCATGTATACTTGAGCGTTTTGTGCGGTAGAAACGGTTAAAATCGCGTTAAACGTGTAACTTGTTTGTCGAGCATGAATTTTTTACATATGAGATATTTTATGTATATTTGCTTTAAAAATGACAAAATAGATAAGTTAACAAGATTTCGCGTGTTTCGACAACAAATTATGTGAACGTTTATGTATGTATCTTACGACGCGCAAATCGTAGATATATTGCGTATAAACGGGTGTGTAAACGGATTTACATGATAACGGTCACCAATAAAATCGTTCAAATCACAAAATCTTAATATATATATATATATGGACCCATATATATAATGACGTTCCAACATAATCAAAAACAATAACTTTTCGAGAAAATCTCAAAGTTATGTGAAAATTCTAAGAAACAGAGAAACTTAGGATTTTGTGATATATTGATTTATAAATCGTTCCTACATATAATAGGATGTGTAGAAATCAATCTTTGGGATTGCGCTATTTAAAATACGCACCCGAAGGTGAGTGTCACTAAACCCCTCTTTTTACTGCTTTGTATATATTTTGGGGGTAGAACACGCCAATTAAAGGGTTTAATAATGTTTTTGGATTAAAACATACCTTTTAATATAAAATATATATATTTTCGTTGAAAATATATGGAGTTTGATAAATCATACGTTTCGAGATAAAACGTTTTGATGAATGAATGTTTGGAGGAAATTGGGATGATACGGTGTTTCCTAGGTGAAACAGACCGTAAAGTTGGGACGAATGCCGGCCTGGTCTCAAGGGTGGGGATTTAGGGGATTCGTACAACTTCGTGTATTAAATTTTTCATATTAGTAGGATATATATATTGTACGTGAGGCAGACATCATATTGGTCTCAAAATGGACCCTGCGCCCATGATGTCGTTTAATCATTTAAGTATTGCACGCGAGGAATTGTTGGTAGATCTATCGGGTTGACAACCCCGTGGTGACCGGTCGCCCTGTGTCAAGTCAAACGACGAATTGATATTCTGTTTATTGTCTAGCATTGATTATCCCTGCATGGTAAATATATAGTTCGTATTGTCTAGCTAACATACGAGTCTGAAAATTGACGCTATGAATTTAATATACAAAACCTGGGTAAGAGCTTTATTATTGGGTTTTTGAACCGCGATGGATGACCCATGGATTATATTAAGGAAGTAAAATGGACTTTCTAAAAATTATATGGATGTTTTAAGATAAACACATAATCAGAAAGTTTTCCTTTGCAATGAATTGTTTGTATGTGAATATGTGAACTCACATTCCTTTGTGTTGACACTTGATTTTAACGTGTTCTACAGGTACTTGAGTTCGGCTTAGGGAATCATGGCGTATCTTGTGTTTGATGATGCGTGTTGTGTTATTTGAAAATGTTGGACAAACTTTTAAACTTTCTGGGACGTTTGTAATAAGATCCGCGAGGATCAAAGACAACTTAACTTATGTGGTTGTGTCATAGTTTTTAAAATGTAATGTTTAATAACTTATGTTTTAAAATAAGTCAATATGTCCAATAAATAAATGCATCGTTCCACAAGGTATAAATGGGCACGAACTTCCGTCACCACTACGTTTAATATTCCGCTGCGACGTTTTTGGGGTGTGACATGAAGGATGTTACATATTATGAGAAGAAGGTGGAAGAAGCAAAGAAGCAACAACAAGTCAGTTTGATTGTAGGGACAGATACATGGCTGTCTGATGAAGAAGAAGAAGAGATGGCAAATTTCTGCCTTATGGCACTTTCTGATGAATTACAAGAAACTTCAGAACAGAAGGTAAATTTAGATAATCTTGATCTTGAACACAAGTTAAACAAACTCATGTTAGATTTTCTAAATCTGCAAGATAAACAGGGATCAGATAGTAAAAAATCTGATGAGTTGCAAAGGACCATGAATAAAGTTATACTTGAAAACCAATTACTAATAGAAGAAAGTTTAGAGCACAGAGCTAAAATTGAATTTTATGAAAAGGAAAGAAAAGATCTTTACAAGAAAATTCATGATAAGGAAATCAATGTAAGAGGTTTTCAACAAGCTAAAGAATTCATTAACTTTATTGAATCCACACCAAAGAACAAAGGAGAGGGTTTAGGGTATGTAGGAACAAATGATATTAAACCCACCATCTTTGTGAAAGCAACACATCAGATTTCTAATAAATTTACATCAGAATCTGACTCTGAATCATGCAAATCAACCAGTTCTGAAAACTCTTTTGAAATTTCAAAACCCAACTTTAAAGCAAAAAGGAGTGAAACCAAACAAAAATCTTTCAATGTTCCGGAAGCAGTTCACTCATTGTTTCAAAATTATCCACTCATTCCATCACAAGAAAAAAATATCAGAAAATTCTGATAAAGAGTCTTATATGTGTGTTGACATACTGAAGCTTGTTCAACACCATCTCCAAATGAAAAATGAAAAATATGTTCATGGCTCAGCATGCAACAGATATTCTGATGAAAGACCATCAAGTGAAAACAACATGATTAAAATCTCATCAGAAAGAGTACCCAAGCAAGTCTGGGTACCAAAAACCCTCTAATTTTTCCATTTCAGGACCATCATGTGCAGCAGATCTGGTACTGCTATTCTGAAAGCTCCAAGCACATGACTGGAGACAGGAGCTTACTCAGTAACTTTGTTTCAAAACTGGGTAAAATGGTAAATTTTGGGAATGGAGTAAAGGGAGGATTTTGGGATATGGATGCATAAGGTATGGATGTTTGACCATAGAAAAAGTAGCCTATGTAGAAGGCTTAAAGTACAATCTGCTGAGTTGTGGTCAATTCTATGATAAAGGTTTTCAGGTAACCTTTTTACCAGAAAAATGCTTGTTAATAGGTATGGATGACAATAAAATTTATTTAAGTGGAAAAAGGATAAGACAATCAATCTACTATTTTGATTTCAAAGAAGAAAATGAACATCCAAAATTATGTTTATTTACAAAAATCAATAAAGGTAGTAGTTGGTTATGGCATAAAAGGTTAGCCCACTTAAACTTTAAAAATCTAAGCAAATTAGCAAGCAAAGGGTTGGTAAAAGGACTACCTCTCATATCCTCAAAGAAGGAAAAAATCTGTGAAGCTTGTGAAATTGGTAAATCCAAAAGAAGCTCACACAAAGCAATTTCTGAATCTTCTATAACACAAAATTTGAAACTTTTACATATGGATCTTTGTGGACCCATAAGTACAGAAACCTTTTCTGGAAAGAAACACATACTTGTAATTGTAGATGATTTTTCCAGATACACATGGGTAGAGTTTTTAAGAAAGAAAAGTGAAACTCCTGATCTGATCATTAATTTCATCAGAAAAATTGAAAATCTGTTAAAATAAACAGTCAGAAGGATCAGATTAAACAATGGAACAAAATTAAAAAATTCAAAACTTGAGAGCTTTCTTGTAAGCAAAGGAATCTCTCATGACTTTTCTGCTCCCAGAACACCCCAACAGAACGGGGTGGTAAAAAGGAGAAATAGAACTTTAGTGGAATCAGCCAGAATAATGCTTGCTTATGCAAAACTGCCCACTCACTTTTGGGCAGAGGCAATAGCAAATGCTTGTTTTAACCAAAACAGGTCCATAATCAACAAAAGGCACAATAAAACTCCCTACAACATTATAAATGGAAGAATTCCAATTGTAAAATTTTTGCACACATTCGGTTGTAGATGTTTTACTTTCAATGATTTTGAAAGCCTTGAGAAATTTTACAGAAAAGCAGAAAAGGGTATTTTTCTTGGTTATTCTTTGTCCTCAAAAGCTTATAGAATTTTTATTCTAAACACAAGGACAATCAGAGAAAGTTTATATGTATCTTTTGATGATTCATCAGAAACAGAAGTTTCTGATGAATATATGAAGGAAATAAACTTTTCTGATAAACAAGAAAAATATGAACATCTCTTTGAAATAATGGCTGAAGACTTCTTAGAACATGATAAATCTCTAACAAACAAATCTTTAGATAACTCATGTGCTAACCCTGCAGAACAAATGGAAAATACATCAGAAATTTTGAATCAGAACAATGAAAATATTTCTGACAATCAAAATTCTGATACAAACAATAGAACTGAGGCAAATGTTCAGGGTGAAACTTTAAATCCATCAGAACCAACAATCTTTCACAACAAGTTGAGATGGATAAAAGGACATGTTCATTCTGACATCATTGGAAATCCAGAAGATGGTGTAAGAACAAGATCTGCAACAGCACATGAATGTGCATTTGCTGGGTTTCTAGGCAAGATAGAACCCAAGACTGTTAATGAAGCTCTTAATGACTCAGACTGGATTCAAGCTATGCAAGAAGAGCTTGATCAGTTTGAAAAGAGTAAGGTATGGGATCTGGTGCCTAAGCCAAAAGACAAAACAATCATAGGCTCAAAATGGGTATTCAGGAACAAATCAGATGAAATAGACATAATAACCAGGAATAAGGCAAGGTTAGTGGTCAAAGGTTATTGTCAACAAGAAAGCATTGACTATGATGAAACCTTTGCACCAGTGGCCAAATTAGAAGCAGTAAGAATCTTTCTTGCTTATGCTTCATCCAAAGACTTCAAAGTATTTCTTGATGTATGAAGATTCCATTGGGCAATTGCTCAACCTGAAGCCTTAGGAAGAACATCATCTCCCCCATCGAACTCATTTCAAACTTCTTCTTCATAACTTTCTCAAACTCTTTGCACAGCTCATCGTTCGTTGATCCGAAAATGATATCATCAACGTAGATTTGAACAATGAGTAGATGCCCTGCAACCTCTTTTGTAAACAAGGTACTATCAACCGTCCCTCTGATGAACCCGTTGGTTAGCAGATGTTGGGAAAGCGTCTCGTACCAGGCTCTCGGGGCCTGGTGCAATCCGTAAAGCGCTTTGTCGAGAAGATAAACCTTGTCTTTGTGCACTGGATCGGTAAAACCCGGTGGTTGTCTGACGTACACTTCTTCTTTGATCTTTCCATAAAGGAATGCAGACTTGACATCTAGTTGGCAGACTTTGAATCCTTTCCATGACGCGAATGCCAGGAAGATTCTAATAGCCTCGAGTCGAGCAACGGGAGCATACACTTCAGTAAAATCTATCCCTTCCTGCTGACTAAAACCCTGAACTACCAACCGTGCTTTGTTTCTTACGATCACCCCTCTATCATCACGCTTACACTTGAAGACCCACTTGGTCTTGATCAGCTTTTGATTTTCAGGGAGTTCAACTAACCTCCACACTCCCAGCTTTTCAAATTATAGCAATTCTTCCTGCATCGCATTCACCCAGCTTTCTTCAGTCAATGCTTCTTTATATGTCTTTGGCTCTACCTGCGAAATAAAGCATTTTAATGAGAATTCTTCTTGTAAAGGAGCTACAGAAGAATAAAAACATGTAAGCCCTTTATTGATCTGTTCTCGGGTTTTCACTCCACTCTAAAGATCTCCGATGATTTGTTCTGAAGGATGATAAGACAAAGTTCTCGGCATGACTGTGTCTGGCACGCTCACTTCCGATTGGAAGTTTGTGATATCCTGATCACCCGTGTGATCAACAGCATCTGTTGTCTCAATATTTGGTTCCTCGTCATAAATCAGATCGGTTTCTGATTCTGAGTCATCAGAGTGGTCAAATATAGGAGTTGTTTCTTCTGGGGGTTCATGTGTAGTTCCACTTGGACCGGCCTCATGATCATTTGCACCCTCGGTGGGTGAGGAAACTACCAACGGTCTTGGCACTTGTTCTTGAGATAAAGACTGCTGTTGTTGGTATAATAACACCAGTCCCTCCTCACTTGGCTTTGTCGGCAAATGGAATGAATCCCAGAGTTTATCGTAATAAAAAACAATCTGTTTTCGGGAAGTTGTTCTGGAGCATTAAACCTTTGACAGTCGAAATGCTGAACTTGTATGATCTTCCCCAAGCATGGAACAAACACTCTCTTCAATGGGCTCGCATAACCTACAAAAAAAACCTTCATTAACTTTCGCACCAAATTTACCATCTGGATCAATAAATGTGCAAGGTGATCCAAAAGGTTCTAAGAATTTCAGATTTGGTTTATAATGATGAAGCAACTCGAAGCAGGTTTTCATGTATTTCTTCACTGTAAGAACCCGGTTTAGCGTGTAACATGCTGTAGCGACTGCTTCACTCAAAAAATGTATCGGCAATTTAGAGTCGGCTAGCATGGTTCGGGCTATCTCGATCAGTGTGTGATTCTTTCGTTCTGCGACACCATTCTGTTGTGGAGTATACGGCGCGCTGAATTCATGAAGAATGCCTTTGTCATTGCAGAATTCAAGCATACGGTTGTTTTTAACTCCGTTCCATTATCGCTTCGAATTCTTCTGATCGGTAGCTTGTACAAATTCTCCATTTTCTTGAATAATTTCATCAAGGATTCAAACGTCTCTTCTTTCTTCTCAAGAAACAACACCCAGGCGAACCTTGTATAGTCGTCTGTCACAACTAAACAATATAACTCTCCACACATGCTCTTCACATTTACCGGTCCAAAAAGATCCATATATAGTCTTTCTAACGGTAGTCTGATAGAATTCAGAAGCTTTTTCGGGTGTGACTTCTTTGTTTGCTTCCCCTTCTTGCATTCTACACAATCATCATTCAGATGGAAGCTTTTCACGTTTACACCTTCAACAAGATCATTATGAACCAAGAAATTCATTTTTCTCACATGAATGTGGCCCATCTTACGACGCCACATTATTGATTCTTTTTCAGTTGCTTTTGTTTTAGTTACAAAACATTGTGCCCTTTTGTCTGTTGTTGTTGCGACGCTCATGTCTAGGACATACAAATCATTTTCATGAGGAGCGCGCATCAACATCATTTCTTCTGGTATTTTAAAACCTGGTTTAATGATTAGACATTCAGTTTTTTTGTAAAATGAACTGTAAATGACTTATCACAAATCTGCGAGATGCTCAACAGATTATTTTCCAATTCAGCGATGTAGTTCACTTTATCAAATGTTACGACTCCATTGGTAAGAATTCCTTCTCCAACGATTCTTCGTCCCTGAGTTCCCGCAAAACCAACATATCCTCCATTTTTTGATTTGACGTCATAGAGCAATGCTAACATTCCCGTCATATGCCTTGAGGCACCGCTATCCATAATCCATTTAGAGATGATAGATCTTGGAAGCCCCTGCACACATCAGAAACATTCATTTAAACAAAGATACCCAAGTTTTGTCAACATTTAGTATGCTACCGAAGACAATATTAGGTGCTACTTTGTCAGCTTTTGGAATGTTGAAAATGACGTTTGGAACATCAGGTTTTGGCTTTAATTTTAGATCTCCCTCCTTGATAGGTGGGAACTCTTCAATCAATTTATCCAAATCAAACTCAAGTTTCTCATTGTTGGTTACAGAGACTTTTGATTCAGATTTTAAAACCTTTTCCTTTTTCTTTTCTTCAACCGAAAGTTTAGGTTTCTCCACCCATGATTGATTTTGAGAATTCTTCGTTTTAGGATAAACCTTTGAAGTCTTTTGTGCTTTCGAAGATTCACCAATTTCAAAAGTAGATTTTGGTTTTTCCTCGGACTTCAAAGATTCACCGCGTTTTAAAATACGCACAGGGGGAACCATCGGTGTTTTACCCTTAACATCTTTTGAAACTTTTTGTTTTGGTTTTTGAAAAACTGGTTTTTCAATCTTTTTAACACACTGTTTGGCCATGTGACCAATTTCATTGCAATGATAGCAAACTCTTTTGTCGTATTCAACAAAAGTAGATCTGTTGGTCTCATCTCTTATCTTCTTTGCTGCAATGAAATCGTCAACTGCTTTCTGACTAAAGATGTAATTTTTTTCAACTTCAAAACTAGCACCAGCGACAAACATAACATTTAATTTTTCTTTTGGCTTGACATCTTTCTTAGCCATTTTCTTTTCAAAACCAACACCTTTCTTTTTGAAATTGTTTCCGTGTCTCTTGTTGTTACCACCGTTACCCACCCTTTCATCTTTCTTTCCCGAGTTGTTTGTAGATTGGTGTTTAACAAAGGATTTTTTCGGTTTTGAAAGAAACACATTGTTGTTAACATCTGAAATGTCAATTTCCACAAGTTTTTAAACCGTTTCGACCCTTTCCATATTCGCATTCTGAATCGGGTACTCAAAATCAGTATATAGTTTGTCAGTTCTGGTCATAGTGTAAACCACAATGATCGAATCGTCATTCACAACTTTGTCTGATTTTGGTATGAACTTATCAAGAAAGTTCCCGTCATCTTCAGAATCAGAACTGGAATTTTCCAAGTGAGTTTTAACCGTTTTGAAATCAAAGTTATCACTTTCTTCATCCAAGACTTGATCAACAACAATTTTAATCACTTGTGACTCGTTGTCTGTGTCAGACGGAGAGAATGTAACATCAATGTTTTCCGGTAACTCATTCTCTTCAGTTCTCAACTTGAGATTCAAAGCTGCTTCCACCCCGTCTGGATATTTCTGTGTATAGTGATTCCACATTGGGGGTGGAACGTTGTTGAAAGCAGGTTTAGCATCTGGTTGTTGTGAAATAATCTAATCTATCACATATGATGAAGAAATATAACTAATCAACTTTTTATCAACCCTTTCATTCTCAATTCGCATCAATTCAAGTTCCTTTTTCAAAGATGCGATTGTATCCAGATGAATGTTAATCACCATCTGTTTTTCCATGACCGTTCCTTTTAGCAAATTAACAACTTTATCATTTTCTCTACTTTCATTTTGAATCATTTTGATTGATCGTGATAAAGTGTCATAAGCATTTTTCACATCAGAAAGATCGAATTTTACTTTGTCGGTATATTTCTTCAATTCTTGAAACTGGTTGTCTTTTTCAAGACAATCCATGCAGGGTTTTAAACATTTTTTGCATGGTGTTTCAGGAATTTGATCAATCTTTTCAAAAACCTTTTCTTCTTTATCAATTTTAATATCTGGTTTACCAAACCCATCAGACTCAGACTCTGATTTTTCTCCTGATTTGGTCTCCACGTTTTCTGATTTGAACTCGGACTCCTTTTTGACTGACTCCGTTTTGACTGACTCCTTTTTTACTGACTCCGATTCGACAGACACTGACTCTTGAGTTTTGTCTACCTCTTGCAATTTGTCCATCAGTGCTTTGTCAGCTATTTCCTTCAGAGTTACTTCATTAATCTCTTTGGAAACATCTATGATTTCTTCAACTGGAGTCTTTTCAACTTCATATTGTGGACACTAACCGGTAGTTGGCTCGCTAAAGAAACCTGCAAAAGAATCAAAAACGTTAGGAGGCATTATTGATTTAAAAGAACTAGCAATAATCTCCTGTTCGGATTGATAGTAATAAACTTCTGCGGCTGCCTCTTCAAGCTCTGCCAAACTTTCTTCACTCATCACTTCACCGACTTCCTCAGTTTCAACAACACACTCTTGCTCCTCAATGGTCTCAGCCATCATAGCAAGACTCTCACTAGGAACATATTTATCCCAACTAAATCCTTTCGGAAGCTTTTCATCATCCTGATTTACCAGAAGAGCCCTTTCTATTTGTTTTGATTTACCGTTCTCAATTTGAGGTTTCGGATTGAATGGTTGTTGACTATTCTTATGATATATTGCATGTCGGTAATAGTCATTTGCGAATGGATTCTGATGATTGTTTACTTCCCTGTTTGGACACTCGCGTTTAAAATGCCCCTTTTCTTTGCATTTGAAGCAAGTAACCTTTGCTTTATCAAATCCAAGCTTACAATCAGGTCCTGCGAGACTGTTTCGTCCGGTTATTTCCATAAATCTCTGTGCTCGTCTCACGAGGCTCGCCATACCCCATTTGATATCAATAAGCTCTAGCTCTTCAGGATCAATTTGATCGTAATCCTCCTTTGTCATGTCAGGATTACCGATCCTTCCAGCCACTAGACTCTCATATGATTCAAGAACGGAAGCTAATAGTGCGATATGTTGCTTTGCAGCTGCTTCTGTAAAATCTTGACCATTCTTGATGTTCACTGCAATATTGCACTGTATCCCAGAAACGTAACTCTGATTATTTGAACTTGACGAACTTTGAGGAGACACATGTTCTTGAACTTTAGGATTTGGTTCGTAACTTGTGAATGGTGAATAGTTATTGTTCGGTGTGCTTTGAGAAACTCCTGATGAATCAGCACTAAAAGCTGTCTGAATTTTAGGACTTGGAGTTGATGTTGCGGATGAGCTTCCTTTGTAGTACAACTGAACATCTTGTTGTACGTTAGCAGAGTTCATCTTTCTTATCTTTCTAAGTTCTAACTCATGCGCTTCTATCTTCTCGATGAATGTGCTCAGATTAAAACCAACATATTCCAAGTTGTTTTTCAACACCAACAAGTAAGTGCCCCACTCATCATACAGTAAAGCATCAGCCAATTTATCCACCTATTCTTCGTCTGTTTTAGTTATGTTCAACCGCTTCATCTCTACGACCAAATAGCAATACCTCTCGATCAATTCTTTGGTCGATTCTCCCTTGATAGCTTTAAAGATATCGAACTCCTTTTTAAGCAATGTTGTTTTGCTCTTTATCATCGAAACACTTCAAAGAAACTTGATTTTGAGTGCATTCCAGATAGACTATGCATCCCTATGATGCTGTAATAGAATCAAGATATCTTCTTTTATTGCCTGCTGTAGTATGCTCACCATCTTTTTATCGGCTTTGAAGCTATCTTGTTCAGCCGTAGTGAAACTGCTGAGTGTTTTCTCAATACCAGCTTCATTTGTCGGAGCTACATACTTTGTCTCAGTTTTCATCCAACATTCAAGATGATTTGCTTGCACCCAATTTCTAAACCTGTCTTGCCATCCCGAATAATCCTCGATATTCATGAACTTCGGAGGCTTCTGCAATGTACCAAGCTCATTTTCCATGTTTACGTTCTGAGCAATACTCGCTGGAGACTGAGTAGGTATACCGTTTTCGAAAAATGCGTTATAAAATTCTTGATTATCCATTTTAATCTTTGAAAATAGTTTCGGAAAATTTTTATGTTTTGAAAAATCAGTTTTTCAGGCGAAATGACCTTTCACACGATCTGGATTTTCAAACGATGTGATTTTCAAACGGACTGAAGTATTCAAACGAACTGGACTGACCACTTCGTGCGAAGTGAACAAAAGTTTGATCAGTTCGTGCGAACTGATCCAATTCGTGCGAAGTGGCAGAACAAATTTACACCTCGTGCGAATTGACAAAAAATTTCAAGCGATTTGACAATTTTTCAAACGACCTGGTCCATTTCGCATGATCTGAGCATGATTCTCACACGAAGTGACATTTTTGATAGTTTTTGGTAAGTTTTAGGTCAATTTTAGGTCTGAAACTTTGTAGGATTGTTTAAAATGGTGTTTTACACATTATATCCAAAATTCAGTCCATTTTGTCCAGTGAAATCGTCCAAAAATCCAAGAAAGAGTAGAAGAATCAGATTTTCACAAATTCAAACCACTGATATCACATATTTAACTCATCCTGAGCTCTGATACCACTTGTAGGACCGAGATTTGATCAAAACGAGTCTGTCAGAGTTAAATCTAGATCACTAGAGAGGCGGAATCAATCTAGTAACCTTGAATCGGTGTTAGAATGTGAGTAGAAGCAGAAATATACACTTTAAACTGGTTTTCCATTGATTTTAAACGTTTTTACACAGAGAGAATTTTGGTAGCACTTCGTGTCAAAAATTCTTCAAAGTTGCAAATGAGAAAACCAACACCCCTATTTATAGGGTTTCCAGTTCGCACGAGACAATTAGTCCACTTCGTGCGAACTGGCAAATACATATAATATTATATTTTCTAACATTTAAACCTATTATATACACCCGACACGACTGACAACATAGGCGATAGACATTTTGCACTAACAGTAAGGATCACAAAACTGCCTTCCTAGAGATAGTTTAAGTGCCGGTAAGTGTCTAAAACTCACATAAACTGCACAATTCTGTAGAAATCAGCAAAATTCAGCATTTGAACATTCTAATATCATGCAGAAATATGGTTAAATAGTCCTGAATGCTTTCCTAAGTGTCGGGAATCAAAAGTGTCACAAAAGGTAACATAAAGCACACTAAACTGCATAGTTTAGCACCTTAACGAACCGGTAACCAACCGAACAACTAGACACTACATCATATAACAACTAGTAACAATATAACCTAACTAGAATACTTAAATTCTAACCTTAATCTAACTAACTAGTTTAAACCTAAGCCTATACCCCCCCCCCCCCACCTAGTTTACGGCCAAACAAGGACCCCACATTGAGATTTTATTTTGATTTAATATTGGATCATGTTTCTACTTTCCTAAACATATAAACCAATGGAGAAATGATATGGATGGATTATAAGACTACCTTTAGAACCTTAACCCCTTATAACTTTTACACCAACACTTGAAGAACTCTTCTTCTTCCTTCCCCATAGCTCTCAGCCGAACACTCCCACTCCACCATCATCTTCATCTTTCATTTTCCATACAATCAACATATACACAAGGGTGTTAGAAGGTGCACAAAGAAACTTGGAGCTTTCGGGAGTTGAAGGACGTTCACCATTTGCTTTTATCCACTTCATTTCTTCCATTGATCATCCCTAGCCTTGAGCTAGTAGTAAGAACACTATACTCTTCATTTTACATCTTGTTTAAGTGGTTAAAAGGTGATACATGTTGTTAATCATGATGAACACTAAGAATCAAGAACATGAAACATGAACATAAACCTAAAATCTTAAAGAAATCATGTTGTTTAGTGTTATTGTGTTACTTGATGATTGATTGTTTATGTTAATGATGTAGATCATCATATGATCTTGCTAGAAAATGATTAAAAACATAATCTAGCAAGATGAGAGGATGAAAGTGTTAAAGATCCGTAGCTCATCCTCACATAAATCTTGAACTTGAAAGAATAAGTTGATTTCTTGTAAAATGATGATCAAAGTAAGATGTAAGTCTTGTAAATCTAAGATTTCAAGAATGATTTTTCAAGAAACCAAGTTAAAAATACAAAGTTTACTTAATCTTGGTTCTTAAAGAAATCAACCATGTTTTTAGAGGTTAAACAAGTGTAGAAACACATTTGTAACAAGAAAAATACAAGAAGAAACATTTTTAGAAAATGTGATTACAAGTTGTAAAGATCTAGATTCTTCAAAAATGATGTTTTTAATAAACAACCACACTTTAAAGGGTAACTAGACTTACTAAATATACTAGTAAGTTACTACACATTTTTATAAATTTTCAAGTTCATGAGATAGTAGTTTATGCTTGATTTTGGCAAATTGGTAAGTGTAGATTGATTTGTTGTTGGTTGTGTTGATTTACAAAAGAAAATGATATGCCTTGAAGGCATGGAAACCTCCATTTTTAGGGGAACCTATGGCAAAAAATTTCTAAAAATTAAACACTTAGAAAAATATTTTTAAACAAATATTTACAAATATATTTCAAACCATGAATTTTTACATAAAGTTTGCCATAATTTTTGTTACAAAAATTACAAATATTGGAGGTTGGTTTTTATAAATAAAAGTGACTAAATATGTATTTAGGAAATATATATTTAGAAGTCACCATGTGTGTGATTATTTGTATATTATGTATATTAGTTATATTATTTTAGGACATGAAATAATATAACTCGTCAAAATACCAAAAATTACAATCCAAAATATTACCAAAAATTCCAAGAGAATGAACATACAAATTTTACTCAAAATATTGAAGAAACCGAACAAGGAATATAACTTACAAAATATTTCGAAAATTTCATTTATAAGTATATTTTGGTAATTAGTATTTTGGGACACAAGAGAACCAAAAATATGATTTTTACAATTATTGCAAAGTATATCATATTTTTGACATGGAGAAAATATATTATTTTTGGGTAGATAAAAATATATATTTTCTTGAAATTATTAGAAGACATTATTTTTTGGGAGAAAATCTATTTGCTTAAATAAACTTGAAATATATTATTTTTGGATGAAAAATGGATTTATATATATTTTCTAAGTTAGACTTGAAAATATATTATTTTTGAGACTTATATGAAATTTATAAATATTTTTGCCAAGGGAAAAATTAAAAGTAATTTTTCTATATATTTTGGGAATATATATTGAAGTATTTTATTAGAAATATTATTCTGGAAAAGTTAATACAAAAATTAAGTAGAAGAATACTTAATAATTTCTAGAAAATACGTATTCTCGTACATACAAATATACACCGGAATACGTCACTGATACTTGGCAAAATATACGAGTATAAGAATATGAGTATAAATACACCCATCCTTGGGAAGGATATACAAGTATAAATACATAAAGGTGTGAAGTTAAGATGTATTGTTTTAACAATTATTCCAAAATTTAAATAAATTTAATTTAAGTTAAAATATTTATTATTTTGACAACTAATTATATAACTTGGGATAATATTAAAGACATAAAAGGAACGTAACTCAAAGACACTAATAAATACTAAGTCAAGGCACGACCCGCTCGTCTAATAGACTGTAGTACGTTTGTAGGAAGTCGTGTGAACAAGTAACAGCTGTGAGTTACGTTGGGTTGATACGAAGAACGCAAAACTGTGAGTTCATGTCCCCTTTTCTTTTAACTATTTTTGTTTTATAACTTCGGGGGTGAAATACATGTTACAAATGATTGCGATTACAAATGATTAACTAAGATATGAACTGTTAGATCATGTGAATGGGGAGGCGTTAACTTGAGACCATTAATCCTTTATAAGGACCGAGGGGCATGAGTGATAGATCTATTTGGGTGTTGCGAGCCCCACCCATGGGTCCGCGAGTTGGCTCATGTGGTGACTATGTCGTTCCAGCCGGGAGGCCTGGTACGAAATACACAAAGGTTTGAGCCTTCCTACACCGTTACACACATATGTTAATGGCATTGCAAACCATTAATTGATCTGTTCATATTCTCTTTCATACCGGGTTTACAAAACATACATACTTACAAGGATTACAAAGTTTATTTGTGCACACAAACAAACACATGAACTCTCTTAACTTTTGTTGATGTTTGCAAACTACATGTATTTCAGGAAATTAAATGTGGATCTGGCGGGCGTTTGGATGTTTCAAGTAATGTTAGGAATAAGAGATGTCATCCGGAGTCTAAGGGTTTGGATAGTGTGTCTTATCCTGGATAAGACACATCTTTCAAAGCCTGGTTTTTATTAATGTCTTTTGTTGAGTCCTTATGGAACTCTAAAACAATTTGCATAGTTTGTAATTTGAATTTGAGGTCTATGTTTGGATTCTAAAACAATGTTGTTTGTGATGTTTCAAAACTTAATCAATGGATGATCATCTTGATTTTATCATATAGACATTTGTTATGATTGAATGCAATAATATTAAGCAAGTCACATATAATCACGCTTCCGCAAAAGTCAGGGTGTGACAGTTTGGTATCAGAGCTTCAATTGTAGCGAACTAGGATTCCTTCTCGAGTCTAGACTAAAATCATTAGGGCTCTCACGAAAATATTTTTACAACATGTTTTCATTGTATACACAAAACGCCCAGATCCATGGAACAAACATTTTACAAAAGGAAATAAAAGAAACACGATTGTAAGGTTACATTTGTGGTTTAATCTGGGAGACTAGGAAGGATAGGAAGGATTTGTGAGGAATAACAAGGATACATGATTTCATGATACATTGTCTGTGATTGCATACTAAATGATAATTGTTAATAAATGTGCATATGTTATGATTATTCTGTTATAGGCATTATGTCTTCATCTGAGAGCGGATTGTCCGACGCCGATGACCCTATGGCTATTGTCTCTGATAGCGAGAGTGCACCAGAGCCTGAGATCTTTACCTCAGATACTGAGAGCGACCCATATATGATATCCGACGACGAGGACGACTTTCAGCCATTCGCGTTGCCTGACTTTGGAGATGACTTACCACTTGCTGATGGTATTCCTGACGAGGATCCTTTTCTCATTCATGTTCCAGTCCAGGATCATCTCATCATCGGACATCCTGATGGTGAGCATATCGTGGCACCGATCCTCGCTCCTGTTCCTCTAGTGGTCATCCCTCCTGAGGATTGGCCTTTTGACGATCTGTTTGATGATGACGTTGATTTGTTTGTTGATGGTCCTCCTGATGATGCCCATGGTGATGGAGAGATAGATGAGGACGTTGTTGCTGATCCACCTCCCGAGATTCCTGTTATTGAGTTATCCTCTGATTCTAGTTTACACTCCGTTTCAGACTCCTTTGAGTCTGTGACGTCTTCAGCTTTACAGGCAGCTGGATTACGGTGCTATGCCACTGATTCTGACGATGATACTGCGATGTCAGCTGCACCATCTCCTCCACATGACCCCGAGCCTGGTCTTGAGCCAGATTTTGTTCCTGATGATCAGCCCGATGTTGCACTTGCTGATCCTAAGCCCATGCCTGATCATGACCCTATTCCTTTTGGTTTACCAAACATTGCACCACGTATTCCCGACCCAGTTCCTGCACCTGTTGACCCTCCTGTTATTGAGCCACCTATTACTCCACCTGCACCCGCACCCACTGATGTTGCTCCTTTTCATCCTGTGGAGTCCGACGTTCATCGCACTGACTTACCCATTGTCTTCCTTCAGGATATACCCGCACCCCGTCCAGGGGAAGGTACTTCAGGCCAACAGCCTAGTCATGATCCTTATATTTCAGCAGCTTTTCCTCAAATCCCTCAGTCTACACCATTTGCTCCTTTTACTTCTTCACCACTTGATGAGCCATTCAGATGGTTCCCACCGTACTCCATGCCGATCTCAGATCCCTATCATCCCTCACACCATGGAGGCTACACACGGGATGATTTGCTTTTATCACTTCACTTGCAGTTTGAGATCATGAGTCGTAGAGTTTTAGAGCTTGAGCTGACTCCACGTCCCCAACCTTGTCCTTGTCAGTCTCCTTTTGCACATCCACCTGCTCCTCTTATGCCTTTTCCATATTTTGATGCTCGATTCTCACCGTCGAGTAGCAGATCAGTTATCTGCTGCGTCATGTTTATGAGCTTGAGGAGCAGCTTGCGCATGTTCGCAACTTGCTTTTCTTTCCTCCACCTCCTCCTCCACCACCGCCATCAGCATAGTTGGTTTTTGGTTTTATGTAGTTTGCATTACTTTTGATGAGAGCACCGCTATTGAGCTAAGCTTGTGAAGCCTTTTGGAGACCACCTCTTGATTGTATGACTTTTGTACATTGATAGACTTATTGGGCAAGGGTAGTGTGATCCTGTGACCCCTTTTGATATGATACACTTTGTAAATCATATAACAATACTCTGTGGTCGGTGATTAATGAAAGCTCAATCGTCATGTTCTCATTATACACGTTGTTGACTTATATGTTTGTGCTATGATTGTGATATTATATGCTTGCTTGCTATGATGAATGCTATCACATATACGTACTATATATTTATTATACGAATAAGGCCTGACCTATCTGATCTTCTTCTTAGAAGATGCCTCCTCAAAGGAACAATCAATTGCCCACGAAAGAGGCAGAACTACACGAACGAATTTCATAGGCAATCGCACAACATGAGGCCCTACGCTCCGAACATAGCGGAGGCACCTCAGGGAATAACCCACCTCACTGTAATGTTTAAGTCACCTAAGACACATTACAATACGTTTGGACATTCCATGTGTGCTTTGCTAATGTTACTGTGAATGACGTTGCTCATATACAGGCTGTACTTACAAGCAGTTTCTGGACTGCAAGCCTCTGAAATTTGACGGTACTGGAGGTGCCGTAGGTTTCATGAGATGGATTGAGAAGACAGATTCTGTGCTGCAGATGAGTAAGTGTGTGCCAGAGCATCAGGTCACCTACATTTCTGGATTGTTTCTCGATGGAGCTCTGTCATGGTGGAACCTTCAGGTTCAAACTTTGGGTGAAGCTGCAGCGTATGCTTTGACATGGGACGAGCTGAAAGAACTGATGCGAAAGAAGTATTGTTCGAGGGCAGAAATTCAGAAATTGGAAACTGAATTTTGGAATCTAAAAATGGAAGGTTCTAAAGTAGCTGAGTATGTGCAAAGATTCCATGATTTGTCTCGTGTTGTCCCCTACTTGGTAGAACAAGAGTTCAAGCGAGTCGAACGTTTCATTTAGGGATTGGCACCCCAAATACTGAGCATAGTAACTGCTTCCAAGCCTCCAACAATTACCGAAGCCATCGACTTAAGCGTAGCATTGACTGAAGAAGCAATCAGATTGGGCAAGTTTTCAATTTCTGAGACCAAGAAGAAGGAGACTCATGTCAAGTCTTCTGGAGAGAACAAAAGGAAGTTCTCAATTTCAAGAAGGGCACTAAAAACGAACAACAACAACAACAACAGGGCTAACAAGCGCAAGGATACTAACCCACCAGCCGAGGTCCGGACTGGTGCTGCAAGTTCTGAGAATAAAGGAAAAGGATACATGAGCACTCTGCCCAAGTGTGATATTTGTCATCATCACCACACAGGACGATGTAGGTATGGGAAATGTGAGAACTGTGGCAAGGTAGGGCATGCTAGGGAGGCGTGTTGGTACGGTGCTGGACGAAGGAATGGAGGATCTGGTGGAAATGGTAATGGAAATCGTAACGGTAATGGGAATCAGACTGGGAATCGCAATCAAGGAGGAAATGGAAATTTCGGTGGAAATGGAAACCGTGGTGGTTTTGGAAATCAAGCTGGTAATGGAAACCGTGGTGGAAACAACAACCAGGGCGGAAACGGAAATGACAATGGAGGCGGTCAAGGTTGTTTCGGATGTGGTGAAGTAGGGCATTTTAAGCGGGATTGCCCAAAGAATAACCAAGCTCAGGGAAGAGTCTTCAACATTGGAGCTAGGGAAGCTCGCCAGGATCCGAACGTAGTCACTGGTACGTTCCCTATTAATCAACACTTTGCATCTGTGCTATTTGATACCGGTGCCGACTATAGCTTCGTATCTCTAGAGTTTAAGAATATACTTGGGTTAGTTGCAAGTAAGTTAGATATCCCGTACTCGATAGAACTAGTTAATGGGAAGCTAGTAGAAGCTAGTGAAATGATTCGAGGCTGTGTAATAGAGCTTGGAGAGCGGGAGTTTTAGATAGATCTCCTCCCAGTTGAATTGGGAAGCTTTGATGTCGTAGTTGGGATGGATTGGTTGTCGAGTAATCAAGCTGAGATTGTATGCCATGAGAAGGTTATCCGCATCCCGACGACGAGTGAAGAGACAATTGTGGTACACGGGGAGAAGCATGATACGCCTCTACGAATTATCAGTTGTTTGAAGGCACGGAAGTTGTTTCGTAAAGGATGTGTTGCCTTTTTAGCTCATGTTGTGGACAAAGAGGCTGAAGAAACGAAGCTGGAAGATATCCCTGTGGTGAGGGAATATCCTGAAGTCTTCCCCGAAGACTTGCCAGGATTACCGCCCCAACGACAAGTCGAATTCCATATTGACTTGGTTCCAGGCACCGCGCCTGTAGCCAAGGCACCTTATCGACTTGCGCCTTCAGAGATGCAAGAGTTTTCGACGCTGCTTCAGGAGTTACTGGACAAGGGATTCATTAGACCAAGCTTCTCGCCTTGGGGAGCTCCAGTTCTGTTTGTCAAGAAGAAGGACGGTAGTTTTCGTATGTGCATTGACTACCGGGAGCTAAACAAGTTAACCATCAAGAATCGGTATCCTTTACCGAGGATTGATGATTTATTCGATCAACTCCAGGGTTCAAGTTACTACTTCAAGATCGATCTTCGATCAGGTTATCACCAGCTACGGATTCAAGAAGAAAGTATACTGAAGACTGCCTTCAAAACTCGTTATAGACATTACGAGTTTCTAGTAATGCCGTTTGGTTTGACAAACGCGCCGGCGGTGTTTATGGATTTGATGAACCGAGTTTGCAAGCCCTATCTCGATAAATTCGTGATTGTATTTAACGATGATATTTTGATCTATTCACGGACAAAGGAAGAGCATGAACAACACCTTAGAGTCATCTTAGAGTTGCTAAAGAAGGGGAAGCCCTACGCTAAGTTCTCGAAGTGCGAGTTTTGGTTACGCGAAGTACAGTTCCTCAGTCATGTAGTGAATGAAAATGGAATTCATGTGGATCCAACCAAGATCGAGGCGATTAAGAATTGGGAAACTCCGAAGACGCCAACCGAGATCCGACAGTTTTTGGGTTTAGCGGGGTATTATCGCAGATTCATTGAGGATTTTTTCAAAATCGCTCAACCGCTGACCTCCCTTACTCAAAAGGATAAGAAGTATGAATGGGGAGATAAACAGAAAGAAGCTTTTCAGCTGCTCAAGAATAAGCTTTGTGATGCACCTATTTTATCCCTACCCGAAGGCATCGATGACTTCGTGGTATACTGCAACGCCTCGCGTCAGGGATTGGGCTGTGTGCTAATACAGCGACAGAAGGTTATCGCTTATGCTTCGTGCCAATTGAAGGTTCATGAGAAGAACTACACCACGCATGATTTGGAATTAGGAGCAGTGGTGTTTGCTTTGAAGATTTGGCGGCATTATTTGTACGGTACCCGATGTACGATCTTTACAGATCACAAGAGCCTACAACATATATTCGATCAGAAAGAGCTAAATATGAGACAGCGGAGATGGGTAGAGTTGTTAAATGATTATGATTGCGAAATCAAATATCATCCAGGAAAGGTGAATGTGGTGGCAGACGCCTTAAGTCGGAAAGAGAGGATTAAGCCCATAAGGGTTAGGGCTTTGGAGATGATTATTCAGACAGATCTCTCATTGCGTATTCGTGCTGCATAAAGAGAAGCTCTTAAGAGAGAGAACTTAAAGGATGAATATCTCCGTGGGATGGAGAAAAAGTTGGTACCCAACGAGGAAGGAACTTTGTACCTTATGGGATGAATTTGGGTTCCGCTTTTTGGTGGTCTTAGAGACGTTATTTTAGATGAAGCTCATAAATCAAAGTACTCGATCCATCCCGGATCAGACAAGATGTACCAAGAGTTGAAGGATTATTACTGGTGGCCAAGACTTAAAGGTGATGTTGCTACCTATGTTGGAAAGTGTTTGACTTGTGCCAAGGTGAAGGTCGAGTATCAGAAGCCTTCAGGTCTTCTGCAACAGCCAGAGATACCCATGTGGAAATGGGAGCAGATTTCAATGGCCTTCATCACGAAGTTGCCCAGAACACCCAGAGGTCATGATACGATTTGGGTAATCGTGGACCGTTTGACAAAGTCTGCGCACTTCTTGTCGATCAAGGAGAAGGATAACACTGGTAAGCTAGCTGAGTTATACCTAAGGGAGATAGTAGCACGTCATGGAGTGCCTATCTCGATTATATCAGACAGAGATGGACGGTTTGTGTCAAGGATTTGGCAATCCTTTCAAGAAGCTTTTGGTTCTCAGTTGAATCTGTGTACTGCTTTTCACCCACAGACGGACGGTCAAAGCGAGAGGATGATTCAAACACTTGAAGATATGCTACGTGCTTGCGTAATGGACTTGGGTGGAAGTTGGGACACTTACCTGCCTTTGGTTGAGTTTTCCTATAACAACAGCTACCATACAAGAATCCAAGCTGCACCGTTTGAGACTCTCTACGGACGCAAGTGTCGATCGCCGTTATGCTGGGCAGATGCAGGCGATAGACAGCTGGTTGGTCCTGAACTGGTCCAAGAGACAACTGATAATATTATACAGATCCGAGAGCACATTAAGGCGGCCCGTGATCGACAAAAGAGCTATGCGGACCGAAGACGAAAACCTTTGGAATTCGAAGTGGGTGATATGGTTTTGTTAAAAGTCTCACCTTGGAAAGGTGTGGCACGCTTTGGGAAGCGTGGTAAGTTAAACCCATGATTTATCAGATCGTTCAAAATTTTAGAAAGGATTGGTCCTGTAGCATACAAGTTGGAGCTACCAGCAGAACTTAATGGTGTTCATGATACATTCCATGTATCTAATTTGAAGAAAAGTCCAACACAAGAAACAGTGGTTATCCCTGCTGACGAAGTTCACATTGACGAGACACTCCACTTTACCGAAGAACCCATTGAGGTTAGTGATTGGAAAGTTAACAAGACTCGGAGGAGTAGTGTTAAGCTTGTCAAGGTTCGATGGAACGCGCGTCACGGCCCAGAGTTCACTTGGGAGCATGAAGATCGTATGAAAGCAAAATACCCGCATCTATTCCCCAACTCCCCTACTGCTAGTAGTAAGGCTTAAAATTTCGGGATGAAATTTTTTTAACAGGGGGAGAATGTGACAACTGTCAAAATTCCAGGTATCCGTACAACTATTAAACCATGATTAGTACTTAATGACTGTGCTGAATTACAATTAATGACTTGAATTGCTTTCTAATTATTGCTTTAATACATACATGTGCATCATATATTGCAAAATGTCATATCATTGTTGAATGCAAACTTTATTGACTCAAATGATGCACGAAACACAGTTAGCACAGTTATAAGACAAATCAGAAAAATGCTGACGGAGTTCAGTACATGGACAGACAATGTGTTGAGACACAGAATGAGGCAGAAACCAAGTATTACACTAGTATAGTGTGTAGGAAAGTAAAGATCACAAAACTGCCTTCCTAGAGATAGTTTAAGTGCCGGAAAGTGACTAAAACTCACATAAACTGCAGAATTCTGCAGAAATCAGCAAAATTCAGCATTTGAACATTCTCATATCATGCAGAAATATGGTTAAATAGTCCTGAATGCTTTCCTAAGTGTCGGGAATCAAAAGTGTCACAAAAGGTAACATAAATCACACTAAACTGCATAGTTTAGCACCTTAACGAACCGGTAACCAACCGAACAACCGGACACTACCCGAAACACCAAATTTTCACTAGAAGCACTGTTTTAACATTACCAAGCTAGTTATGGTCCCCGAACATCATAACACATCATATAATAGCTAGTAACCATATAACCTAACTAGAATACTTGAATTCTAACCTTAATCTAACTAACTAGTTTAAACCTAAGCCTATACCCCCCCCCCCCCCCCCACCTAATTTACAGCCCAACAAGGACCCCACATTGAGATTTTATTTTGATTTAATATTGGATCATGTTTCTACTTTCCTAAACATATAAACCAACGGAGAAATGATATGGATGGATTATAAGACTACCTTTAGAACCTTAACCCCTCATAACTTTTACACCAACACTTGAAGACCTCTTCTTCTTCCTTCCCCATAGCTCTCGGCCGAACACTCCCACACCACCATCATCTTCATCTTTCATTTTCCATACAATCCACATATACACAAGGGTGTTAGAAGGTGCACAAAGAAGCTTGGAGCTTTCGGTAGTTGAAGGACCTTCACCATTTGCTTTTATCCACTTCATTTCTTCCATTGATCATCCCTAGCCTTGAGCTAGTAGTAAGAACACTATACTCTTCATTTTACAATTGTTTAAGTGGTTAAAAGGTGATACATGTTGTTAATCATGATGAACACTAAGAATCAAGAACATGAAACATGAACATAAACTTAAAATCTTAAAGAAATCATGTTGTTTAGTGTTATTGTGCTACTTGATGATTGATTGTTTATGTTAATGATGTAGATCATCATATGATCTTGCTAGAAAATGATTAAAAACATAATCTCGCAAGATGAGAGGATGTAAGTGTTAAAGATCCATAGATCATCCTCACATAAATGATGAACTTGAAAGAATAAGTTGATTTCTTGTAAAATGATGATCAAAGTAAGATGTAAGTCTTGTAAATCTAAGATTTCAAGAAACCAAGTTAAAAATACAAAGTTTACTTAATCTTGGTTCTTAAAGAAATCAACCATGTTTTTAGAGGTTAAACAAGTGTAGAAACACATATGTAACAAGAAAAATCCAAGAAGAAACATTTTTAGAAAATGTGATTACAAGTTGTAAAGATCTAGATTCTTCAAAAATAATGTTTTTAAATAAACAACCACACTTTAAAGGGTAACTAGACTTACTAAATATACTAGTAAGTTACTACACATTTTTATAAATTTTCAAGTTCATGAGATAGTAGTTTATGATTGATTTTGGCAAATTGGTAAGTGTAGATTGATTTGTTGTTGATTGTGTTGATTTACAAAAGAAAATGATATGCCTTGAAGGCATGGAAACCACCATTTTTAGGGGAAACTATGGCAAAAATTTTCTAAAAATGAAACACTTAGAAAAATATTTTTAAACAAATATTTACAATTATATTTCAAGCCATGAATTTTTACATAAAGTTTGCCATAATTTTTGTTACAAAAATTGAAATATTGGAGGTTGGTTTTTATAAATAAAAGTGACTAAATATGTATTTAGGAAATATATATTTAGAAGTTACCATATGTGTGATTATTTGTATATTATGTGCATTAGTTATATTATTTTAGGACTTGAAATAATATAACTCATCAAAATACCAAAAATTACAATCCAAAATATTACCAAAAATTCTTAGAGAATGAACATACAAATTTTACTCAAAATATTGAAGAAACCGAATAAGGAATATAACTTACAAAATATTCCGGAAATTTCATTTATAAGTATATTTTGGTAATTAGTATTTTGGGACACAAGAGAACCAAAAATATGATAACAATTATTGCAAAGTAGATCATATTTTTGACAAAGAGAAAGTATATTATTTTTGGGTAGATAAAAATATATATTTTCTTGAAATTATTAGAAGACATTATTTTTGGAAGAAAATCTATTTGCTTAAATAAACTTGAAATATATTATTTTTGGATGAAAAATGGATTTATATATATTTTATAAGTTAGACTTGAAAATATATTATTTTTGAGAGTTATATGAAATTTATAAATATTTTTGCCATGGGAAAAATTAAAAGTAATTTTTCTATATATTTTGGGAATATATATTGAAGTATTTTATTAGAAATATTATTCCGGAAAAGTTAATACAAAAATTAAGTAGAAGAATACTAAATAATTTCTATAAAATACGTATTCTCGTACGTACAAATATACACCGGAATACGTCAACGATACTTGGCAAAATATATGAGTATAAATACACCCATCCTTGGGAAGGATATACAGGTATAAATACATAAAGGTGTGAAGTTAAAATGTATTGTTTTAACAATTATTCCAAAATTTAAATAAATATAATTTAAGTTAAAATATTTATTATTTTGACAAATAATTATACAACTTGGGATAATATTAAAGACATAAAAGGAACGTAACTCAAATACCCTAATTAATACTAAGTCAAGGCACGACCCGCTCATCTAATAGACTGTAGTACGTTTGTAGGAAGTCGTGTGAACAAGTAACAGTTGTGAGTTACGTTGAGTTGATACGAAGAATGCAAAACTGTGAGTTCATGTCCCCCTTTTCTTTTAACTGTTTTCGTTTTATAACTTCGGGGGTGAAATACATGTTACAAATGATTGCGATTACAAATGATTAACTAAGAAATGAACTGTTAGATCATGTGAATGGGTAGGCGTTAACTTAAGACCATTAATCCTTTATAAGGACCGAGGGGCATGAGTGATAGATCTATTTGGGTGTTGCGAGCCCCACCCATGGGTCCCCGAGTTTGCTCATGTGGTGACTATGTCGTTCCAGCCGGGAGGCCCGGTACGAAATACGCAAAGGTTTGAGCCTTCCTACACCGTTACACACACATGTTAATAGCCTTGCAAACCATTAATTGATCTGTTCATATTCTCTTTCATACCGGGTTTACAAAACATACATACTTACAAGGATTACAAAGGTTTATTCGTGCATACAAACAAACACATGAACTCGCTCAACTTTTGTTGATGTTTTCAAACTACATGTATTTCAGGAAATTAAATGTGGATCTGGCGGGCGTTTGGATGTTTCAAGTAATGTTGGGAATAAGAGATGTCATCCGGAGTCTAAGGGTTTGGATATTGTGTCTTATCATGGATAAGACACATCTTTCAAAGCCTGGTTTTTATTAATGTCTTTTGTTGAGTCCTTATAGAACTCTAAAACAATTTGCATTGTTTGTAATTTGAATTTGAGGTCTATGTTTGGATTCTAAAACAATTTTGTTTGTTATGTTTCAAAACTTAATCAATGGATGATCATCTTGGTTTTATCATATAGACGTTTGTTATGGTTGAATGCAATGATATTAAGCAAGTCACACATAATCACGCTTCCGCAAAAGTCAGGGTGTGACAATTTTTACAAAACCTCTTGATGAAAAGAGACACAATTTTTTAATCAGCAAACTTGGCACGGTTAACTTAAAAGATGAAGATGTTTCTGAAAATAAAAAGCCACAAACTGAAAACCAAACTGATGAACATCAAGAAGAAAATTCTGATAATCAAAGGATAATTCAACAGGTTTCTGATAAAGAAATCCATCAATATGATGGAATATCAGAAGATCTGAATTGATGATTTATCAAAAAAGCTGAAGAATTATCAAAAAATCTGATGAAAGCATCAGAAATTCTGATAAAACATCAGAAACTTTGTAGAAACATCAGGATAATCACTGATCATTAGAAAATTTTATGAAATTTCCATTTTCTTTCATATCTCATATTTGTATAAACTCATAATTGTTAATAGTCTGTTTTTTGAAAAAAAAAATTCTATCTTCTTTGTTTAATTTAAAAAAAAATCAAAAATAGGGAAAGTAACATGCATTTAGATAAATTCAAAGTTACAGCAGAAGAAATCAACCGTCACAGGGAAATTTTTTGCAGACACTATAAGAAAACTGGGTTTTTAGTACGCGCAAAAGCGTCCTAAAATGCTATTTTATATGACCTTTCATTTAATAGGACCAACGGTAAAAGTGTTTCATGTAAAGGGGTCGTAATAAGTCCCGGAACTAAAAAGCGTCCTAACATCTCAAATAAGATTATGAAACCAATTTTATGGTCGCGTAATATGTCTTTAAACAACCAAAATAGGGTCCTAATAAAAACATATTAGGACACTTTTACGATGTTCTAACATGTGCTTACACACTTTTAATATTTTAATACATTTACAAGCGTCCTTAGAAATTAATTGATCGGACCCTTATGATGTAACATTATAGCTAATTTAGTACCAAGAAAAAGGTCCTAATATACCAAATAAGATTATGAAACCAATTTTATAGTCACATAATATGTCTATAGACAACTTAAATAGCGTCCTAAAAAGAACATATTAAGGCACTTTTACAATGTTCTAATATGTGATTACCTACTTTTAATATTTTGATACACATACAAGCATCCTTAAAAATTAATTTATATAACCCTTATGATGTAACGTTATAGCTACTTTAATATCAAGAAAATGGTCCTAATATCTCAAATAAGATTACAAAACCAATTTTATAAACAGACCATCAACATATAATATCCTAATAGTTATTGTATAACATCAACTAACGAAAGAAATAAAACTTTAATATTTTTTTAAATAAGCATGTTCATAACAAAAACACTAACCATAAATAAGTTACAACATTATCTAACATAAAGTCTTAACATTTAGCAAAGAAATTAAAAGCAATGAAAGAAATAAGAAGCATAAAATCTTGAGTCATCATGCGTCCTCAATCCTTATGGACTGCCTACAAGTAAACCATCCATGTATAAGCATTAAGTTCCGTGATATTAAAATTTTTTGTATCACAAGTTTAACAAATACATACCAAGATTAATGGATAGGGCCATGCGATGGATGCACTAATACAATCTTGAACTCTAACCATTTTAGCCCCCATGGTCTCTATAACTAACCATTTTGGCCCCCATGTTCTCTAGACTTAGGGGCCAAAATGGTTAGTTATAGAGACCATGGGGGCAGATATGTTAAAAATTCTTATTTTGGGCTAATATAGTAAAAGTGATATAACCACAAGGGCCAAAAACGTAATTTACACGTCAATATATAAACGAAAAAAGTCACAAAATAAAAAAAGCTAGAGATCTTCTTACTCATGTAAAACAAAATCAAGAAATTGCACCAGCAACCAACAATATAGAGCACCTACAATCTAGCATAAGTATGCGTCACATTACCTTTTCCAAGTTTTAAGTTAGAGCTTTACATTATGAGAAAATAAAATGAATAATTTGAGGAATTTGAAGGAAGAATTGCTTTAATCATCCACAAATTGACGTAAATGTTTACAATAACAGTTGTAAAATATCAAAATTAGATTTGAATACTGTAATCGAATAAGTATTCAATCATCGACAAATCGATACACTAATGACTTTCAAAAATTAGCAACAAAAAGGGTAAAAATTTACCTGAGACACATGTCATATCTGAGGTGTGTCACGATTACAAATCAGCGGCGCCGGAAATCCCCAAGATAAAGGATAAAATTTGCAAGCCAACACCCTTGACCATTAGAATGGCTGTATTTTTTTTTGCCTTGTACAAAAAACTGCCACCCACCACAATCCGTCTTATTTGCCTTCTTCTCTTCAACCCTCTCTTCACTTGTCTTGCAGATTGGAAACAACACATATACAATTCAAAATCTTTTAATTCAAATAGTAAAATTTATCCTATCAATCACGAGGTTCCAGATCACCATTTTTAACAAGTTAAACAAAACAATCAGATTAAATTGGAAATTAAAATGACTTACTTGTCAGATGTGAAGTTTATGAGAATATATCCATTGATTTTTCTGTTTGATGAAGTTGCAAATTGAAGTAAACCTTTGCACCGATCTTTTAGGTGAAATTAAAAAGATAGTCAAAAAAACATCAATCAAAGTAGAATGAATCTAGAAAAACATAACCTGAAACAAAGAACTATCAAAATCAAAATTCAACAAATCATATACAGACATAAACTTTCAGATCTAAGAAAATCAAAACAATTTCGCAATTCAAGATCTATATGCACACAAAATTAAATCACCAATACCCAACATATACACTTTTATCTCATAATCGTTCATCAAACAACGCAAACGAAGTCATCAGATCACATCAATACGAACAACCCTTGACAAAAAAAAAATCATATTTTGGAAACGGATAAAATGTGATATGATCTAATATATGTCCAAACATCAATTTTTAATTACACATGGTCATTATAAGTTCAATGAACCAATTTTTAATTACACTTGATCATTATATGATCTAATATAAGTTCAACCAACCAATTTTTAATTTCATATATAATGTGAAGCAAATTTGAATGAAAATCGTGTAACAACAATATAAGTTCAACCATCAATTTTTAATTACACTTGATCATTAGAATTATCTAAACGTATAAGCATGATGTAAAAGAACATTTGGGGATAGTAACAAATATAGAAAATCTATAACAGTGTTAAAATAATATTTCATTCAAATCATAAGAACAGAAAAAGAATAACAAAAAAATTAATTAATTTGTATTTGTATCTGCTCGTAATAAAGATCAAAATTCCAAAGAACACCATGAAACAAAAAAAAAATACAAAAACCAAAAAGTTAAAAAAAAAACCTAAATTAAAAAGGATGTACTTGTTACCTGATGTTCCTGGTGTTAAAGAAGATAAATAGATCAATAAACATTGAGGACCGAGAGGCATCATATGCAATAAAGTAGAAACAACAAACATTAACAATGATCAGATCGGTAATGAAGTATAACAAACAAATGGGAGGGCTGCTAGGGTTTCCAAGAGAATCGAAATATTGATGATTAACGATGATAAAAGCAGCAAACCATCACCCATTCACCATTCCCAATCTTTGCAGAAAAGATAATGGAATTAGTGTTTTTTGTATGCAGAAAGACATAATCGTACCTGTAATGAAGATGTGAAATCGGTGTTTGATGTCGATTTTTTGAAGATAATGTGTCTGCGGCGCTAGGGTTTTGAGAGGGACGATAGAGAAAAGGAGTTCTGTTAGTGTTGTTAAATGAAAGGAACAAAAGATTTTGGACTTTTCAGAAGGAATATATAGCCGGGTCAAAATCCGGATCCCGCATAACCCATTAACAAAAAAAAAATGACCCATACATTTTCCCTCCCAAACCACATCTAAGAAGCTCTTATAACGCGCCACGTCAGCCCATATCTTTCTGGTTTATTATATATAATAGATTGTCTTATAAAACAAAAGTAAATATTGAATTTATTTTTTATAATAGAGTTTATTATTTTAATTGACTTTTACTATAAATAAATGAAGTTTTATTTTATAAAAAAAATCTTATTTAATTAAAAAATATGAGTAAATGTTAGCCTATAAAACTTAATTAAATGTTTGAGTGTCATTTATCTAATAAAAATTAATAGAATAAAAGGTTAATACTAATATAGTACTCATGCATTCATATTTTATGTTATGTGAACTTTTAAAACAGCGGTTTGCCCATAAGTTTTAACAATGCAAGATTTCTAACAAAAGATACAAATCTCAATAATATTCACGACATTTCAAGAAAAACATTAGAATTATTAGTAAAATTCGCAACTTTTGGATGAAAAAGTTGCAATTTCAATAATATTTTGCAACTTTTTTATCAAAAAGGTTACATTAGATCTTTTAATGCAACCCTTGTGTTGAAAAAAGTTGCATTAGAGTCAAATGCAACACAATTGAAAAATGTTGCATCTAAAAAGTTGCATTAGCCTCATTTTCTAGTAGTGCTTATTGTTTACTACCATCCCGTGTAATCACGGGTCAATAACCCAGTGTAATTATAAAACTCTAGCGAATAAACGTCCTATAAAACTTATGTTTTACGACTCAAATATCAAGTGTCCTATTACGGTGTATTATAATAACACTATAATGATTAAGTGTCCTATTACGGTGTATTATAATAACACCACAATGATTAAGCGTCCTATAAAGTTTAAAGTTATAAGACCCAAGTGTCAACTATCCAATTAAGTTAAGTTCTAATATGACTTCGGCTAGAAAGGGTCCTATAACACTGAACATTTATGACTTAACTACAACGTGTCCTATTAAGTTATGTTATAATAGGACCCCAGATGATCAAGTGTCCTAATACAGTACCACATAATGGGACACTAACAATTAAATGCCTTATAAAGTACTTTATTAGGATCTACATTTTAAGTGTCCTATTGAATTATATGATAATAGGACCCCAAAAAATCATCCATCCTATTAAATAGTTTTTTAGGACACTGGCTTAGTAGAGTATATTATAAAAGGACCCCAAAAGTTCATTAGTCCTATTAAATAGTTTTTAGGACCATTTTTTACAAGCGTCCCACAGAAAAGGTCCTAAAAAGCCAGTTTTGTTGTAGTGAGAAAATTGAATTTTTCTTACACTTCCAATGCATGCAACGTCATCTTTCATAAGGAATTTGAGAGACACGGGGGAATAAAAATGATTAGGGGCTATGAAAGTAGCCACCTTGTAATTCAATGCTTACTCACAACATGAGGCTTCGAAGACTGCCAGATACTCACTGCAACAGATATCGTCTTAAATGAAGAGATAGAAATGGAAATGAAAATCTTTAGTTGTTAATAACATTTATGGCATAACTATCACTTTCATCTATAAATATTAACAACTTGAAAAAGACTCTCTTCATCCCATACAATCTTCTCTTTAAACGCACTCAATCAGAAATCTCATATTTCAGAATGGCTCCCCCAAAAACAATCAAACAAACACACTTTCCTCTCCCTCTTCACAAACATCATAACCTCAGACTTAGGTCTAATCTGGAAGGACCTGCATGGGAAGATTGCAGGTATGTCTTCAACATGATCATGCGAAGTCCCTTGGGCTTTGCTATATCTACATATGTCACTATCTATCCAGAACTCCTTCAAGAATTCTGGTGGAATGCTGAAATCATGTTCAGTGGCACCACCATGTGGATAGAAAGTGAGGTGATGGGGGTCAAAAACACCCTAAAAGAGGAAACACTCAGAAATTTCCTCCAGCTGGGCGATGATCAAGAAAATACCTTCCTCAACAAGGAAATGGTGGAACAAACTCTGAGGGATATGGGCTATCAAACATACAACGTGTCAAGGCAAATCAGCAAGTCTGGTTTCATACCACCTTTCTAGTACTTGGTGACACAGCTCAGTGTCTACTTCTCTAAGAAGATTGGACATTTCAACGAGCTATCCAACAGGATGATGGAGGTGATTCATGCAGTTGTACAGGAGAAACCGTACAACTGGTCTAAGTTTCTCATGAGAGACTTGGAAGCAAACTTGCAAGCCCGTTAACCTTTTCTGATCTACCCTCGCTTTATGACCAAGGTGATAGCCAGTCAGCTGGACTTCGGTGGAGTAAGGAACTGGTATCCAAGGGCCCAGTTGGCGCTACAGGAGAACATAAGTGATCCAACCCTTGTCCCTTTAACAAATCATAGTGGTCAAATAACCTATCTCTGGTTGTATGTGAAGAGCATGTACAATGTGCTCAAGGAGGAGTAGTTTGTGTTTTCTTGCTGTTTTGATTGTTTTGTTCTATATAGTATATCTTTGCTTTATTTTTTTTTTATCACAATAGATCTAGGGGGAACTAAAACAGCGTATCTGATAAAAACAAGAAAAATCTAGTGTGAATTAAAAGAAATCTGATAGAACAAGTGAAACATTAGAGATTCTGATGAAACATCAGAAAATCTGATAGCTCACCAGAAAATCTGATGATATACCAGAAAATCAAATGTATCATCAGAAAAGTCTCTTAACAACCAGGAAGTCTGATAAATGAACAAAATAAAATATCAGGAAACATTGCTTTAAACCAAAATAAAAAAAAAAGTTTCTATCAAAATGTTTTTTTTTCTGAGGATTGGAACAAGCTGTATTAAAGAGGAGATTTTTATTCTCTTGCACAACATACACTTCCTAAAGATCAGAACAATGATGTGGAGTTCAGAAATGCAATGTAAGTTAAAACCTCAAAACTCTACTTATTCCCTCTCATCTAAAAAAAATGGTGATTCAAACTCCAAATATGAATCAAGTGTATTCTGATGAAATATGAGGAAAATCCAACTCACAAAGATTTATTCAAGGATTTTCTGAAATATATCATCAAAAGGAAATCTTGGTAAGATACACAATCTTAAAAGGGCTTTTATTGGACCTTTTTACAACAAAAGGGGTCCCACATGAAGAAAAGGTGCAAGTTGGACGATAGTGTTTATCTGCTAAAACCTTGGAATCTCTAATTTTAAAAAGACTTATATTAAATTAGAGATAAACCAAAGGTTTTCAAAAACGGTTGTTTACCAAACGGATTAAAAACATCATTAAGGTGTCATAAACCACCTTAAATACAAGCAACCCACGAAAGATCTCTGTCTCAAAAACACTATAAATACCTCATTCAAAAACAGAGACTTTCATCTTCAACCTTCCTCCTCAAAACCCTAAAAACCCTTTTCGGAAACAAAAACCTCAATTCTCAATGGCTGCTATCAACATCAATATGCCACCAGTTGAACACTATGTTCCACTCATCACCAAAGCTGAATTTCTTCCATTAAAGAGCAACAATGAAGCGATGAACGACAATATTGAAGAATATGATATAAAGTGTCAAATCCTGATTGAATTTCTGACCAGATGCCCTATAGCTCAAGCTCTCACAAAAATCAGAGAGGTACCAGAAAAACATATACAACAAGTTGTAAAAACTCTCAAACTCTCAAATCAAATTGAGCTTACATCACATGTGTGGGGAGATATCTTCATTACAATTTCTCCAGGGAAAATAAGGGAATGTTTAGAACTACCCTTAAGCCAAAACTATGAAGAAGCACCAGAAAAGGAAGATATGTTTTGTGGCACCGGGGGAAAACCTGCAACAATATTGATTTATCACTTCATTCCTCTATGCATACTTGTCAAATTTTGGGACGAAATTTCTTTCAAGTTGGGGATGATGTGACAACCCGAACTTTTAAGGTTAGTAACGTTTAACCTTCTGATCTTAACTCCTTTCTCGTTCCGCGTTTGTTTATTAATCTCTTAAGCGTGTATGAGATTAACATTACTAGTACCTTTGGGCCGCAAGTAATTGGCCCACATTAGTGACCCTTGTGTCATTACTCTACTCTGGCCCGAACCCAACCGAGCCCAACCTACTCCGCATGTATTTTGATCAAGTTATGGTGACAAAATAGGATTATAGGATCGACCCACTTGCTTTGGGGTTTGGCATTATAACTTGAATGTACTACGTAACATCACTTTTATATCTAACAATTATATGGGCTTGAGCCCATTTCAGCCAACAGAAACCGCCCCAAGACCTATTTATTTATTATACGTATTTTTATGATAGGATTTAACATAAAAACTCAACAAAGAAACCCTACCCCCTCTTCCTTGATTGCGACGAGCAGTAGCAGACCCCCCCCCCCCTTCGAGACATCATCCCATCTATTCGATCTCGTGGTTAGTAATTACTTATCGTTTTGTTTTAATTATCTAGGACTTATGTGCAACATAACATGAACATATTATGATCAAGAACTAGGAACATGAGTTGATGTCATCTTGATCATTATACACATGAACCGAATTATGAGTTTGGGCGTAACAGTGTGTGTAATTGGGTATATATGTATGGTAGCATGTTTGGGCTTAGTATGCTTGCAACTATGATTTAATAATTAATGGTTCGTATGATAGCATGGTTATGTGAATTGTTATGATAATTGTTATGCTAATAGCTATGATAATTGTTATGTGAATTCTTATGATAATTGTTAGGTCAATTGTTATGTTAATGATGATACTGTTCGAAGATAATGTGTATGTTGAGGATCAACAGAACCAAGTAATTGAGTTTATGGCAAGGGTATAACTAATAAAAACAAAACATCATATTAATTAGATTATACACAACCACACTTTGGGCTGATATGTTTGATGGGCTGCGAATGGGTGGATACACACACATGACTGGGCCACACCGTTATACGTAACCTTGGCTGGATTTGGAATAATGGGTTGCATGATGAAACCGGCCCATTCATTCCGGGTTGTTTCTCGTGGGCCTATTAAGGGTTGTGACCCACACACACACACATATTTTTGCATGTTGGCCGGGGCGTCTGGGCCACGAAAAGACTGTGAAGGTTTGGGTGAGAAGATTAAGTTGTAAACTTTGTTAGGCCGATAGCGTATTTAAATGGTGCACTGTGCAATGTTAACTGTTATGTAACATACGAGGTATGAAATTGTGACATGAACTTGTACGTGAACCAACTAGTTATTGTGAGATTTCATGATGATAACTGGCTGTTATGTTGTCTGTTGATAAGTGTAATGCATGTGCACTACTTGTGTGATGTAAGTAAGAAACTATATAGCTTGGGTCTATGTGAACTGATTAGATTGATAATCATGCTAGGACTTGATTGATCAACGTGACTACGTAAATAGACATACCGAGCAAACCTAAGGTGAGTTCATCTCTTGAGCATGCGTCCCGGTGGTTATGACAGTCTTTGGGTATCCCTGGGAGGGATAGGTTTTGGGTAACTTGTTTGGGTATTCCTGAGAGGAATACGCCTTGTTGTAAATCGGTAATGTTGGATAATATACTCATCCTATCACTTTTAAAGTCCCTCCGTGTTGTTTAGTTACTGGGGAGGTAACAAGGTATTAGTTAGTAGCGCTACTTAGGTTTGGCAACCTCACCCCGTAACTGGGAGGACGGGTGTTGAACTAATGACCTAGTCATGACCAATGCTTTGATAGGAGCATTGGAGAAAGGACAATGTAAATCAGAAGCCATCTTGTATTCGGGGTATTATCTACATTATTATCAATGAACTGAACTAAACACTTGGTAACTAACGTTTTCGTAAAACTATGAACTCACCAGCGTTGTCTGATACACTTGTTGCATGCTCGCAGGTCGTTAGATATCTTGAATTTGGAACATGCTGTCTGGAGTAGCTGGAGTGGTCATGGGTCGACTGAAGGGATTCATGTGATTGATTTTCTTGATACTATACATTGGTTTTGAAACTATTTAACTTTGGTTTATCATTTGCTTCCGCTGAACATGTTGGTTTTCACTTAAACTTGTTGATGGTATTTTTCATTAATAATTGAGGATTTTATTTATAAACTTAAAGGGGTTCAATGTAATTAGTGGCTCATTGTTGGTACGTCACACGCCTAACAGGGACATTCCCTAGGTGGTATTTTGGGGGTGTGACATGTTTTCACTACTTGATGCAGTAATGGGCTACAAGACAAAGATCTCAAAAATCAGTGAATTCAAGAGAAATCAGCTACCTGCCTTCTGGCAAGTGTTAATGGAAATTATGAACAAGTGTTTGTCATCAAAAATTGGAGGTACAGATCAGATAAATATGAACGTTCTGACAATCATGTTCAGCCTCATTAGTGGGTTAAATATTGATTTTGGAACATAAATATTTAATCTAATTAGAAGATCAATTCTAACTAACACTAGAAGGATATATTTACATCTACCTTTTCACAGATTTCTGTCAGTCATAATTTCTGATGCATTTTCTGAAAGGAACTTAGAAATTCCTGCATCAGAAAATATGTGGAGTACCGAAATCATAAGACCTTGGACTGCTGTAGGGTCTTGGAAGTTAGATTATGTTGTACCTGTTCTGTCAGAAAGAATGATGAATCTAATACAAGAAGATTCAACTTACAGAGCAGAATATCTAAGGATGTTAAGCAAGAAGCCAGAGAACAAGAAAGTTTTTGATAGTGTGTCCCCTATGGAGCATGATGCACAAGAGTCAAGCACACCAAGAATGGAGCAGCAGGGTGAATCAGAACCTCATCAAGCTGACAAAAATGTGAACATGAGTATTGTGGCAGAAGAACATCATGCAGAAATCTCACATATGGGAGAAACATGTGCACAACACTCTAAAATTAATATTCTTCATAATTCTGAGAGTGATTCTGATGATTCAATTCAAGGAAATTATGAAATTTCACATAGAGGCACTGTTTCTAAAAGACAAAATGTGAGTAAAACCAAAGACCCATTCTCTGAATCAGATTCTGAGGAGGAGAATGTGGTCGCAACAGGTGGAGATCAGTCTACTGATCAAGGAAGCCTGGTTGAGAAAAATAAGAGTTTCTCAACAACTCATGGAGAACCTGAAAAGGTTCAAGGATATGAGGAAAACCAGAATTTGAATGAGTTTCAATTTTCTGGTAAGGGTATAGAGAATATGGAATATTTCAATCCTCTTAACCTCTGAACAGCAGAGAATATGTTTTCTGCTGGTGTTAAAGGAAGAACATCTGTTGTTCCTCCTGTTACCCAAAAACATCAATCTATGTCAACTGAACAATTGCGCAAAGAACTTGATGACATAACAGTTGTTTGTACTGGGAAATCAGCAACAGAAGAAAAGCTTGATCTGATACTGGAAGAGATCAGAAATCAAAAGTCAGATATTAAAGCCTTATCAGAAACTGTCAAAGCTGTACAGAAACAAACAGAAGATAACACTGCAGCCCTCAACAAACTACAAGAGTTATCAGAAAATAGAGAGAGCTCATCAGAATTCAAGAAAGCTCTTAAAGAACTGCAAGAAATCAAGAAACAGATGGCTAAGGTTGCAAGTGCAGGGGAAAGCTCAAGTTCTAAAAGAATCCTTGAAGAAATTTAGTTACTCAGAGCCAACAACAGCAGCATGGCTGAGGCCATTGAGAAACTGGTGGTGGAATTGTCTGCACATAAAAATCAAGATAAACTGGAGTTTCAGAGAATGAAGAAACAAGAAAAACAAATGCTCAAACTCTTGCGGATGTTCATCTGTTAGTAAAGAGGTTGCAGTACAATGTTGCCAGATTGGCAAAAGTTGACTATCATGAACTGAAGGCTCCAATTCCACAAGAAAATCGAATAGGAGAGTCAGAAACTCCCAAACAACAATTCAAACAACCAGAAGTAGCTCAACAAGATCCAACCAAACAATCAGAAACAACACAAAAATAGAAGCAACCCATGGGTCCTCCTCCTAGTAAGCCAAAGTTACTCATGGGTCCTCCAACAAATACTCCAAAATCAGACACATTAAAGGTGCCAATACAAGGAGTTGTTCTAGTTCAATCATCTTCTATAGCTCTTACAGGTGAAACAAAATTTAGCAAACAGTTGAATACAAAAGAGAAGAGAAGAATGGAACATGAAGTAACATCCTCAAAAAGGCCAAGAAAAGTGACTGGAGAAGATTCAGATGGAAAGCTCAAAGAATTTGAAGTGCTGAAAGTTGATCTACATACAATCATGTACCCTGAAGAACACTTGAAGCATTACTACTAGAACAAACAAGAAGACAAACTAGAAAGACCACTCTCTCCATTAAGTAGAAATATTGTTGAACTCAGAGATGCAGGAAACTTGGAGATATTTCACAAACCAGTCACAAATCCAATAGTTTCTATTGAAAAGATTATCACTATCAATGCTACAGAAGGTGTCTTAGGTACTGGTGGACAGAACAAATACACCCTGATCAGAAAAGATAATATTGATACAATTGTTACTGATGGATACCTGGCAGATGAACTTCACCCAATGAGTTTAGCAAAGTTGAAGCAGCTTATTGATAATGACAAAAGTTCTGCAGTGTGATCAGAAGAGCTCTTGACAGCATCAAGAAAGCAGGAGAAAAGTTATATCAAAGGGCTGCATTAACAGATTTTGATCTGTGTATAAACTTTGAATATAGCAAAAAGGTACTAACACCTCCTCCTAACAACACCATTCCAGCTGAAATTCCTCTCAACAAATTAAGAACTGGAGCTATCTTTGACAAACCAGAAATATGTGTGGTTTTCAAAGATGCCTATGATGAGAAAGCTCTGTTCAGAGTCAGTGAAATATATAGGTATTCTAATCAAACTCTGAAATATATAAAGAATTGTATGAATGAGAAACAAGAGCAGCTCAAGAAGAAGGGGAAAAACAATGAACAGCTAAGAAAGGCAATTGAAAATGACATAGATAAATGGATGGAAGCCAGAGGATGGTACAAAGAACTTTACAGAACAACTCAAAAGGTAATTGACTACAAGAAAAGGATGAAACCAGGAGACAAGTACAGAAGTAAGTGAAGATCAATTGATAAATTCATGAGTTTAAATTTCTGTTTTTGAGAAATATTTTTATTTCTGTTTGTTTTGAACAATGGTTGGTTTGATTCTGTTTTATGTTTCTGAATTTAGTTGTTTGAACTTTCTTTTCAAGGGTTAGTTAAAAACCTGTTTATGTTTGATATAGATAGCTCATTTTCTTACAATACTTAGGGGGAAACTGTTAGGAAACTTTATTTGTAAGTATTGAAGAAAATCAGATTCAACTTGATCTGTGAAGAAGATAACACTCCTGAAGATCAAAACAAGATGAATAAGATCGGATAAGACAACTGGAAGCAACAATATCTACTTCAAAGTATCATAAGTTGATCAAGAGCAGAAGAAGGTGTCACACCCCGACCACGTAAAACAACAAATCGTGGCGGAAACGTCGGGGAGTGTCGTAACAGAATCATTGTTTCACAACCATGGATCAAATAGTTTTGTTTTATTGAATTATTAAACTCAAGGTTTTGTTACAATTCAGATAAAACAAATAATTGTTTCTCGGTTTTAAAGTCGCTAAGGCACAAGTCCATCCTATGTGTAGCATGTATCAACAATCGTCACATAGCAGTACCTGAAACATATATGAAAATAGGTACGTCAGCATAAAAATGCCTGTGAGTAACATAGGATTTTGTGTATTAGATTCATGGCTTTGGATGATGCAAGAAAAGGTTTTGTGTTTTCAAAATAGCCATGAATCCAATGTAAAAGTTTTGTTTCTGAAAACGTGTCGTTTTGGAAAAGGGTTTATAATATAGACAAAATATACTTTGGTTTTGAAATGTTTGTATAAATAGTATAACAAAGTATACTTTAGTTTTGAAATAGCTAAATAGATAGTATATCTAAATATACTTTAGTAGTTAAAGTAATAGATTTGGTAGTATATCTCAAGTATACTTTGGTTTAAGGATAAAAGTATCGATAGTATATCAAATTATACTTTGGTTTAAAAATAGCATATCAACTATGCTTTAGTTTGAAAATAGCATATCAACTATGCTTTGGTTGTATATCAAAATATACTTTAGTTTATGAAATATCAAAGTCGGTAGTATATCAAACTATACTTTGGTAAACAGTAGCATATCAAACTATGCTTTGGTAAATAACAAAGTAGTATGTTAAAACACATGTTTGATTTTGTACTTAGTATATCAAAATACACTTTGGTAGATCACATTTGAGAGCACATCAAACTGTACTTTTGTAGTATAGCAACATATACAAAGAAAGTGTGATTTGGTATTCAATCAAGCCTTAGTGTATCAAACTACACTTTGGAGACTATAGAAATACCACGAAGGCAATTTCTATTTGGTTAAAATTTGGTTTCTGACATTCCATACAACTGGAATGGGGTGTCTAGTCCTATAGTGCTATATCGTACTACCAATCGGCTGGGTGAATGTATAAAAATAGGTATAATCCAACAATTAGTTTTATAAGTTTTGAAAATCAGTGTTAAACCATAGGTAATCATTTAATTTGTCAAAAGAATAGGTACTAATCATGTGTAATTATATAGTTTAAAATCATGAAAATAACAAATAGGCATATATATTTCACCCCAAAACAATTTAAAACAGTAAAAGAGGGGACTATGTACTCACTTGAGATTGTAAGTATCCTTGATTAAGTGTCCTAACAAAGCTCGGGAAATCAAGGAATCAAGTGGCACCTAGTATGGAATCACTATGTTAAACAATCGGATCCTAAATCGGGAGATAGGATAGAATGAAGTTCTATAAATCAAATGAGTATTGGAACTCATATGGCATGATTTAATGGACCTAACATTCTGATTTGGAAGTCTACCTAAGTGATTTTGACCCGTTTCGACCCATTATGATATGATAAGCTACTATAACGCGTCGGTTGCGCAAAACTATGTTCGGATGGTTATCTATGAGTTATGTCAAGTCTTACATGCCCAATTATACCCTAACATGTTACTAATTCAGATTAGATGTCAAAAATATGTTCACATATGCACATTACAGATTTATGCTACAAAAGGGCATTTTGGTCATTTCCTGTGGGCATGTAAACCAATTAACGAATAGCTAACCAATCCTATGTGATCATAAGGTATAACCTCAGAGGTTATTCCATATGCAACTATGATCACTAAATATGCTTGGTCGGATCCTAATGATTGACCAAACGGGTTAGGTTTGAAAGTCTAAGCGGTTGTTTAGACCGCTTAACTTACGACCCTAAACAAGCACTAAACTAATAGTGTCGAGTTAAACATGTCAAAACATGTGTAACCTACTGATTTGGTATCAAAACAAAGTGTTTTGATACCCTAAAGTAGTTCCGAGGCAAAATGCGTGCTAAAACGCATTTTGACCGAAACTTTGACTCGACACTACAACTAGTTAACATGGTAATCGGTAGCTATAATCACTAAGGATTATAACTATCGTGATTACAATCACATTGCAAAGTTCAATTGAACTTTGACTTGACCAATTGATGGTCAAAACCGAAAGTCAAACTGTTGGCCAAACGTTTGACTTTCTGCCTAAACATAAAGAATAAGCATGAAAGAAGACTTACAATAGGTCCTAGCTATCTTTTATACAAGAATAATCAGATTAGAAAGCTCCAAACACTTGAGGAGAGCTCCCAAATCAGATGTAGAAGAGAAGAGAAGGAAATGAGCAAATGAAATGGAAGTTTGGCTTGCTATTTATAGTTGTGGAGGACTTGTAGGATCACTCCAAGTGTTTGTGTGGCCTCTAAGCAATAAATCCTAGCCATACAAGTGTTTAGGGACAGCTAACATGACTTGGAGAAGTGTTAACTTGATGATCACACAAAGGAATTGCAAGAAAGTCCCTGAATTAACAAACTGTTGCTGAAAACAGACATTTCTGCCCAGATGTGATGCTCGCGTAGCGCGACGGCATAGGCAGGAGATGCTCGCGCTACGCCACCATGTGTCAGATTCAGCAAGGTTTTAGAAAAAGGCAGAAATGGTCCCTGCACGTGTTTGAGCCCATTTTTGGCACCTTTGACCTCCGTTAAGCCATTTTCAAGGCTCTACAAAGTAAATAAAGTTTAGAGGACTCAAAATGTGCTTAGAGAACTCTCGGATGTCGGCTCGTTTGGTCGTACGGTCGCGTTGTTCGTTAAATTACGACGAAAGTCAAACGGACGCGAAAACGAACCAAATTAAGCGACGAATGGTATTTTTGCATGCCGATCACTAAAATAAAAATATTTTAGTGTGTACAAAAATTTTGGATGTCCAGATGTGGTCAGAACGTAAGATATGCGCGAAAATGCAAATTTATGCCGTTTTTGACACTTTTAGTCCCTATAAGATCAATTAAGCATGTTTTCGCATACCGAACCCCTCAAAGCTTATTTCTAAGCTATTTTTAGGTTATTTATGGTATGTTTAGCTTATGATCAAGTTCCATACTGTACGTTACCTTACGGATCGGTATAGTTTCGCAGTTTGACGCAAATAGTCCCTACGATCGAATAAACTTGTTTTTGCCATACCAATCCTACCAAAACTTATTTCTAAGTTATGTAAAGGTCATTTAAGGTATGTTAAGCTTATTTCACTATCCCGGAGTGTTTGTCACGTTAAACTGATTACGTTTACGCACCAGTGTGCGTATAACCTTCCGGAAAGCGATTTAAAGCTCGAAATCGAACAAGAATTGATATGTGTAAAAGATACACATATTTATACAAATCCCAAGTATGAAATACAATATTTCATTGATTTGGCATTTGTTTGGTGTTCGAGGTGACACAGGTGTCACAGTCTCCCCTACTTTAGGAAATTTCGTCCCGAAATTTAATTTTAGAGGAAACTTGTAAAGACAACTGTGATTGTTTCGCTTTCGAATGAATCCTCCGTTTCCCAAGTAAAACTCTAGGTCACGTTTGGATTCTTAGCGAATCTGTTTACTTGCCAAAATGTTGTTGTTGTAGTAACGAAAACATGGGGCTTCGAACAACGGATAGGAGAATGTTTCCTATGAAGACTATTATAGGAAACTTGTGTGTGCTCGAAATCAGAGTCGGAGATTGCAAAATAGAATGACATTGGTCAAGGTCCAGGACTTCTAGTAACTTAAATAACGCTACATTCGCAATGTAATAAGGAACACTTATATATAGGAAGTACCAGCAGCGTATCCACTATGCCCTGTTTACATTGTTCCTGTCTCGTTATTCTCATCACTATAGGTCTTAACACATGACAAAACTTGCTGTGGTTTCTGTGCACTGAATTTCATAATTACGTATGCATCCATAATTACGTAATTCCTTGCATAGTCCGCACAGTTCATTTCATAATGTGTAGGGTAAAATCAATTGAACAAACATGAAATGACTTGGCTAGATCACCAAAGGATCTTTTCAATTAGATCAACGATCGATCTTTTTAACTAGATCAACACATGATCTTCTTAACCAGACCGTCGTACGATCTCTTTAAATAGACCACTTAAGGGATCTTTGTAACTCAGAACCAAATAAGTGTTTTGAAACAGCACTTTGGAATCCAAGGGTCTAACTATTTGCATAGAAAGCTCCTTAAGGATTTAAGATAGTACTTTGAGTATCCTTCTGAGAATCTAACATATGAAAATACGGAAGATTCTACCAGGATTAGATAGCGAGCTTTGGAATTATACATAAACACAAAATCACAAAAATTGTGCATTCGTTAATTTAGTTATCAGCTCGTTCGTTAATTTGAATTAATGTATTTGAAGTACACCAGAAATCCAATCACGGACTTCGATTGGTACTTTAAGTATCCTCAAGAGTCTAGCTATGAGATAGGAAGACCTTATAAGGATTTGGCTTTGTCTGTATCGTGACATTTGTATTTAGATACGTAAGGAATCCAATTAAGGACTCATGAAAATACCTTTAGATATCAAATCAAAGATTTGAATTGGTAATTCAAGTACTTGTTTAAGAAATTACAATTTGTACCCTGTACTTTTGTCTCTTTAAAAGAAACTAGTACTTGGGATTTTAGGGAAGATCACAAGTGATTACAAATGAAAGAACCACACGAGAAGTTCGTTCTGCAAAGAACATGGTTTTTCAGTGTCGGTATTGTAGGGGTATGTCAACACATACACACAATCGTATCAGTTTTGGAAATAAAATTGGAACAACCATTTTATTTATAACAACTGAATTGTCTCAAACGATAACAAATAAGGAAATACAAAAGTCTAATTGTTCACTGCTGCATTGTCATTTGCATTTGCCTCGTTTATGTTAAATGCTCGTCCGCGTGCTGGATTTGCATTAACAAGTCGCGGGCAATTGTTCCGGTAGTGAGTAAGATCACCACAGTTATAGCACGATCCAGGTGGAAACTGTGCTTGAACAGCAGCAGGATTTGCAGCATTCTGGTTTTGGATAACATGGCGACAAGTATTGAACAAATGTCCCAATCGCCCACAGTGGGTACACTTGTGACACGATGTCTGATTTACATGATGACGGTTGCATTTGTTGCACAAGGGTGCAGTACCAATATAGTTCTTCCTAGCACGAGGCTGTGCTGGCTGAATTGGTGCAACCTGATCATTCTGAGCAACTACTGCGAAGTTTTGTGAAGCCTTACGCTTCTTCAACTTCTTAGAGGACTCGGTCTGTTTATCCTTTGGTTTTTCTTGTGTTGTCTTGTCAGATGGTTTCGGATCGCCTTTTCGGAAAAGCTTACCCTTCCTGATTTGAGATTCAGTCAGGGTAGCAGATAGTTCAATGGCTTATCTGACGGTAGTAGGGTTGCTACCAGTAACAATATCCTGAACTGGGTCAGGAAGGCCATCGATGTACCTTTCAATCGCCTTATCTAAAGGCGTAACCATGGTAGGACATAACAGACTCAATTCCTCATAACGATCAGTGTAGGCTCGATGTTTACCACTGTCTTGTTTGAGATCGTTAAATTCCCATTCCAAAGCCCTAAGCTCATGACGAGGACAGAATTCCTTCATCATTAGAACCCGAAGCTCTTCCCAGGTTTGTGCCATTGCCACGTCGGCACCTCGATCCCTTATTATGCCATTCCACCATGTGAGTGCTCTTTTCTCGAACGCACTAGATGCAAACTCAACCTTACGCTCATTCGGGCATTGCACGTGCCTGAATGTGCTTTCCAAACTTTCAAACCATTGCAGGAGCGCAGTTGCTCCTTGAGATCCAGAAAAATTCGAAGGTTTGGCAGAGTTGAAGGTCTTGAAATTACACTGGGTGTTGTTGTTGTTATTGTTGTTATATAACTCATGAATCTAAGTTACTACGCCTGGAAGCACTGCAGCCATTTGTTGAGCAACAAGGGTTGCGACTTCCTCAGCAGTGAAAGTTTGAGCATCACGTCGAGGAGGCATTGTCTAAAAGGAACAAGGGAAACGAGTGAGGTTGATGATTGGAAAACAAAAGAGGTATTGAAAACATCGACAAAACATAAGGAAGGAAATCATTCATTTGTTACCTCAAACAAACAAATGACACGCAGTGACTAATCAAAGTAAATGGATCATTATAATGTATCACCGAAGACATGCTCGCCTATAAGTGAACACTCACCCCAAGAGTTCCCAGGTAAGAGTGACTGGTCCGATACTGCTGATTTGTACGAACACTCTAGCCTTAGACAGAAAACTCAGGGTACAGGCATTCACCCTTCCAGTTTGCATGTGTTCACATTATTTTAGACCCAAACCTTGACGAGATTTTTTAAAACTTTGAAGGTTCAAAACCTTACAATAAATCATCCTAGAACAGATGATTGATTTTCAAAGCGGATTCGAATATTGTATTCTTGTTGTGGTTGTCACCTAAGGATAGGTGATGGTATTGTTTTAAAACTAAACACAAGATAACTTGTGTTAGGGTCCTAGGAAGGTTATAGTCTAGGTCAAAGCATTACTAATAACCTAATTCCCTATAACCATTGGCTCTGATACCAACTTTTCTGTCACACCCCGACCACGTAAAACAACAAATCGTGGCGGAAACGTCGGGGAGTGTCGTAACAGAATCATTGTTTCACAACCATGGATCAAATAGTTTTGTTTTATTGAATTATTGAACTCAAGGTTTTGTTACAATTCAGATAAAACAAATAATTGTTTCTCGGTTTTAAAGTCGCTAAGGCACAAGTCCATCCTATGTGTAGCATGTATCAACAATCGTCACATAGCAGTACCCGAAACATATATGAAAATAGGTACGTCAGCATAAAAATGCATGTGAGTAACATAGGATTTTCTGTATTAGATTCATGGCTTTGGATGACGCAAGAAAAGGTTTTATGTTTTCAAAATAGCCATGAATCCAATGTAAAAGTTTTGTTTCTGAAAACGTGTCGCTTTGGAAAAGGGTTTATAATATAGACAAAATATACTTTGGTTTTGAAATGTTTGTATAAATAGTATAACAAAGTATACTTTAGTTTTGAAATAGCTAAATAGATAGTATATCTAAATATACTTTAGTAGTTAAAGTAATAGATTTGGTAGTATATCTCAAGTATACTTTGGTTTAAGGATAAAAGTATCGATAGTATATCAAATTATACTTTGGTTTGAAAATAGCATATCAACTATGCTTTGGTTTGAAAATAGCATATCAACTATGCTTTGGTTGTATATCAAAATATACTTTAGTTTATGAAATATCAAAGTCGGTAGTATATCAAACTATACTTTGGTAAACAGTAGCATATCAAACTATGCTTTGGTAAATAACAAAGTAGTATGTTAAAACACATGTTGGATTTTGTACTTAGTATATCAAAATATACTTTGGTAGATCACATTTGAGAGCACATCAAACTGTACTTTTGTAGTATATCAACATATACAAAGAAAGTGTGATTTGGTATTCAATCAAGCCTTAGTGTATCAAACTACACTTTGGAGACTATAGAAATACCACGAAGGCAATTTCTATTTGGTTAAAATTTGGTTTCTGACATTCCATACAACAGGAATGGGGTGTTTAGTCCTATAGCGCTATATCGTACTACCAATCGGCTGGGTGAATGTATAAAAATAGGTATAATCCAACAATTAGTTTTATAAGTTTTGAAAATCAGTGTTAAACCATAGGTAATCGTTTAATTTGTCAAAAGAATAGGTACTAATCATGTGTAATTATATAGTTTAAAATCATGAAAATAACAAATAGGCATATATGTTTCACCCCAAAACAATTTAAAACAGTAAAAGAGGGGACTATGTACTCACTTGAGATTGCAAGTATCCTTGATTAAGTGTCCTAACAAAGCTCGGGAAATCAAGGAATCAAGTGGCACCTAGTATGGAATCACTATGTTAAACAATCGGATCCTAAATCGGGAGATAGGATAGAATGAAGTTCTATAAATCAAATGAGTATTGGAACTCATATGGCATGATTTAATGGACCTAACATTCTGATTTGGAAGTCTACCTAAGTGCTTTTGACCCGTTTCGACCCATTATGGTAGCATAAGCTACTATAACGCGTCGGTTGCGCAAAACTATGTTCGGATGGTTATCTATGAGTTATGTCAAGTCTTACATGCCCAATTATACCCTAACATGTTACTAATTCAGATTAGATGTCAAAAATATGTTCACATATGTACATTACGGATTTATGCTACAAAAGGGCATTTTGGTCATTTCCTATGGGCATGTAAACCAATTAACGAATAGCTAACCAATCCTATGTGATCATAAGGTATAACCTCAGAGGTTATTCCATATGCAACTATGATCACTAAATATGCTTGGTCGGATCCTAATGATTGACCAAACGGGTTGGGTTTGAAAGTCTAAGCGGTTGTTTAGACCGCTTAACTTACGACCCTAAACAAGCACTAAACTAATAGTGTCGAGTTAAACATGTCAAAACATGTTTAACCTACTGATTTGGTATCAAAACAAACCCTAAAGTAGTTCCGAGGCAAAATGCGTGCTAAAACGCATTTTGACCGAAACTTTGACTCGACACTACAACTAGTTAACATGGTAATCAGTAGCTATAATCACTAAGGATTATAACTATCGTGATTACAATCACGTTGCAAAGTTCAATTAAACTTTGACTTGACCAATTGATGGTCAAAACCGAAAGTCAAACTGTTGGCCAAACGTTTGACTTTCTGCCTAAACATAAAGAATAAGCATGAAAGAAGACTTACAATAGGTCCTAGCTATCTTTTCTATAAGAATAATCAGATTAGAAAGCTCTAAACACTTGAGGAGAGCTCCCAAATCAGATGTAGAAGAGAAGAGAAGAGAAGGAAATGAGCAAATGAAATGGAAGTTTGGCTTGCTATTTATAGTTGTGGAGGACTTGTAGGATCACTCCAAGTGTTTGTGTGGCCTCTAAGCAATAAATCCTAGCCATACAAGTGTTTAGGGACAGCTAACATGACTTGGAGAAGTGTTAACTTGATGATCACACAAAGGAATTGCAAGAAAGTCCCTGAATTAACAAACTGTTGCTGAAAACAGACATTTCTGCCCAGATGTGATGCTCGCGTAGCGCGACGGCATAGGCAGGAGATGCCCGCGCTACACCACCATGTGTCAGATTCAGCAAGGTTTGAGAAAAAGGCAGAAATGGTCCCTGCACGTGTTTGAGCCCATTTTTGGCACTTTTGACCTCCGTTAAGCCATTTTCAAGGATTTACAAAGTCAATAAAGTTTAGAGGACTCAAAATGTGCTTGGAGAACTCTCGGATGTCGGCTCGTTTGGTCGTACGGTCGCGTTGTTCGTTAAATTACGACGAAAGTCAAACGGACGCGAAAACGAACCAAATTAAGCGACGAATGGTATTTTTGCATGCCGATCACTAAAATAAAAATATTTTAGTGTGTACAAAAATTTTGGATGTCCAGATGTGGTCAGAACGTAAGATATGCGCGAAAATGCAAACTTACGCCGTTTTTGACACTTTTAGTCCCTATAAGATCAATTAAGCATGTTTTCGCATACCGAACCCCTCAAAGCTTATTTCTAAGCTATGTTTAGGTTATTTATGGTATGTTTAGCTTATGATCAAGTTCCGGACTGTACGTTACCTTATGGATCGGTATAGTTTCGCAGTTTGATGCAAATAGTCCCTGCGATCGAATAAACTTGTTTTTGCCATACCAATCCTTCCAAAACTTATTTCTAAGTTATGTAAAGGTCATTTAAGGTATGTTAAGCTTATTTCACAATCCCGGAGTGTTTGTCACGTTAAACTGATTACGTTTACGCACCAGTGTGCGTATAACCTTCCGGAAAGCGATTTAAAGCTCGAAATCGAACAAGAATTGATATGTGTAAAAGATACACATATTTATACAAATCCCAAGTATGAAATACAATATTTCATTAATTTGGCATTTGTTTGATGTTCGAGGTGACACAGGTGTCACAGAAGGTTATCAGAAAAGGTCTTTCTGATGGATCTGATGATATTTCTGATGAAATATCATCAGTTTCTGACGATTCTGATCATCAGATTTTCTGATGATTTGTTCACCAAAATTTCTGATGACATCAGAAATCTGATGAAACCCCACTTGTCTAAAAATCAGCTCTATCCTGCCACACTAACCGAAGCAAGTTGACATTATTGGATATCATGATAACAAAGGCAAATTGATTGTTGGATTCAATGAATATGTCAAGAAGCTACTTTTTGCAGGAATATACATGAATAAACAAATGTTTATTCATGTATTCAAGCCGTCTATAGATAGAAGTCTCATCAAGCAAAGAACAATGAGTTAAGCTTAGCATTCATACATACTACAAATTCCGTTGTCCTTTCACCTCAGAATTCAAGTATTCATTTGTAATAGAGAATAATCTTACAATCACCTTGTAAACCATTTTGTTTCAAAGTGTTATAAACTTGAAAATTCTGTAGGTCTTGTTTCTTGAAAGTATGATTTCCATTTCCGCACACGATTTTCACATCTATTGAAATCTCTTGCCATATTACGTGAAAAGAAATTTTTAAGTCCAAACTGGGACCAACATTCCTAATACAATATCAAATCCAGCGAGATTCATTGGGTAAATATTATCAATAAAATTATGGTTTAATATTTCTATTCTTGCTCCCTGCAAGATTTCAGTAATCTTAATGGATTCCCCATTTGCTGTCTCTACTAGACATTCTTGTTGAAGTTTAGTTAATGGTTAATTGAGAATTTTGCAAAATGAAGTATTAATAAAACTTTGGTTCGCACCAGAGTCAAATAATACTTTAGTAAAAACATCATTAAATAAAAACGTACCGGCAATCACGTCCGGAATCATCTTTACTTCTTCAGCTGTCAGAACAAATGCCCTAGCATTCTTAGTAGTCTTGTTGTTTATGGCTAGAGCTAGTTTCGGACAGTTTGGCTTGATATGTCCCTTTTCTCCATAATTGAAGCATACTCCATTACTGGGTTTCTTCCTACAGTCTTCCTCCTTGTGTCCTGGTATCTTGCAGAAGTTGTTGTAGGTGGAGCATCTTCCTGAATGCTTCTTCTTGCAGGCCTTACAATAAGGTGTAGAAATAGAACCTACATTTTTTCCATGGTTGGAATTTCCATAGCGAAGTTCTTGGGTAAGTTTCTGAGCTAGGTTCTTCCTCTGGTTTTCTTCTTGTGTACGTACTAGTTCATCAGTCAAGGTATTTGCTAGTTCTACAGCTTCTTCTATAGTTTGTGATCTAGCTGCCTTGACTAAATGTCTAATCTCACTGATTAATCCCCAGATGTAACGGGAGATTAATACTGGTTCTGGTGATGCTAGGGTTGGCACTATTCTAGCATATTCGAAGAATACGGTAGTGTAACCCTTACAGTCTATTCCAGTCATTCTAAGATTTAAGAACTTATTAGCAATCTATTCTTTTTCATTGGGAGGACAGAATTTCCTTTCAACCATAATCTTAAACTCAGTCCATTCCATATTCTAGGTTCTGTCACTTCCCCTAGACTGGAGAATAGTGTTCCACCATTCTAAAGCAGCATTCTTAAAAAGATTGGAAGCAAACATAACTTTGTCTTCCTCTGCCCACTTGCTTATTTTTAAGACTGCCTCAGTCTTCTCTAACCAGCGTAGAGGTGCAATGGCTCCTTTATTGCCAGAGAATTCTATTGGTTTACAGGACCAGAATTCTTTGCAAGAACAACCATAAGACATGGTTCTTCTTCTTTTTGGAATGGGAAATTGAAGTAACGGTCCATTGTTTACGTTGTGACTGGGTTCAATTGGTGGTCGCTTACTTCCATTATTACTTTTATTTTCTGCTTCCTTAACCGTTTTGATAATATATGGCATAGCATCTATAATCCCTTGTGCCAATATGTGTTGGATGGCACTATTATCTATCTGGTTGCCGTTATTATCGTTATTCTGGTTTTCTTGATTTACTTCGTTGTCCATCTGGATTATAAATAATTACTAAGTATTAATATCACAGAGCAATGTTTAATGCGAACAATCACACAAGAAGCATATTGATCAAAATCGTCGTGCATTGCGACATTTACTCTATTTTATATATTATGCATCTAATACAAACCGCAACTGGAATTTAAAATATAATACTAGTATGCATCAGTAGCTATTAGATTATCTATTTTAGTGGATTTTTTTTTCAAGTTACACACACACACACACACACACATATATATATATATATATATATTATTACTACTACTAGTGGGGGTTCATCCAATACTGCATATTATGCTCGTCGTACTTCCAAACGAGCATCTCCCCTATTTGCCTTATCTTTTCACTTTCATCTAATAACTACTCACCAAAAGTGCGGAGTTCCTGCACGTTTTCGGTACTCATGGGTGGTGCAGGTGCTGGTATTGGGTCAGGGTACTGGGGCATCGGTTCTTCGTATGGGTATGGGTTCTCTAGGATTTCCTGAATATACTGGTCGTTATCCCAGTATGGATCTAGAGGGTCAAGGTTTGGGTAAGGTGCTACTGGGTTTTGTATTGGTTCCTCCTGTGGGTAGAGTTCTCGATAATCCCTATGGTCGTCAAACCATGGGTCATAATCTAGAGGATGGGGTGCTGGGACTCTAGGGATTTCGTTTGGGTCGAAGGCAGGTAAGGGAATCTGGTCTCATGGGTTAGGTTCTATTTCCATGGGTTGAGTTGGGAACAAGGGTAGTGGTTGTGGTGCTATGATTTGTTCTAAGTTTGGGTCTGCGGCAGTGGTAGCTAGTATGTGGAAATTGGCCAATCGTCTATTGATTATATCCTGGGTCTGGGCATTCATCTACCTATTTGCAGCTGCTAAAGCTCGTTGCTGCTGTAACTTCCTCATTCATTTCCTACGTTCGTGAGCTCCCCGACTGAACCATCCTCTCTTTTTGGTAGGGAATGGCTCTTCGGATTGCGCTTTGAATATGAAAATCCCCTCTTCTGTGTCAGCTGAATACCCCGAGGGGGTAGGCTGGGAAGAAGTTCCTTCATCTTTAGGAGAACTAGACAATTGACGATAGGCGTCCGATGGTCCTTGATCACTCATACTGTAAACTAATAAATTGTCAAATAACACAAAACAATAATATACACGTATGCACATAATCGCATAGATTATTTCCTAATAGAATTGACAGTTTTAATGTCAGCAGAACACTTCTGTGGCTCAAATAAGTGGTTGTAGCTCTGATACCACTCTGTGTCGCAACCCCCGGCCCCTATCTCTTGGGAACGGGCGGCCGCGAGCTAGTATCAGTGGTATCGGTGTTTATCAATTTGGCAGCGGAATTTACATCAGGACCGTAGTTAGGAAATATTTTATCAGAGTAAAATACCACATTTTTATAATAATAAATACATGGGAAAACCCAAGTTTCCATTACAAACATGTTTATAGTGATAAACCCTAATTTATTTAAATAAAACATCTTCTTTATTTAGGTAACTTTTATAGCCACTTTTCAAAGCCTTCAGTGCTGTCGAGCTGGCTTCTATTTGGCTTTCACATTTTGTTACCTGAAACGCGTTTAAAAACATTTTGTCAGTGGAAAATACTGGTGAGTGAATCCCAATTTAATCAAGACAGGTTTTATCATTTTACAGCATTGAGGGCGATCTTGCAATTACATTTGTTTATATTTTTACTTTAATTACCACCCGCGGTACTGTCAACCCGACTTGTGGTCATGTTACTACTCACAGTGTAGTAACAAATTTTGTATACAAAACCCCAACATACCGACGATAATTGTAGAATTACAAATACTCAATCACTGTTAATCATAATATAAAACAATTGAGGTTTTGTAAAATAGTTTATGAAAAGCATTTAAAAAGTGGATAAACTCACATTGCTAATTTAGGTATTTTCGTTGTGACTTCCTGGTTATAATCTATTAATTAAACAATGCACACGTGTTACTATAATAACCCAATTTACGTTAGTTAAACCCTCCCCGAGACAGAACTCCAACGACTACGTCGGGCAGAGCCTCGACAGTCGTTACGGAGCACTAGATCAATCGGGCAGCGTATCTAATACGTAACCGGGGGTTATAATACTTACAACGAGGCAGAGCTTCGCTAATTAGGGGGGGGGGTATTATATCCGATAGTATTTCTAATATTCAGAAATTGAGAGAGAATCACGAGAATTGAACGATTTCAACTGATGCCGATCGATCCTATTTATAGGGCTGATCCGCCACTCTCTCGCGGCCCGCGAGAGAGAATGCTTTGGCCTTCGCGGCCCGCGAGGCTCTCTAGGGTAGGCCCTAGGGTTGTTGATTCGACCACTAGACCCAACACGTTCACGACACGTGGCGGCACCGGGTGCCTGCCTGGTTTTGAGCTGTCACGCCCCGCGAGACACACACCCATCAGGGTCGCGGCCCGCGAGCGCCTACCTGATTTTGATTTAATTTATTTTTGTAAAAATAAAGGTATTTGGGGCTTATTTCTTGTAAACGAGGTGTATTTTAGGGCGTATAGAGGTGTTCTAAATATTTTAGGAGGGTTGTTATACAATCCTTCCGAGGGCCCAAATCTTTTTAATTTTGTATAGAATTTACGTTGTATAAGATAGAATATATATATATGCACTGAATCTAGAAATAACATAAATGAAACATAGTACTAGTGGTTACCATAGTTGTTAAAAGCCATCGCATCTTGCGCCTAGGCCCATTTTTCAGGCGAGACGAGTCAGTTGCGCTTTAAGTTGAGGAAATTGCGCTTTGATTCTCGAGGTGATGGTTCAGGCGCACATTCTGGCGAGATTCCTAGATTCTTGAGAGTTTCCGGGCAAATTCTCTAAATTCCGACAAGTTTCTAGCCAAATTTCTTCTTTTTATCTAAGGAAACTACTTTTCTACACTAATACACTAATAATTTAGAACCTTTTGTACTAAATAGATGATAAAAAGTGTTATATAATATATTTTGGTTATTTTATTTTAAGAATAGTATTCTTTTTCTACTACATAATATTTTTTTTTTCATTATGCGCTTTATTTTTTCAGGCCTTCGCTTTTTTTGCACTTTGCGCCTTTGCCCTAGGCGAGGCTTATGCGCCTTGAGTGCGCCTAGCGCCTTTAATAACTATGGTGGTTACTGCCTTGCTTAAATAACAAGGAGACGCGAGTTCTAATCTCGGAGTCTCCAAATTCTTTATTTAAGCTTATTTTTTGGTTTTTAGTTTTTTGTTAATGGCATTTAATGCTTAATTTTGTCAACTACATATTTTCCTTTAGTTAATAAATTATTTTCTAAATTTAGCTAAAAATAACTATTTAAACTATATCCACATAAATTTTATTGATTGATGAGTTTATATTAAATGGAGATTTTCGAATAGGGCTCAATTTTTTAATCTCGTACAGGGCAAAAAAAAAATTTGTGATTTTCAGAAACAGCCCGGTAATCACGCATATGATAATCATAACTAAAGATGATATACTCTCAGCACATCGACATAAAATAACGAGATTAAAACATAGGTAGTTTATATTTCTAATATTTTTGTTTTTATTCAAGTTATTTATTATAAATCGTGTAAGTGGGAATTGTTTGATTTGCATGAATGGTTAAATTTTGTCTGGTTTTATATCAATTATCTTTTTCCTTAGTTTAGTACATAGGCATAGACAGATCAAATACCATTCAATGATATTCCAAAAAAAAAAAAAAACGTAGCGTCGACACCTCAAAAACTTCGGGTTATTTATTACAATTTTAAAAGAAATTTAAAAAGTATATCATAAATAATTGAAAAAGATGAGAATAAATATAGAAGGTATCTATAATATCTATAATCTATAATATATTAAAAAGAAAAAGTGATGTACGATATTGTAATTTTACCATGTTTACAAGTTATAAAGCACCATATATAAGGATGTGTAAGCATTTTAGAGAGGTTTCACCCAAAATTTTAAGACACTATAGGGGTAAGGAGGGGATTTCAGCCTACATATTGAATGCTTCCGTTTCTAATGATTCATGTTCTGGTTCCTCATCAGCCATTATGAAAGAAAACCATAAGACAAAAATCCTACCTTCACCACAAGTCATGCCGATCTCCTCTGGTTATTCCAATCACAGATCTCCTCTGGTTATGCCGATCTTGAAAACACGCAGGGATTTGCAGTTTGAATTCGATTTTATGGATTTTTAAGATGCACATCGCCAGATCTAGGGTTACGAATTCTTTTTTTCACCTCCTTTCTCTTTGCCTGATACCATCACAGGCGTGAAGGTGGTTGTTGCTACTGTTTCTAGCAATTTGGTAGGGTCGGTTTTCCTCTTCTCTTTACTAAGTTGCACAGGGCTTCTCATTTTTGTTTCCATCAATTCATCTATTTCTAACCGAAAACCCTATCATCATACCTTCTATCAAATCAACGATTGGTTCCAGAAAAAAAACGCTTCAATACAACACAGGTATGATCAGTTGTCTTTGTTTCTTCTCTTTGTTCACATTAGATCTCAAAGCTTTATTGTTTCGATCAAGGCAGTATTAGCAACAAGGTTGTAAATTTATTGGATTACAAAAAAGGTATTAATTTGTGCTGATGGTTTCTGGTTTCTATTTGTGATAATGACACCATTTTTGTTTTGAAATTGCATTTTTATTATGATTTGTTGTTTTATGTGATGTGTGTGTAGTGATACAACTTTTAGTTTAAGTTATCATACCTGGTTTTTTATTAGGGTTCTTGGTTAGTATTCACCAAAAGCATAGCAACACAGATTGATCAAGTTTTCTGGATTAATGTGCTAATAATATACTATTGTTGTTGATGATTTCAGGTGAAATACTTAAAAGGAACCAGAAAACCCCACCAGATGTAAGTTTTTATTTATGTTTTAGATTCATAGAATTTATAGGTGTCATTTTCATCAGATTAATGGGCTGAAATTGTAAAGGATAAATATAATGGATTTGATTGATTATTCGATCCGCCCATCTTGCACCTCTAATTATTCTTGAAGTTTTCTACTTGTAGTGATATTAATGCTGGCCTTTTGGTAGATTGAATCCGGATTGGTTTAGGATTTTAGTTGGTGATACTATTGACTACACTGGTACGTCCTTCAATCTAGGTAAGCTAAGTATTTTCGTTTGTACTTAAATCTTTGCTGCAAATACATAAACTTTCTCTTATCTTCTCTTTTTTATGATACAGAGGTAAGAGGATGGAGAAAGACTGGTCGCCCAAAACAGGTGCATCCATCATTTACAGAGTTGAAAATTATTAGATGTATCATCCATGGTCCTCAATATGTAAGTTTGCTTTGGTCTGAAACTCTAGGTGATGGGTTATCATGATATGTTTATTCTTATATCCTTTTTTTTAATTTTACACGAGTTGACTTAAATGAAGAATTAACCTTTTCTGGCCCTGGTTTTTAATGATAAATAAACAGGATAACATCTACAATATCGCAGAGATGGTCAAAATGTCAAATCATCTATTGGTGGTAAAACTATAGCGTTCACATCAAGCTTGCTAGAGGGGGAAATGAAATCTGGCACTAAGGAAAGTTATGACAAGCAGGAAATTAAGTCTGGTGATGATACAGATGGTGATTTCATATCTACTTTTGATGATATAACGATTGAGGGATCTGATTTTTACTCACGTGTAAGTATGGCTCTTTTTTCAAGCTAAAGGGACTTCAAATATGGCGATTTCATATCTACTTTTGATGACAAATTGAAAAATCTATTAAAGATCCCACCAGTTTTGCTCACATAGCATGCCATTTAGATTTGGTTTTGTTAGAAAATGATTAAAAGTTAACCCTTTAATTTGATTTGTTTCAGTGTCTCTCATCTTTGTTATTTTTTACATGTTATTGTTCAGGAACAAAAAGAGGGTGAGGGCTCGTCTAAAGCATTTAATTATGATGAGATTAAGTCTAATTCACCCCCACATGGCCAGGAAATAAAGGTAATTACACATTTAGTTGTTAAAAAGTACAGTTCCTCTTCTCAATCTATAAATGAGAAGATTGTTTGGTCAAGTCTACAGGTAGAAGTTTTTCTTTTTGCTATCATCCGGACCAATATTTATTCTATAATAACATTGTACATTTCAGAAAATTGTGTTCGCTGTGAATTTAAGCAGTCAAATTAAAAGGCACAAAATGATGAAGGCGTTAAGCCCTGTTCAAGGGATCAAATTATATGATTATCATAAAAAAGAAAGAAAGTTAACTATCACCGGGGATGTTGATTATACGGGTATGGCTAGAAAAGGCATGATGGGCAGGGCAGATTTGGTTGGCTTGTTAACATTTCTGTTTCCATGTTTATAACTGTTTTATCCTTTTTTTCTTTTCCTGTAACAAAGATTGCCCCGTATTCGATGGTCTGTACTCCTTTTATTCTATGCATAATTATAACTTAAAAAGAGAGATTGGCATAAAGTTTTATAATTAAAAGGCAATTGTATTATACGCATTTGTGTTTTTTTAGTAAAATTTCAATTTAAGTATATTAATTTGCAAACAGAAAAAAAATTAAAAGTTTGAAGATTCGGGTTAAACGGGTCGTGTTCGGGTCAACACGCTAATATTTGGTTCGTCTTCAGGTTCATATGTTTGACAAGATTTTCGGGTTCGGGTTCACATAAAATTTTCGGGTTCGGGTTCGGGTTGGACCCGTCAACCCGCGAACCCGACCTGTTTAGCACCACTAAGGAGTTAGTTGGATTAAAATAAAATGCAATTTGGGAGGCTTAGACAATTTGGGTAGTTAACATTTTACATTTGATATGCAGTATACCAGAAACAATGTTGACTTGGCAGAAATCTCTCTTGGTTATGCGTTGAATCCGGTTAGGCATATGTTATTATTTATAGTTTTTTAATGCATTAAGAATACAGATTTAAGGAAATCTGAAGTGGGATGACAGTTTGGAGAAAGTGAAGTGATATGACCTTCTGTTATTAATTCAGTTATTGTATTGGCGAAACAGCATAAGGTTGAGGATTACTGCAGCTGATGTGGAAGCTGCTGCAGGTAGCTGTTGCTGCTGCTGCTGCTGATGTGGAAGCTGCTGCTCCTCCTACGGCTAAATTGGTACCTACATTTACTAAAATTCCTAGGGCGACGATTGTTCCGTTTACCACTATCCAAGGTGCAGTGTCGTAGAACATGATCGAAAGCTTGTCTGTGCCGACGTTTCGCGCGGTCAAAGCAACTTCGGCCCCATGAGTACAACTCAGATAAGTTCAAATGGTAATAATTTGGACCTTGTTTCTTTAAAAAAACGTGCGTGCAAAATGGTAAGCTGAAAAATAAATCAGTAATCTGTATGCTATGGAATGGCTGGAGGTGTAGTTACGGCATCAGAGTAGTGTTACTGGTTGCAAAGGCTTTTATAGCTACCTATAGTAGGGGTGTGAATTTCTGACACGACCCGAAAATACGACATGAACCTAACACGGAATTCACGGGTTTAGGTTTAGTCTAAACGGGTTCGGGTTAGTTTCGGGTTGAACCCGCCCGTTTAGCTAAACGGGTCGGGTTCGGGTCAACCTGGTCAGGTTGACGGGTTGACCCGTTTAACCCATTCACATTATATTTTACGTTTTTACGATATGTTTATGTTATAAATTAATTTGGTTGTTTATTTTATGCATAATTATAACTTAAAAAGAGAGATTGGCATAAAGTTTTATAATTAAAAGGCAATTGTATTATACGCATTTGTGTTTTTTTAGTAAAATTTCAATTTAAGTATATTAATTTGCAAACAGGAAAAAAAATTAAAAGTTTGAAGATTCGGGTTAAACGGGTCGTGTTCGGGTCAACCCGCTAATATTTGGTTCGTCTTCGGGTTCATATGTTTGACAAGATTTTCGGGTCCGGGTTCACATAAAATTTTTGGGTTCGGGTTCGGGTTCGGGTTGGACCCGTCAACCCGCGAACCCGACCTGTTTAGCACCACTAAGGAGTTAGTTAGACAATTTGGGTAGTTAACATTTTACATTTGATATGCAGTATACCAGAAACAATGTTGACTTATTGGTTAGTATTAACCAAAGAGTTAAAAGGCATAGAAAGGCCTACTTGGGAACATCTTGTTTATGAAGGTAATGGGCAGGACCTGGTCAAGAGGGCAGGTTAGATAGGTGAGAGTGAAGTTTCTTGATGACCAGAACCGTTTCATCATGAGGAACGTGAAAGGACCAGTCCGAGAGGGTGATGTTCTTACTTTGCTCGAGTCCGAGAGAGAGGCTAGGAGGTTGCGTTGATTTCGGTTGGCTTGTCATCATCATTGCAATGGTTCAGTTTTTACTCTCATTTTGGTGTTACTTTTGATGTTTGTTTTGAGTTGCAGACATGATGTTTTGGTTTTGAGAAGATATGATTAGTGTAATTTGTGTTTCATCTTTTGAATGGGTAATTGATTCAGTAGTAAAATACTGGATATTAAGTTTATGATATTTTAGGTCATTTGAGAGCCATTGAGATTAGTTATTAAACACTGTTTTTCTGGTGTTGCCTACAGTCATGCAAATGCATATTATATAGCATCAAGCCTTCAAGCATACCACATTATTCTTGATTGTATATATCTGATTGGGTTGTTACTATTGCTCTTCACTTTGTTTAGTTGGATTGGTTGGGTAACAACAAATAGTTATTTTTTCTTTCGGGCCTGTGATGCGGATTGATGTTGAACCTTCTAATCCAGACCCAGGACCATTGCCGCATTTTTTAAACAGCATTGGTACAGTGTTTTGGTGTCATGTTGACTGGGATGTTACTTGTTCTTGTACAAAAAGTTTTAACTACTTTATCATACCATGCAAGTTTTTCACTTTCAATCTTGGCCGCCCTTGGTAGATGATGCACATGAACAATATTACTTAAAGGGTTAGGATCAAATACAAGTAGGTCACTTTGGGTTGCTTTTTAAATTATATGGGTTGGTTTGGGTAAAGATATTTTCACTCAATGGGTCAAAATGGGTCAATTAAAATTCCATCTCATATATTTTTGGGTCAAAACGGGTCGACAACTTCAAAGAAATGGATCAGTGTGGGTTGGTGTCTTAAAGAAACGGGAGAAGTTTTGACTCCGCCGCAACGCGCGGGTTTCCCACTAGTATATTATAAAGGAAAAGTGATGGATACAAATGTAATTTAGCATCAGGTACAGATTTTTTAACAACATGTACAAATAAGTCCAAGCAAATAAAATAGGAAATGAAACAACTTTTTAAGACACTCTATGGGTAAACTCGAGAAATCCTCCTCTGCATTTAAGATCCAGAATCCCTATAGTGAAAACCGTGTATAAGAGGATGCTTGGTGTTCCCTTGTTGATCCATCATGGCAGTCCTTCAACCGCATGACCTACCCCTTCAAGAAACCATCACTCTCCGGTTTGTATTTTCTTCAATCCCACAATTGAAACGGTCGATTGAATATCTCATTATCAATTGAAATCAATAGATCACAACTCGAAGCAGGCGATTACATCTGTTAGGTTTCCTCTCTATGTTCTGATGAAGATGGTGGTGCCAGGAAGAGGATTGCGGCTATATTACGACTATCATCTCTTTCACAAAACCTCATCAGAACCCTATTTTTCCTTCTCATCGAGGTTTATACTCTGGTAAAGTATTCACCACCTGATTTACTTCATTGTTATGTTCTTCTGAATGATTCGAATTTAAGATACGTGTTAATTTTTTTTTTGTTCAAGACTTGCGAGTGTAACCTAATTTGAACGATTTGTAGATATCTCATATAAATGTCGCTTGAAGTTTTTGTTGAAATTACAATCGCCCCATGACTCTATTTTGGTGTTCTGCAATCGCTTCATCTTTTCGTTAGATGATTCTGAGAAGATTTTTGTTGATATTGGTATGGGTCATTTCATTGAGGTTTGTGTTATTTTTTTTTCTGGTTAACATTTTTGGTTTGTGTTGCTTTTATAAGTTAACTACATTTGTTTTTTAGAGTTAGGGTTTGTATATGGTGGACAAACAGGTTAATGTAAGTCTCCGGTGAACTAACTGGAGTGTGGATGGGTCGATTAAAGGCTTAGATCATGGTTGTTGTTCTCATTGTGCTTACTGCTTCTCCGTTTGTAGGGTGGTGGTGGTGCTATCAGATGGTCCAAACTCACCACTCATCATCTTTTCTTTGCCCTATTGTCCATTGTCCTCATTGTTGTTATTTTCAGGTTGCTGCGCAAATAGAGGCTGTTTTGACGATAGTTACGCAAATAAGGTATGGCAGATTCTTCAGTTCGTTATATTCAGTTTTCGTTTGAAATTATTAACATTCTATATTTTCATGGTTCTGCTTATAATTGATTATTCTATATTGCAATTTTAGCTTTAGATTCTTTCTTTTGTGTTGTCATTATCCGTCTCCATGTGCTGTTGATTTTTGTTTTGATTTGGCTATGTAATGGATCGACTTTGTTTGATAAATTGAATGATATTTAGTTGGAGTATTGATGTACATCAGATTTAGGTATACACATCCGCTTAGGTGTTTTTGGTTAGGTATACTTCTTCTATTTCTTACCCTCATGCCAACTTCCAAACCACAAGGCTGCTTCTGGTACTTGACAATAAAAACAACAAAGTTTTAATGTGTATACCTTATGATCACTAGACAAAGCATTCACGATTATATGGGTACCCTCTTGTGCTCCTATAGAACCCGAATTGAAATGGTATAGTGGTTTGATCCAACAAGTTTTTGTGTATGGAATAGCTGTTGGATACTGTTTATCGGTGTTACTACTCTCCATCATCAACAAATGGGTTGTTATTAACTTCCCTTACCCTAGAGCCATGATTGCTTTACCGTATTTCACGAGTGTTGGATACTGTCCTCTTATTGTCCATTTTAAGCTTTTAGAACATGACTGTTTAGATCTACTCACAATGTGGCGGTTCCCTCCAGAGGCAGTTATGTTCTCTTTATTTCTCTTCACAAACAGTGAGCTTCTTCATGCAAATGTTGACAGCTTTATTCTGTTTTGGTCTACAGTCCCAATCTCTGTTTCCATAAGAAACCCTTTTTCTTCACATGACATGTGATGAAAAGATCAATACCCCACCATTTTTGTTGCTACAACATGTGATGAACAGATCATTGCCACCGTATCAGTGGCACCCACAGGATACGTGTTCAGAATTGCGTTTAACCCGTCAACGATTCTACTTGCCTTTTCTTGTAACTTGTAACGTCTCATTCGTGGTTCCTTTGATCAGTTGTGTAAAGTCTCATTCGTGGTTCCTTTGTTAGTAGTGAGATATTATTTATGATGAATCTGATATATTTCGAAGAAGAAAGTAGAATTATTTGGACCTGATTATTATATTTATAAGTTGCTTATGCACTAATTATTATGTTCTGTTTACTGTTTTTATGTATCGTAAACTGCTACTTAATATACGAATGTGCAGGTATTATTTTAAAATAAAGCACAATTAGATAGATCAAATATGAATTTGCTACAACAATATATATTAATCATTATGCTGCTATGATACTTTTCTTAAAATAAGTGTGATTCACGATTCATCTTCTGGTTATATCAGAACTCCCAAATAAGGATCTTGCATGATCCATCTGCTGGTGTTCTTGATGATTTTCTTATTGTTATTCCTAACATACTGTGAGTAATGCCATAATCAATTTAAAAAGTGGAGACAGACATTACGTAGCTAATGAAGTTATTTATTCGTTATAGTTGTAATGGAGGTTGCAAAACGGTGGTTTGTTGATTTTAGCTATGTTAGAATAATACCAAATCAATGACCACTTTATGGTAGATTTTACGACTGCCCCTGTTTATAGGGCTGAGCGAATGGACGAACCAACCTGAGACTGGTGGTCGCTTGGTTTCGGTTTCGGTACGCCTCAGGTAAAGGACCGAGATCCAGAAAGGAGCTGCAACACGAGTAAAAAAAGGTTGCGTTGATCTGCAAGGTTCACATTACAATTCTCACTATATTAAGGATCATGCTTATCAAGTTCTGAGGATTCTTGCACAGTTACAAGTGCTTATGAATTGACATCCATATACTGATATATAATAAATGACATATATTGAACTTCTATATGTTGATAAAAAATAAATGCAATATAGTAAGTTTGCTTTAGAATTTTAGTGACAACAAATGTTAAAGAGTCAAACATGTAAGAAAGTGTATGTTTGCAATAACAATTAATATATATGTAACGTATATTTTGCTTGAATGCACCATGCAATAAAAGAACAGTGGCTTCCATCCGTAGGTTTAAAGTTAATGGCTTCTGTACTTTAACTTACCAAACCTTTATCTCAATATGTTTAACAGGACTTCCTAATCTTTAGATTCATTTTAATCTTAACAATTGGGTGGACACATTTTGACTGATTAATGAAACATTCAGCATTTCATTAACTGATCTATGAACAGTTATAAGGCTTGCAAGTTTGGCCAACCGAACATAAGATGAAATACTTTATAAACTAATAGAAAACGAGTACGTCACTATAAATTGTCGACACCGCGGCAACGCGCGGGTTCCCCACTAGTATCATAAATAATTGAAAAAGATGAGGATAAATATATGATAAGTGATATCTATGTAGAGTTTAAAAAGATGAGATTAAACATTGGATAAGTGATATCTATGTAGGGAAACGTCTACAAGTGGAAAGAATTGTACGAAATGTAGGAGATAAGTTTGGCTCTTCATACGCAAGATCAATGGTTGAGATTAAGTGATCCTCAAATATAGAACTCACATAACTAAAAACAAGGGAAACAAGTAGGGAAAATGATAAAATAGGAAAAACCAATATTGTTAACTCATAAACCACTTCTCCTTGATTTTCAAAAGGTTATAGCTTTTTTATACGTTAATATTTTTTTACAAAAATTACACCGTATTAACAAGCATTTTATTCTCTTTAATTCGAGCAGCATCTTGCTGTATTTTTCTTTAGAAATTTTGCAGTATTTTGAATACCCATTACGTGATTAATTGATTTCATTATAGTATTTTATGTGAAACACCAGTAAGTGATTACGTAACAATAGTTGACTATATATTATTACGTGACTACATGATTTTAAATACTCATTTCGTGATTATGTGACTTCATTATAGTATTTATGTGAAACCCTACTGAGTGATTACGTAAAAACAAAACACGTAATACATAATATTTCATATGGAATACCTAATATTTCAAGTATAATCGGGTATCAAGGATAAATTATATACAAAATATTAGCCAAACCAACCTATAATAACAACATAATGTCGTATATTAGAGATTTAGCCATGTAATAAAGCATAAACAATCAAGTTCTTATTATTGAATGTGTAATCACGTAATAAGCATAATTGTATTAACATTAATTATAACAAATCATATTGAATGTGTAATCACGTAATGAATTTACATTGAATGCGTAATGATTTATGTTGAATGTGTAATCACATATAGGGTATTTAAAAATCACGTAGTCATGTACCAGGTATTCAAAATCACGTAATGGGTAGTGAGTATTCAAAATCACGTAATGGGTACTGGTATTTTCAAAATCACGTAATCACGTAATGGGTATTTAAAGTCCTGTAAATTATTTTTAAGAACACTATTGCAATAGGTTGCTCGAATTAAAGAGAATGAAATGCTGGTTATTACGATGTAATTTAAAAAAAAATATTGACGTATGAAAAAAATTATAGGCGTTTAAAATTCAAGGAGGAAACTATTTGAAAGGATAAAAAACTATCATACCCTTCTCTCCTTAAATTAAGCAAAACAAATGTGTGGTCATGATTCGCTCCAACACTGCGTACAAAATTCCTCTATTGTACATGATCTCATATCTATTTATGTATTAGTTATTAAAATAAAAAATATAAATTAAAATAATATATAAGTAATAATTATGAGGTTAGAGGAGAAAATGTCATATGCCATTAATTTGAATCATTTATTATAAGTTAGATTAGATTAGATGGTAATGCCTGTGCTTGTTCAAGATTGTTCATTTAAAACCTAAACAAACAGCTCACCAACGTAAATGGATACAAACTGTCACACCCCAACCGATGGTCAAAACATCGGAATGAGATGAAAACGAGATTGCAAGAGACTTCATAACACTATTTGTGACAAGTATTTAAATAACGATATTTCATTTCTTTGCTAAATCAAAGTACATTGTTTGGAACAAATACAACAAAGGAACATCAAACAAAATACAACAACAATACAAAAATTAAAATGGGTTTCTAGTTCATCCTACTAGATTATGTTCATCTTAGTATGCTTAGAAAGATATATAATTTTAAGATGGGACTTCCTTGTAATAGCTTGTTAAAGATTATTCCTTAAGTGTTGGGAATGAATATGAATAAAACCTGTATAATTTACTACTAGTGGGGTGCCCGCGCGATGCGGCGGGAAACACAAAATATGAATGGTTCAGTTCAGTTCGATTACTTTTGGTTAAACGAGGCTAAAAATACGATAACCTATTTTTTGGTTGATTACTGGACAATGATGTATAGATTAATAGAATGATAGGCGTATTACTTGGGTCAAATGTGGTAACGGTGATTTGGTTTGTCAACTCATTTGTGCCATTTGTGGGCCAAATGAGTTATAGGAAAACTTTTTCACGGGTATATTTGCCAATGATGGATTTCATATTGGTTACTGAGTTTTCATGCATAAATCCTAGGAGAATCACTAAGCTATTTGTATTTGTTAAAATTCATTATATTGCCAAGGTACTGTTCTCTTTACCCGGAAAAAAGTTAGCATGTACTGGCTGACATAGTGCTAAGCATTGTATTCCTCTTTAGCATAAGTTCCATGTTCGAATGCAATTTCTACTATTTCATCTCCTAACCCTTGAAGACCACCTAGTCTCACTGCTTAACACCATATTTGTGAGGCACTCTTGGTGATAGTTTGACTTCTTAATGGTCAAATGACTAACAAAAAGAAAATGATTGAACTTCAAAAGAACTTATATATTGTACAAAGATGAGATATTGAATGTCAATCCTTAAAACAAGACTTTACATGGGTCCAATCTCTCTAACACTAACAAACACCACTTTTACCTAAGATATGATGCAAATATAATAGATCAAGAGAGACTTTGACTTCATCACAAAACTCTTGACTGGCATAATAATCGAAGGCTAGAAAGTTGACAACCTCATAAATATTAATAATTGCAAGAAAACTTTACTCAAAATCAAGAGTTTTTGATACATTTTACATGTCAAATCTATCCCTGTTATTATCCAATGCCACCAACAATTTTCATATATCCCGCCTCAACCCAACATGATGACCCAACCCGTCATGTGATCGTTCTAATGCCCCAAATTTAGCCCGAAAAGCCGCAGCTGCCATTGCAGCAGTTTTGACCCGGTCTTCTTAACGATACTCAGATGCATCACTCACAGTCACATATCGTAACTTAGGATGTAATAAAGAAAATCAATCAAAAGCCCAAGAACGTTAAAAGCAACTTCTTCCATAGTTCCCCAATTTTGGTCCAACCATATCATTGTCCCCACTTTCAAAAAAATAAAATAGAACGACTCATCGCTGAAATGTTACAACAAGGGATCATACAACCTAGCAGTAGTCCATTTTTGTAACACCTCGAAAATTTGTGTTCAATAAAATAACGACACGTGTCATGTAAGACAAAAGTGTTATAAACCCGGATCTAGTCAAAGGTGTGGTAGGATTTAAAAGCGTCGACATGTTAATTAAATACCTCTGAACAACCTAATTTTAAATCCCAAGATCCTAATCTATATTACAAAAATCTGATATATATACTCAAATCCGGTAAATACTTGAAATAATTGATTCATAATGGAAAGCATGGGATCCCACAAGGATATGCACGACAACCCTTCGTTTATGTTTTTGATAAAGTCCAAGACAATTGTACATCATTAAAGGTGATCTAAACTGTACAAGGCATGGTCATGAGGCCCCATTCTGAAAAATAGAAGCCCAAAAATCGTATCACCCATGTTGCCCTTTCAAAGATTGAAGGGTTAAAAATTTTTGCCTTCTGGAGAAGGCTTACGGACCGTAAAGGTCCTGCCTTACGGTCCGTAAGGCATGCACAGCAACAGAAAAACGGGACAGTTCCTGTTTTGAGCATGTAACCGCCTTAGTTAGATATTTTTCACTTCTTGGACGACCCCTACATGCTTTTAGACCCTAGGAGCACTTGTTATTGATATGGATCACTCCTTAGATTTAGTTGTCATCATCTTAATGGATCAAGAACACTATAAAAAGCCACAATGTTGCAACATTGTGATCACACCTTCCATCTGCATTCTTGAAGACTTCTAGAGCTCCAAAGCAGACCCAAGTCATTCCTAGTCGTGCATAGAACTTTGGTAAGCACCCTTAACCTTTCCTAATCGAGTTTTTACTTAGTTTTAGCTTAAAAGTCAAACCGTCGTAATTACCGTTTGACTTAGCAATTAATCATTAATGGTTCAGTGTTTAGTCGAATCAAAGGTAGTTATAAGTTGGTAATTATGTGAGCATTAAACCCTTAAAAGGGCACCCTCTGATTCCCGCTCTAACTAGATCAAATGTCGGGTCAAAGATGTTTATAAAAAGTCAACAGAAGCTTAAATTGCGATTTAACATGTAATTAGCAATGTAGAAGAAATGTAACCTATTTTATTACTCACATAACTTAGTAATAAGTGTAAGAACATGTCTAAGCATGTTCGACCCGACAATTTTCTGTTTAGACCCGGTTCGGAACCGAAAGTCGCAAAACTTTGACTTTTGCTTTGACTTCAGTTCTGACCCGATTTAGTATGTTTTGGAAATGCCTTAGAGCTTCCTTAGGACCAAGCTACTTGATAGCATAGCCCTCTGGGGTTGGTTCATTGATTGTCCGATTCGTTTACGCATTTCCGTTAATTGCCTAATGTTGACCAATATGCCCTTTTGACCATAAAACGAGAATTTTGGAAATATGAAAGGACAATAACCTTTGTTACTAATTTATAAACATGTCCCTAAAGTTTCATATCAGTTCGAGGTCCAGAATAGGAGTTATGCTAAATAGCGCATTTGAGAAGCTTTTTGTTAATTAAACGACGCAATTAGCATAAAGCCTATCTAAACCAAATTTCGATACCAAACCTTTTACAAACTGATGTAATATAATATTTTGGGATTTTTAAAGATTTTTAATTATTTTTAACCTGCTCATAACCTAAGGTTATGGCGTTGATTCGGTAAATACCGAATATACCCTTTTTGGTTATAAAATGAGTTCTACATAATATTTTGACACCAATCCAATTGCTACTGATTTTAAATAATAAATGAAGTATTTTGGACTTTCTAACCTGATCAGAAAACTCAGATTTCCTGTATAACCCGGAAATCGCTTAAAAATGTGTTTTTAAGCATATTAAACACATAGTTTGGGTTTAAAACCATTTTGTCATATAAGACTTATCACCAACTGATATGAACTAATAAATTAAGTTATTTTACTGATGTATTCAGACTTGAATCTCAGAATCTCATTTAATCTCTTTTATAATCTTTAAAATGACTAAAATACCCATACGGGGCTTAAAATTAAGATTAAAATTGTTTTGGGCATAATGAAAGGTATCCTAGTGATATCACAACATATTTAAGGCATGTTAACTTAGGAAACCTATAAATGACTGTCATGGTTACCCGTCACGCCTTTTGCGCGTTCGGTTCGGTTTATATAACTAGTTTACATAAATTAGCCGAAATGGGTCAAACCTTACGGTTTTATCTCAAAATCCAGAATGTGGTTAGATTTCCCATATTATACAAGTCTTCAAACTTTTCAGGTCTAAATCACATTCTGTTCCGGTCTTCGCTTAATCACGCGTTCGAACCGTATCTTTCATTAAAACTAACCGGTCTAAGTTTAGGCTTAATTAAAGACCCGTTAGGATTCTAATAGGTTATTATAAACCTTCGTTCCAGAATAGGAGACCCGGTAAAAGCTACACGCACTTACTATTTGTGATTGATACTTGCAAAGGTAAATACTTTAACTTATTTTCCCTTATACGGGCTTGGGGTACGGTATATAAAATACCACTTGGTCCAGCATCGAATCTTTAATCGAATAGAGGTTAAATCATTGATATGCTCTGTTTTGAAATGTTTTGTTTGCTTAAAGCCTTTGGGGGGTTAATGACCATGTCCCGGATATCCTTGGCATCATCTTACGAGATGGCCACGACCTGAGCACGGGGTGTAGGCGTACACCCGTCAGTGCATAAATAAATAATGTGGTGTGTCTATTGATATTTAACCCGGTCTACGGATCGGGCTACTGAACGCATAAGGAACATGTAATTCGTTTACAAGTATTATATTCAAATAATTATCCTAAGTTATAAAGAGTTTGTGCCACGTGCATTCAAATCAATTTTATTAAACCTTTTCAAATGAGTCAGTTAATTGTATTTACCAGTGTAAACTGACGTATTTTCCCAAAAAGGTTAAGTGCAGGTACTACGCGAACTAGGCTGACTTTCTCCTAGCGTCCACAATAAGTCTCGCAAGCTTGGATGTCAAAACTGTTGAACAATGTTTCCTATTTATTTTTGATCCACCTGTGGATTGCTTTCGACTGTTTGTGATACTTGATATTACAAATTTATTAAAGTTGAAATATATCTATCTTTTGCTTCCGCTGTGCATATTAAATATTGTGTTGTTTGACTGTAATGTTACCAACCACGTCACGATACTCCCCACCGGTCAAACGTGGAAATATCGGGGTGTGACAATTTTCTTCTCTGGTCCTCTTAGTCCGGAAGAAGGATGGCACGTGGCGATTCTGCGTCGATTATCGGGCGTTAAATGCAATTACTATCTGTGATCGTTCCCCCATTAGACGAACTTTTTGGTGAACTCCATGGGGCGGTATATTTTTCTAAGTTAGGTCTTCTCTCCGGTTATCCTCAAATCTGCCTCAAACCTGATGATATTGCTAAGTCGGCTTTCCGTACCCACGTGAGACACTACGAATTTTTGGTGATGCCTTTCTGCCTCACCAATGTACCGTCCATATTTTAACGTTTAATGAACGATGTCTTTGTCCGTTTCTTAGAAAATTCGTACTGGTTTTCTTCCATGATATATTGATCTATAGTACTTCCTGGGCTGCTCATTTGGATCACCTTCGCTTGGTTCTTCACACTTTGCGTGGGCATTCTCTGGTGGCAAAACATTCCAAAAGCTCGTTTGGCGTGACAAAAATTGCTTATCTGGGACATTTTATCTCTTGCAGCAGTGTGGAAGTTGACCCTTCCAAAATTGATACCATCAAGCAATGGCCCCGACCCAACATTGTGAAACAGGTCCACAGTTTTTTGGGCTTTACATGCTACAACAGGCGTTTTATTCGCAATTATACATCTATCGCAGGCCCATTAAATAATTTACTGAAGAAAGATGCATTGGTATGGACCCTACTGGCTGAGATCGTTTTTTGTCAGCTTAAAAACTTGCTTAGCACTACTCCGGTTCTTTAGCTACCGGATTTTATAAACCATTCACTATCGAAACCGATGCCTCAGGTTTCGGTATCGGCGCTATTCTATCGCAGGAGAAACAACCCATTGCTTACTTCAGCTAGAAACTCAGCCCACGTATGCAACAAGCTTCGGCATACCAACGGGAAATGTTTGCCGTTACACAAGTAGTTGCGAAATGCTGCCAATACCGGCTTGGCTGCAAATTGCAGGTTATCACCGATCAGCAATCGTTAAGAAATCTTCGAGACCAGGTGATTCAAACACTTGACCAACACAATTGGCTAGGTAAACTAGTTGGTTATGATTTTTATATTATCTATCAACCTGGCAAGCATAACGAAGCTGCTCATGCCATTTCCAGGGTTCATTCCCCATCATGCTTGGCGTTTTACAGTTAAGAAATACAGTTTCTCTCTAAATTAAAAGTTACTATAGCCACTGATGCTTATTCACGGTCGCTTATTCAGCAGCTGTCTTTGTCCCCTGCTATTTTCCCTATTTATACGTAAAAAAATGGTCTTTTTGTTTTTTCAACACCAGTTAGTCATCCCTGCTAGCCCGTCCATTCACCAACAACTACTCCTCGAATTCCATGCGACACCAATCGGGGGGGGGGGGGGGGGGGGGCACTCAGGAATTAGTCGCGCCTTTCACCGGCAGCTGCAAATTTTTATTGGAAAGGTATGCGTTAGGATGTTCATACTTTCGTTACCCACTGTTATACTTGTCAACAAATGAAGAGCTCTTGTGTCCCAAGTAAGCTTTTACAACCACTGCCGATTCTCGGGTTAGTTTTTGAGAGTTTGGCAATGGACTTTATCACCTCTCTTCCTCCATCCCACAACATAATAGTCATCATGGTCATTGTAGATCGTCTATCCAAATATGGTCACTATGTAGCCTTACCCGCTTTGTTTACCGGTTACACTGTCTCTACTGTCTTTGTTTCTGAAATTGTGCGGTTAAACGACATACCCCTAAATATTATATCGGACCGTGATCCTCGCTTTATGTCGGACATCTTGAGAGAATTACACAATCTGCAGGGTACCACACTGTCTTTTAGTATAGCCTACCATCCGCAAACAGATGGTTAAACGGAGGCTCTCAACAAATGCCTTGAGATGTATCTTCGTTGCTTTGTCACCAATCAACCCAAAGAATGGTTTCGATTCTTACCATGGGCAGAATTCTGGTACAACACGTCCTACCAAACAGCCGCCAAAATGATCCCCTTTGAAATTATGTGTGGCGTAAACCTCCGACTGTGATCTGTTATGTTCCACACGCTACTAGATATTCTATCGTTGAAGAACAATTGCTGGAGCGAGATGCTACTCTCCGCTTGCTCAAGACTAACTTACTTAAAGCCTAAGAACGTATGACATTGGCGACTAATAAACACCATCGTGGCGTTCGAATCAAAATTGGGGATTGGGTCTATGTAAAGCTTCAACATTTTCGTTAACGCTCGGTTTGGCTGCAACGCCACTACAAATTGGTTCACCGTTACTTCGGTCCCTATCAAATCCTCACTAAAGTTGTCCTTGTAGCTTAAAAAATTATCTCTGTCGGATATTGCCAAAATACACAATGTATTCCATGTATCCGTATTGAGCAAATGTTTGGGCAAAGCCGAACAGCAGATCACAGCAATTGAGCTTGTTAACTCTGATGGTACACTTGTATTACAACCAATTACTATTCAGGACACTCGTACTATGAACCGAGGCGGCCAGTCGATCAAACAATGTCTCGTCCAGTGACAAGGTTTACCATTGGCTGAAGCTACTTGAGGACAAGGTAGCTCTTAAAGGGGATGGAAATGATATGATAGAAAAAGGTCTAGAATTACAAAAGGACACAGCTGTGGTGGGCCCAATTGAGCAAAGAAAGAGCAATAGACTGAGGAAAGCCCCAACTAAATTACGGGATTAGATCATGATAGCTCAGCATAAGGGAATAACTAACTTGGCAGAGTATACAATAAGAGCATGAAAGGAGTGTGAGAGGGTAGATTGAAATTGTTATGGAATATCTTCTTTCCCATCCTCTTCTATAATTTCCTTTTTTTATTATCTCCTTGTTTAGAAAGTAATAATAAAGTTAGCCCTTATTTGCTGGTTGTGTTCATTTATCTTATTACATTCCAATATACTTACATCCAAAATTTATGAAAGCAACAAAAAAATATCTAACTACCATGTAGTAATCGAAGTTTATATTTCAAATTATGGTTAGGCAAAACAACAAACACTTGGTGGGCATGAAAGTAAACCAACAAGTTAAGCTATTTGAACTTAAATTGACAGCAATTCATGGAAGTAAACAACACCAATAACTATATACTTACATCTAAAGTCCATGAGAGAAACAAAATCAAACCAGCATTTGGTAATTTAAGTTGAAATATTAGCAATAATAAATTCGTACGGTTTCATATTCAAAACTTCTCCCATACTCAAACTGTTGACAGCCCATCTATGACGAAACCTGCCCTTTTCACAGAAACGCGTGGAATTGTGTTAGAAACCATAGAGATAATATGGAGGTGATTAATGCATGGAAATGGGTACCAAAAGATTGCGAGCTGAATGAGATTGATCCGGTTGAGTTCATAGGCGTGATGAGGGACAAGAGAATTGGGTTTGTTGGGGATTCTTTGAATGAGAATTTTTTGGTAAGTTTGTTATGTATACTTCGGGTTGCTGATATAGGTGCTAAGAAATGGAAGAGAAAATGGGCTCGGAGAGGGGCTTATTTTCCCTTTATTCAATGTCACTGTTGCATATCATCGTGCGGTATTGCTAGCAAAATATGTGTAAATTTTTCTGGTCATTTATTATATCAGCATTTCAGTTTATACAACATGCTATGGAATTTATTGAGATGATTAATATAAACATTGGTATCTTGGTGCTCCCAAGTCTTTTGAAAACTTTTTCCCATAAGAATTGATTAAACTTTGTATATTATGGAACTTGCATGCTTTGTTTTCAAATGCGTGCATCAGTGGAGAATTGTGCGCATCACACGATGCAGTGATGAGATAACATCGTGTGATGCGTTCCCATGATGCACCCATTAGTAAAATGATGCTTGCATGTTTGAGAGGTCTTCTTACTTGCGGTTACTGATTAAATAAAGGTGGAAGCCAAAACAGTCTGAGTGAGATGGCGTGCATCGTGCAGATATGGATATTCCTGCAAAAGTGTGGGGGGATATTGGTGGTTTCTATGATATTCTTGTTTTAAATACTGGACACTGGCAATTACAGAGCACTTTAAATCCTCAAAAACATGAACTGAATTTTTAATTTTTGAAAACACACTATATTTTTCTTTACATGTTATTTCAATCATAGGTGGAGCTATGATAAGTTTCCAAAAGTGTCGCCTCTTTCTTTTTTTGAAGGGGGGGGGGAGGCCAATAGTTCTTGCTCTTGACATGTTGGAGAGGCTTCAGATTGTACTACAAAACATGGCTGCTTACATACATAACGAATTCCTGAAGACACTTAAATTTTGGGGGCTGCAATCACCTAGGCACTTCCATGGTGGTGATTGAAACTAAAATGGAAGTTGCTTATTCGACACACCCCTTGGGAATTCCGAGGTATGAAGCCTAGTTCTGTTAGTTTTGATGCTCGTTTTGTATAAAAACACGCATATTTGAAGTAATATACATGGACTTTGATCTTTATTAATGAACTCGACAAATAAAACTGGATACAGAACCCTCGATTTATGCTAGATATAAACTAATCCTAACCAACTCATCATTATTCGGCCACTTTAACTAAATTAGGACTAACTTCAACATTCTCTCCCTTAATCCTAATTTAGACCACCTTTTCTGAACACGCGAATTCATAATAATTTTTGTGTTGGAGATTGGAAGTTAAAATACCTCTCTTGTTATATACAGTTGACCGTCGTCATAGTTGCAATTTTATGGAGTGTTATATATGCCGCCAGTAGCAGGTGTAGAACAACAGCTCATGTTTTTACATTACATCCTAACATTTTATGGGTTTCTGATTGTACGAAGGGTGATATATTAACATGGTGATGATATCTGAACAACTTGACTTGTGGTTTGACCCCAGCAACAATGGAGTGAACAAAAGAGCAAGCGTAATAAATGAGCTGAATATTGTTGAGGCACTGCAAGGAAATAATATTGAACTACTTGACCTGACTCATCTTAGCGAGTTCAGAGCAGACACCCATCCAGCCACTTGGTTGGGAAAGAAGGATGTTGTGGCCGTTTCGGGTCAGGACTACATGTATTGGTGCCTATCGTGTGTCCCAGACACTTGGGTCGACATCTTGTGGCAACTTGTGCGTTATAAGTTAGGGTTAATCGGTTCGTGAGGAAGTATGTCGTTTTGACAAACATAGAATCTTTTGAAGTTGTCAAAAGAGTGGAATGATGAGACATTTATTATACTACCGATTTGATATATTATATCTTTGAAAGAAAGTCGGGTTTCAAAATGATGTCTTTGTTGTCAAATGTCTTGTGTTGGTTCAGTTCTGTTTTGAACATAATGTAAAACATGAAAACATACCTTTGATTGCATCAGACAGGCCAGCAGTAGTGTTTGACATGATTGTCAGCTTGATCTGGTTCCTCCTTAGGGTGCAATCTAATGATGGTGATAAGAGAAACCGAATAGGGTGTTCGGTTGGGAGAGAGAGGCAATATTGATGTTATGTGTTATTAGGGTTTGTGTAATTGTTCTAACCCTTTAACCTCCACATAATTCTCCTTATATATGCACCCAGGAGGAAACCCTAATTAGTTAATAAGGGTAATTAGGCCCATCAACAATTACCAACTAATTATTTAATAGGTTGTTATATATTTTGATCCATATAATGTAAATGATTATAATGGTTACTAGATTAAATATTATACCATAATATATTTAATCTTACATTCTCCCACTTAGCCGAGTAATCATTTACTATGAGTATTAGATAAGCCTGATCAGGAGTTAACACTCATTTTAGCCTTAAACAAGTACTATAGCAGAGAAATACAGCCGTTGAATCATTATGCGACTCAGGACCCTCATTAGTCATACTATAGCCTTAATTTAAAACCTAATCGTTATGATCAAAATACGCATAAGCCATTTGTTTGATTTGTAACTTTATTTGTCTATATGCCATTATGCTAGCTTGACATATTCTTAGAGACATACAAAATCAAACTAATGAGGAAAATTAACTAATACTTAGTCATTCATAGTACGATATGCAGTTGCGCATGACCATCAATTAATACCCGTCTCTGAGCTCTCTTAATAAGACTTATGGGTAATAGCCCTTCAGTTATAGGATCCTTAAGCATATCATGAATGTATTCGATACAAAACTTAGTTTCCTCAATTCGTTCATAAACGAATAATTAATTGCGTATCGAAACTTAATGCAGCACCTCTTGAACTGTTACTGTTTAAGGAGTTATGGTAGCTGACTTTATCACACTAAGTCTTCAAAACATTAATTATATGGAGTTAATAAACTTATAAGTCCACTGATAAATTTCCAACAACATTTAATGACTATATTATGTCGTTATAACTTAGGTTGTTGATATCAGTTCATTATGACTTCTCCATGAGATAGGTTTTGTCTGCTAACATAAAGATATACCCAAAATTACATTTTGTTATCTTTGAACATTACAAAGTTAAAGTAATAAACCGGTTTTAATTCTCACTTCTTCTTTAAATTGTAGCCTCTCGTTTCTTTTAAAGATATTGTAATACTCTGTTAAATGCTTCACATTAATCTAGACATATCTAGTGTGTTGCAATGTGAGTAATATCTAAACGAGTATAGACTTGAACTTACATAAGGCTTCTAAATAATGAAGCGTAAATAAATAATCTCATTTATCCTATTATCCTCTAAAGGAGAGCAGTATTGTTTGTTACACATGTAAGGACCCATTTAATGTTAAAGTTATGGAACGGAACTAATATCCCATTGGGTCTATCTCAGTATGTTATGATATCAATCACGTAAGAGATATCTCTGAGATTTATTATATCAAAGTTTGTGTTAACAATGCTTTGACTTATCTAACATATACTTGTCAAAAGAATATCATCTATATTGACAAGTTTATCTTAGTTGCTCCCACTCATTTTGAGGTAGGTACATTAATCCACTTGATTCTTGATGAAAATAATTACGTTAGCTTTTCATCACATTATGATGTTTGCATTAACCCATACATGGATATTATTGGCTTACAAATAAAGTGTTCTTTTACCTTCAGTTTGGAACTTTCAGGTTGTTTTATGAACTTGTAAATGTGTCAGCCAATTGTTAGGGAAAATTGTTTTAATGTTCATCTAATGTAGCTTAAATTGTTATAAGCTACTTAAACAGTGATGATCCTCAAAGAAATCTTTGATAATTTATTTCTTCCTAAGTATAACATTTGACAATCAATCATGCTTCTTAGTGTCTTAACGTTTATATATTAGGATTTGGTTTAGTTATGAACACTCTTAGGTAATTCAATCAAATCCCAAACGTTATACGAACATATAAAATCAGTTTTACTAGAAAACTGTTTTATTCCATTTAGAAGATTGATTGACACTAATGGCTTAATTAGAAGAGATAGGATCAGTAAACTTTTCCAAAATCCATTTCAACTTCAGTTAGGGAGGTTATGTAATCATCAAAGTTAGTAGGCTTTTAAACCTAGATGACCTCCTGAGTTGATTATTGGGTTTTAAAAGTTTCAGTTTTATGGATTAGCTCTTGGTTAGGTTGCTATCATTTTCAGGATTCTAAGTTTGTAAGAGTTGGTGCAGTATGGTGTACAAGAGGTGTAATCGGAGTGAAATTTAATGACACTCTTCCCCCCGCCTCTTGTATTCCTTGCAAGTCATGATAAGGACTTTGACTGCTCCCACTAACCTTAGAAATCTTTAGGAACTCAGCATGCTTAGGGTCAATATGTAACGACCAACAAATTCTAATAGAGAAACGAGTTAATGATGTTAGTCGTTGTAGTTTCTCTTGTTGAGGATTAAGTTAGTTTAGGTAAGAAATCTAAGTGCGCCCACAATTAGGCAACAATGAAACTTTTGTAAGAGTAGCATTAGATTTAAGGAGATAAGTTTTGATAGAACATTGTCGTAATGGAGCGGTGTCTTGTACAAGAGGTGCAAATTGAGGTAATGTAAATTTTTCACTCCCCCACCTCTTGCAACTATTGCAAGTTATTATTAAGACACTTAATGCTCCCACTGATCTTTAATATCTCTAAAATGCTACAAGAGAAGTTTCAATGAGCTACATGACGTGGGAACCTATCACATATACGTTAGACTTTATTTGATTTCTTTAATGTCCAGATATCATAAGAAACTTTAGGGACATATCTAATAGAAATCTTATTAAGTATATATATATGAATAGATTTCTTCTAAGACCATGGGCCATATGCAACAAAATTTAGATACAAGTTGATAGTCTTTCAAATGATAAATGAATTATGTCTGAATATTCCATTTGGAATAAGTTCCACGAATGTCAATGAATGACTTATGATGGACCCATACTTATTCCTTAAGCCAAGTCATATTTTAGGGCTTTAATGTCATGATTTAAAATCACTCAGAATGAGATTAGATAAAAAAATCATCCTCATTAACCACGTCATGATTTCTCATGAATTTCAGTTATAATGGATAAAATTTATAAATCTCATTTTCCTTTTGTCAAATTCTCATTTGCATGATGACAAAAGTTGTGAAAGTGTAAGGTATCATCTAGTTCCATCTTAGTAATGTTTCAATCCAGATATTTAGAACAAATAAGATGAGAGTTTAAGGTAAGTGTGACTTTATGTTGACTATGCAAACCTCACAACGTTCATAACTTTGCTTAATTATGATACTATATTCTGATTAATCTTTAGAATATATAAGGTATCGAAAAGCGTTGTTAGAAGACTGCTTATTATGGTTCTTATAGCCTTAACATTTAATTTTGTCACTAACTCTCATGTTAATTATTTGTTTGACTTCTGGTAAGGAAACGTTTAGAACTAGAGTCAACTAATCATGTGTTAATAGGAATATTTAAAAAATTAGCAGACTTAGATATCATTAGGAAGTGACTACCTAATTAACTTATCCAACTGTTCTTCTGAATAATGGATAGTCTCGTTGCTTATGCCTAGTCTAATGGCATAATTATGCAGTGAGATTTTCCCTTGAAGAACCTTAGAGTTGGAATTTTTACTTGTAATTTGTCTATGGGCCTTAGAACAATCCTCTTTTAAAGTTTTAAGTGGTTGTAAGGTGAGTACCAACTTATTTTCCAGTTTCTAATATTTATTTCTTTGTACATATGTTGCTTATCAACACACTCATTATACTTTGTTACTTTTGAGTGTTATAGTTGATTTATAAGGCATCAAATTGTACAAGTGAAAATCTAACTATGTTATGTACTGGAAAATTGTACTTATTTCCATGCGTAAGCCCTTAACTTTATGGGTCATGGTATTGTACATTATAATGTATTCACATATACCACTTAACTTTATAGTTTAGAATTTAAATGAAGGCATGCATCTTAGGAGTTCTTGTGATTAATCCACACATAATAGATTAGTCTTAGGAAAAACTTAATCTGGAATAACCTTTTAGTGATAGCATTTATGTTAGAGAGATCTTGATTATTATAAGAGACATCATGTTCGATTTGTCCTATTCATCATGCTCTAATTATCCTATGTAGTACCTTTACCAGAAGAGAGCAGTAGGATTATCGTGTCTTAAGAGATAATCAAGGATTTAATTTAAGAGCTAATTCTTATAGAAACTTTAAATAAAGCAAAACATTTTAGGTTTAAGAATTACAATGGGTGAGATATTGATTTATAGAAGAAAGTAATAGTGAGAAAAGTTATGGGTACTTAAAATAAGGCAGACGAAACGATCATATAAAAAAATAATGAAGGATCATTAATATAAGGATCATTATGTGAAGAGGTTGTGATATGTCTATTACTAACATCAAAATAATAGACTTATTTAAAGTTCTACTTAAACGAAGACAAATCAGCTTTGGCCAGAAGTGTAATCATTTAAGCATGTGTGCAAAGTGGTTGTAACAAATCAGCTTTGGCCAGAAATTGAGACAATCACTTTAGTTATGCACTTGTTAAGTATCCCATCTATGAAGGAATTAAATCAGCTTTGGCCAGATATTAAGACATTCATGCTTATGATGCACACTTAACATAGCTTTCGTAATACTTGAACGATAAGTAGATGTATCAAATCAGCTTTGGCCATCTATGAAGGAATTAAATCAGCTTTGGCCAGATATTCAAGTAAAGCCATTTTGGTTTTGTAAAACATTATTTGATCCTTACTAATTAACTAAGTATTTACAAAACCAATCATTTAATAGCAAACTACCTGTTAGCGCTAAATCTTAGTTCACATTAAACAGCCTAAAATAATGAGGTTTCGAGTGAGATCTCGACTCAGTTATGAGGTCTCGAGTGAGATCTCGAGTCAAGTCTCGAGTCATCATTATGAGGTCTCGACTCATTAAGGTCTCGAGTCGCAACCTCAGTGTCTCGAGTCGTAATCATGGTCTCGACTGCTGTGAATTATGAGATCTCGACTCCTTATGAGGTCTCGAGTCTCAACCATGGTCTCGAGTTGTGAAGATTAAAGCCCTTAGTCGAAACCTTAGTGGTCTCGAGTCGAGACCTTATGATCTCGAGTCGAAATCGTTGTCTCGAGTTATAAACATTTGAGAACACTATGATTTCGAGTCGAGACCTTGTGGTCTCGAGTCGAGATCTTGGTCTCGGTTCGTTAGAAGGGATTTCGAAACTTCCTGTTAACAGCTGTGAATGTGAAAAGATAACTGAAAATTCGAATTCTAAGGGATTATGAGATATGATTTCCTGTTTTAAGATGATCTAATTTTATCAAAAATATTTCGAAAATTATAACTGTATATCTTTTAACAGTTTTCGAATAAACTTAAAAGATAAAATTGGATCAAACATGGAAAAACACCCATCAATCCTAAATACATTCAAAAACATAAAGGAATTTTCGAATTTTCCTACAAACATGATGAACCCTAAAAAAATAAAACATAAATTCTGGAACCCGAAATCTAAATTTTAAGGCTTTTCTAAAACAGATTTCGGTTATAAGATTACCCATATTAGTTTCGAGTGAACATATAATTAATCCTTTTCCGAAAACAGGGATTTCGAGTGGACATATTCGACTCAAAACCGGCTGTAAGTTTATTAAGTTAAAAATTTCTGTTTCCATGATTTTAATCCCAGAATTAATGGATACGAAAACAGAACTGGCTAATCAACATATGCTCTGATACCACATGTTGGTTCAGTTCTGTTTTGAACATAATATAAAACATGAAAACATACCGGCCAGCAGTAGTGTTTGACATGATTGTCAGCTTGATCTGGTTAGGGTGCAATCTAATGATGGTGATAAGAGAAACCGAATAGGGTGTTCGGTTGGGAGAGAGAGGCGAGATTGATGTTATGCGTTATTAGGGTTTGTGTAATTGTTCTAACCCTTTAACCTCCACATTATTCTCCTTATATATGCACCCAGGAGGAAACCCTAATTAGTTAATAAGGGTAATTAGGCCCATCAACAATTACCAACTAATTATTTAATAGGTTGTTATATATTTTGATCCATATAATGTAAATGATTATAATGGCTACTAGATTAAATATTATACCATAATATATTTAATCTTACATCTTGAACATCTTTTTTGTTTGGTTGGTTTATTGCTGAATTTTCCAAGTATACTGTTTTAGAGATATTTGCAGAACACAACAGTCATCCCTCTGCAAGTGATACTTTCGGTGTTGAAAGTCAGGTTAAAAACTAAAATTTCACTCAACACTGTTTGATAGTTAGTTTCTTAAATTTTATATATATATATATATATATATATATATATGGTAGGGTTCATGTGTGAACCATCTTTATCGCGACAACCTTGAGAACCAGTGTTAACATAACAAAAAACTATTTAAAAAAGCTTAAAAAACACACAATTTTTTTTTTAAAACTCTTCATTAAAAATCGCCACAGTCCATTTAAAAAAATTTGAATTTTTTTAATCCGAATAACAATCACCACCATCTGTAATATATTACCAATATTATACAAGTTATCTTTCGTATACACTACAATTTATAAAATTAAAACTCTTACAATTTTTTTTTTATAAAATCACTAAGGTTATTCATATTGATGCACATGCGCATAGTTTGTATGTTTGGCTATCTTATGGGTTGTTTATTATTGTAGATCAGTAAATGGAAAAAAAAGTGAACAAGGTAACTTTTGTTCTGAATTTGATGAATAAAGGGTACAAAAAAAAAATGTCAGACACTATGGAGGATGATGACGTAATGGTTAATCAAACAGCTAAAAAAAGTTGTTTGTTAATTAATGATGTAGTTGGGAAGATATGCACATGTGCATCACTTTATAAATGATGTTGTCATTTGTATGCACATATGCTATGGAGGATGATGACGTAATGGTCGATCTAATAGTTAAAAAAAGTTGTTTGTTAGTTAATGATGTAGTTGGGAAGATATGCACATGCGCATCACTTTATAAATGATGTTGTCATTTCTATGCACATATGCATTTTGATTAATTTTATTTGGTGATTGATAGTTTGGTTATACTTGTCTGTTTATGATACAATATATTGTTTGATATGGTATCAAGGTTGGTGATGCACATGTGCATAGTTGGAAATGTTATATATATTGGCAATGTATTACGAATGGTAGTGTAAAGGAAAGTGAAATTATATAATACTGATAATGTATTATGGATGGTAGTGTATATGGAAGAGAAATTGTATAGGTATTGTCAAGATATATGAAATATGCACATGTGCATCAGTAGTTGTGATTCGGATTTAAAAAATTGTTAACTTTTTCTATAAATAAAATGCTGCGATTTTTTATGGAAAATTAAAATAAATAAAAAAATTTGTGTGTTTTTAAGCTTTTTTTAAGTAGTTTTGGTTCTATTCATATTGGTTCTCGTCGTTCTCACAATAAAGGGTAGATTCTAACGGATCCTCATCCTATACACACACACACACACACACACACACACACACACACACACACACACACAATGCAAGTATATGAAGAAAACTCCTATTATTGAGAAAACTTGAGAAACCAGGATAGTGTGGACAAGATTCATCCACATCATCTATTAAAAACATATGTATAAAGGGCAATTTCGTCATTATGTTCAACCTATCACCTCACCCTTCCCCATCCCATCATTTTCTTTATGTCACATCTCTCTTTCTCTCTCTCATATGTCTCTTTTCATCCAGCCAATTTGAAAATAATTCATTAGATATTAGATAGAGAACTTGTCGCAACCCCTGCCCCCTATCTGTCCCGGGAACGGGTGGCCGCGAACTCAGTATTGGTGGTATCGGTGATTATCATTATTTGGCAGCGGAAATTTCATCAAGACCGTAGTTAGGAAATATTTTATCAGAGTAAATACCACACTTTCATAATATTAAACATATTGAGAGAAAACCCAAGTTTTCATTACAAACTGATTTATAGAGATAATCTCCATTTTATTGAATAAAACATCTTTTTTTATTTAGGTAACTTTTATAGCCACTTTTTTTCCAAGCCTTCAGTGCTGTCTAGCTGGCTTCTATGTTGGCTTTCACATTTTGTTACCTGAAACGCGTTTGAAAACATTTTGTCTGTGGAAAATACTGGTGAGTGAATCCCAGTTTAATCAAGAAGAGTTTTATCAATTAACACAGTATTGAGAGCGATTACAATGTTTACATCTACATAATTACTCATTCAGTACTGTCAATCCTGACTGGTAGGTCATATTACCCATTGGCTAACTCTTTGTCCAATGGTAAAGTGTTCCACACTTTGTATACAAAACCCCAACATACCGGCAGTAATTGAAGAATTATAAAGACTCAATCACTGCTTAATTACATTGTAAAATATTTAAGGTTTTGTAAAAACAGTTTACAAAAAGGAGATTACTCACAAAAAGGTTTACACAAAAAGAAGGATTACTCACATTGCTGTCTTAGGTTTCCTTTAAGGGTTTCCTGGTGATTATCTATAATTTACACAAATGCACACATGTTAGTATAATAACCCAATATTTACATTAGCAATACCCTCCCCGAGACGGCATTTCAACAACTACGTCGGGCAGAACCACGACAACCGTTACGGAACCCCGGATCAATCAGGCAGCGTATCTAATACGTAACCGGGGTTATGATACTTACAACGGAGCAGAACTTCGTTAATTAGGGGGGTATTATGCCCGGAAATAGCTTACACTATCAGAAATTTCGAGAGAGAAAAAGGAAATGAGCGATCGGAACTGAAGGCCTGAGCTCCCAATTTATAGGAGCTGATTTCAAGTTTTACGCGGCTCGCGTAAGACGTAGCCAAGGGCTACGCGGCCTGCGAGGGTGGCTAGGGTAGGCCCTAGCTGATCCGACTCAACCCTAGCTTCGACACGATGCACGACACGTGGCAGCACCGGGTGCAGCCCTAGCTTGGAGCTGTCGCGCCCCGCGTAGGTCAAGGGGGTGGCTTACGCGCCCCGTGAGAGACCATAAAAATTGGTTTTTAATTAATTTTTATAAAAATAAAGGTATTCAGGGTCCGTTTTTGCATATGGGGTATATTTTAGGACATATTGGGGCACTTTAAATATATTAGGGCGTTGGAAGTTTAGGAGGGTTGTTATATCCTCCCCACCTTGTTTTAGAACTCGTCCTCGAGGTCTACTGGAATAAGTGCGGGTATTTTCTTTGCATTTCTGATTCAAGCTCCCATGTATACTCTGGTCCTCTTTTGGAGCCCCATTTCACTTTGACCAGAACTAATATCTTGTGCTTGAGGTTTTTGACTTTCCTGTCTTCAATCTGTAGAGGCCTCTCTACAAATTTTAACTGTTCATTTACCTCTATGTCCTTAAGAGGTACTATCAGTGATTCATCAGCTAAGCATTTCTTGAGATTAGATACATGAAATACATCATGTATTCCTGCCATTTCCTCTAGCAGTTGTAGCTGATAGGCTACAAGTCCTATTTTTCTAATAATCTCAAAATGTCCAATATACCTGGGGCTTAACTTTCCCCTTTTGATGAATCTTACCACTCCTTTCCAAGGAGAGACTTTTAATAACACTTTATCTCCTATCTGAAATTCCAACGACTTTCGTCTGTTATCAGCATAACTCTTCTGTCGATCACGTGCTGCTTTCAGTTGTTCCTTGACTTGAATGATTTTGTCTGTTGTTTCTTGCACTATCTCGGGTCCGGATAATTGCTTTTCTCCAATCTCTGCCCAACAGACTGGTGTTTGGCACTTTCATCCATAAAGTGCTTCGAATGGTGCATCATTGATACTGGTGTGATAACTGTTATTATAAGAAAATTCTGTCAATGATAAGTGATCGTCCCAATTACCTCCAAAATCAATTACACAAGCTCTAAGCATGTCTTCCATTGTCTGAATTGTCCTTTCGCTTTGTCCTTCTGTTTGAGGATGATAAGCAGTGCTTAGATTTAGCTTGTTTCCCATGGCTTTTTGGAAACTTGTCCAAAAATGAGAGGTAAAACGGCTATCCCTATCAGACACAATTGATAAAGGAATTCCATGTTATGAAACTATTTCATTTACATATAATTTAGCTAACTGTTCCATACTGAAAGTTTCCTTCATTGGCATGAAATTAGCTGACTTAGTTAGCCTGTCTACAATCACCTAGATTGTATCATTACCTTTTCTTGTTTTGGGTAATTTGGTAAAAAAATCCATTGTTATCAATTCCCATTTCCACATTGGTATTTCTAACTGCTGTAATAAACCTGAGGGTTTTTGGTGTTCAGCTTTAACTTGTGAGCAAGTTAGACACTTGGCAACATATGCTGCTATATCCTTTTTCATTCCTATCCACAAAAAAATCTTTCTTAAATCCTGATACATCTTATCACTTCCAGGATGCATCGTATACTTAGACTTATGGGCTTCTTCTAATATATGGTGGCGTAGGTTTCCTAATTTAGGTATCCACATTCTTTTCTTATGGAATCTCCAAATTCCATTCGTTCCTTGTTCTAATTCCTTAATCATTCCTTTTAATTTCTCAGTATCATCCTTGATTACTGATTCTTGTACTTTTCTAATCTGTTCATTTAAATCCACTTCTAGATTTAATTTAAGAGAACGTAATCTTTTTGGCTTTTCATAATACTTACGACTTAAGCATCAACTACTACATTTGCCTTACCTGCATGATACTGGATATTACAATCATAATCACTAAGTAATTCCATCCAGTGTCTTTGTCTCATATTCAATTCCTTTTGCCCGAAAACATACCTTAAACTCTTATGGTCCGTGAAAATAGTAAACTTACTACCGTAAAGGTAATGTCACCAAATTTTTAGGGCAAACATTATAACTCCTAATTCTAAATCATGGGTTGAATAATTTTCTTCATGATTCTTAAGTTGTCTAGAGGCGTAAGCTATAACCTTTTGACGTTGCATCAACACACATCCATAACCTAACTTAGAAGCGTCACAATAGACTACAAAGTCTTCAGTTCCTTTTGGTAACGCTAGTATGGGTGAGTGGGTTAATCTTTGCTTAAGAATTCTAAATGCTTCTTCTTGTTTTGTTCCCCATTCAAACTTAACAGATTTACAGGTTAGCTTAGTTAAGGGAATGGCTGTCACACCCCAACCGATGGCGGAAACATCGGAGTGAGACGAAGAAAGATTGCTCATCACACATAACGCTAAATTGTGACAATAGAATTAAAGATAAATTGATTTCTTTCATAAAGGTTACAATACATGAAATTTGAAATACAACATGGTAAATACAAAAAAAAAACAATACGACAACAAATATGACATTTATACAACGTATTTAATCTAAACGTCTATATGTGTATCTAGGTATTCAACGCTACTTCATTTCATGGCATCATCATCCTCAACCTGTAACATGTTTAAAATAAAGTTCAATGCAAAAGCAAAGGCGAGTATACAAGTTTGGTACGTACATAGCAAATGATAAGTTTGAACAATTCCTCATAGCAAGCATGTGATTCAAGATAAACAATAAATTTGGCATGTGTCTAACAGATCAAACCAAGGAAACGCAACATGCTCATGACATAACCACAAGTTACGGGCGGCGGGTCGTTAATCCTATAGCGCTACATATGTCACGGTTTGGCTCGTACGAAGTTAATGATAAGTTCAACACATAAGAATCACCCAAGTTCAAAGTATCAAGCCATCACGTATACAAGCATGTTAATAGGAATGTTCATGTGTTTAAGCAAAATGTTCATGTGTTTAAGCTTTGATAAGTAAACATGTTACACCCCAAAAGTGGTAAAAGTAAAAGGGGAAAATACGAGTATACTCACAAAGTTTGCATATGCTTTCCAATTATCCAATTATTGACGAGTCGATGAGGTTAAAAGATTGAATGTGTAAGGGTTAAAGTTCAAGTATGCTTAGAGTCGAGATTCGGTGTTTAAAACAACATAAAAATAAGATATGAGTATAACATGTGAAAATGATCATCTTCAACCCCTAACACTTGTATGACACTTGGTAACCACAAGGTTTATGATAATGTTTTCATGAGTTGAGCACCCATAAGAATCACAACAAGGTTTAGGTCTTAGATGATGTTCTACTACTTTAACATATAAACACAAGTTCACATTAAAGGTTCGAATGAGTGTATACATATATCTAGGTTAAGTATTACATATCATTTAGTCCAATAATTCAAGTAGGAGGTAGAAGATTAGAATCTTCATTTAGGCACCTCGAGTTATCATAGATGTCATGTATGGGGTAGGAAGAACATGCTTCCATTTAGGAACCCCTTGAATGTTCACCACTTCACTTGATGTAAAAACAACCAAGGAGGGTCACGAACTAGGATTAGCACAATAACATAAACAACCTAACTAAAGAGAAATCATCAAATCATGTGGGGATTGTATGTAGGACAACCCAAGTTGTTCCATAATCACTCATTCATCAAGATCTAAGCTTGACATGATTTGTGGGTTAAATACCCTAACAAAACAGAAAGTATTTGAGGTTTTAACCTCTGATTTATAGTGTCTCAACCTTGTTTTTAAGCTTAACCAACCATAAGAGGGGTTGTAAGCATTAGGACATAGGTGTGAGATGTGTTAGACACAAGTTGGATGAGTTTAAACAAACTTTTGAAGAACATAAAACAAAACAGAAAGTTTGTGGACAATTTCGGAGCAATTCCAGGTCTGATTTCTCCAAGGAGAAGTCAAGGAATCGAACCCCATGATTATCTAAGCAAGTAGGAAGAAGAATCAAGTGATTTGGTTGAGTTTTGAGCAAGTTATGCTCATTTTTGTAAGTAGGTATGAATCTGTCCGAATTTCAGAATCATGCAAGAACTTGAGAGTGATTTTGGAGAGATTTGAGGGTTGTGAAAGTGGAAAATGGCTTGGAGGACCTTGGGTACTTATAGGGGAGGATTAGGGTTTAAGTTGGTTGGGCTTTGAATGGGTTTAGTTGGGTATTAATCCAAACAAATAATGAATTTATTCAGCCATAAAGGCTTCCGGTCGCAAGGCTGTAAACAGCCACCACTTTTCTTTTTTTTTTCCTATTGTTTTAACCTCCTTTGTAGTATTATTAGTTGACATAAGTGGTGATATTTAATAAAGACCAACTACCAATGATGTATGTTGTGATATTAGGATGCATTTAATAAAAAAATCCACTTATTTTGTCCTATAAGCAGCGATCGGACAAGCTGTGTTAACAGCTTTCATATACATATATATATATATATATATATATTTTATTTGACAATTAAAAGATGTAAGTTAATTATGATATTTTAGAAGGTGATAATTATTAACACAACCAACATTTAATATATGTGTGAACTAAAGATGTGGCATTTAAAACAATCAACTAACATTAGCATATAGGCTGCGATTGAACCTTGGCAGCTTTTCATTTTCATTTTTTTTTTTTAGTTCATGCCACTTTACATTCATTTTAATATACTATATTATTATTATTATTATTATTATTGTTATTCTTATTTATTTTTGTTTTTATTTTTATTTTTATTTTTTTAAACAAGGGGAATACGTAAATACGGGGCGTTACAGTCTCCCCTCCTTCAGAAAATTTCGTCCCGAAATTTATTCAAGAGAAAGACTCGAAAGGGTTTTGGCAAACCGAAGAGGATTGTTTAAAATTGAGGCTTTGGAGTTTGGGACAACAGAGAATAATCGAGGAATAAGGGTGAACGATTGATCTAATAAAGGATTATGAGTATAAGAATGCATAAGTATCGGATAGACGAAAGTAGCGGCTAAAGAATGAAGTCTCGTCATGGATAATCGGATATAATGCGTTTGTGAGTTGTGTGAAGTTGTATTAGGTCCAAAAAGGTCTGCAAAACACTGAATTTCTCATGGCACGTTTTACGAAATTTGGTAATATAGTGAAAACACTTATATATAGGAAGTACCAGCGGCGTATCCACCATGTTCCGACCATGTTACGTCCGTTTCGTTATTCGTGTCATGTTACGTTCCGTGTCTCACCATACACAGTAGTACACTCTATGGTTCTCATACGCCTATCACTATAATCCCGTGTGCACCCGTGATTATATTGATCGTCGCCTGATCCGCATAGCTTGTACTAGTTGTGTATGAATTAGGGTATCCATAATTTAAAAAATTTAGAATGTGCACGTGTAAGAATGTAGTTTGTAAGCAAGTCCATGCTTAAGTATGTATGGGACCCACGCAAGCGAATCACTCGGATTACGCTCGCGTATGGGTACGAATGTATGGATCATGAGTATGAATGAAAGTGTGAGCATAAGTATAAGTTTAGGTATGAATAAGCACGCAAGTATGTGTATCGACATAACACGTACGAGTAGTATGTGTATATGTATAAGCACACAACGTATGAGTATAAGTGAAAACATGAGATATAATGAGTATAGGTAAAATCATGAAACGTATGAGTACAAGTATGAATACGATTATAAGTATAGGCATAAAACGTATGAATGTAAGTGTAGGTATGAATATTTAAATTTACGTATATAGTGTATGTTGGAACATCACGGATTTAGGTGTATAAAATCGTTCAAAAGGTTAAGTATGTAAATACGAATGATTATAAGTGAATTGTTGCGTTAAAACGACTAAAACGTGTAGGACGATACGTGGGTATAGTTGTTTAAATGAAACGTTGAGTTTATCGTATCAAAATTAGATTGAGCTTGGTTTGAAAGGTGGAATATAGTTGCATACGTAAAAGGATATAAGGTACTCATTGGTTAAGCCTAATGCATTTTGTAATAGATGGAAATGCTACTTTTGTTTTAAAAGAGTTTACGAAATCCAAGGATGGTCGGTCTCCAAGAAGTCTTCTTGCCCACGTGTTTTGTAAATTGGTGTAAAAAGGTTTTCAATCAAAAGTAATTTCATTTCATTAAACAAGAAGTTATGTATTTTTTTTTTTTTTTTTTTTGAAAATTGACTTTCATTAACACCACCGAACCCGAAAACCGAGCCGGCAAAAACAAACAACCCAACGAAACAAGACAAGAAAAACGAAGAAAAAACTACACCTATATAATTACAAATTTACACAAATTACTCCAAGATAAAGAGTGAAAAACCGACCTATGCTTGAGCCAAAAGAAAGCCGAGGATCTAATGTTACTGAAAACTTCCTCCACTTGAAATCGAGATCCTGAAAAAATCACCTTATTCCTTGCTAACCATAAACACCAACATGCAGAATAAATAATACCTTGCAGGATAAACGAAGCTGACCGGCCCAAGTTGCTGAATTTATGAACTTCCAACAAATCTTTTATCGAGAAAGCAAAAATAGGCGATATTCGACACCATCTACTTACTTTCATCCATAACTCAGAAGCAAACTGACAGGATAAAAATAAGTGATTCACGGATTCATCATCACTGCCGCAAAGAGGACAAGAACCAGGTTGATTTATAATGCCCCTTGAAAGTAAAGAATCGGCCGTTGGAATACGATTCTGTTCAAGCCTCCAAATGAAAATATTGCACTTCAAGGGAATCCATTTGCACCACTCAATAACAACCAAATTCGGATCACCAACGTCACGATCCAACATCCTCTTCACCGACCTGACTGAGAAGATACCAGTAGAGTCCTTCGTCCACTTCCATCCATCCTTACCAGACCTGAGAACAACCGAAGAGATCAAACCCATAAGAGCCGCCAATTCCTGAACCTCCGCCGCTGAGTCGGGATCATGACGCCATAACCACTGACCGTCACCAGGCAACCGATCCCTCACAGAGCAGTTTTTGACCACTTCTAAATGAAACAGACAAGGAAACGTCTCCTTTAAAGGGGACTCGGCAATCCAGGGGTCTAACCAGAATAATAAATCGCTTCCCGACTTGATCTCTCCTCTAAAGAAGTTACGAATACCTTTATTTCCGATAACCGGTCTGTTAAGCAAATTACAGATGTTGAGCCAAACACCCCTGATCGCTTTATTGTAAGGAAGAAACTCCCATCTAGACCGACCCGAGTGAATAGCACTGACTACCTTGACCCACAGATTGTCCGACTCAACCTTGAACCTCCATCCCCATTTACTGAGTAAAGCTACATTCACATTCAATAATTTACGCAAACCCAATCCTCCCGCTTTCTTCGGTAACGTCACCCTGTCCCACGCCACCCAATGAATTCTCCTAACATTATTCGAGCCGCCCCATAAAAACTTTTTGATCTTGCTTTCCAGGTCTTTGACAACTTTCACGGGCGCTTTATATAGAGACATAAAATAAGTAGGCAAACTCTCGAGGACCGACTGAATTAGAGTAACCCTCCCTCCTATAGATAACATCTCTGCCTTCCAAAGAGAAAGTCTTTTATCAAAAATATCATAAATAGGCCTCCAGTTACTGATGCGATTCATATTGGCACCCACAGTCAAGCCTAAGTAATTAAAAGGGAATGAGCCATTCTTACAACCAATCCAATTAACCATCTCTTCGACCTCCGCGTTCGAAACACCAATGCCAAACAAACTCGATTTACTGAGATTAATTTTGAGCCCAGAACAAGCATGAAAACATCTCAGAATCCGAATAACATTGTCAATATTTTCCTTGTCCCACACCCCCATAATCATTGCGTCATCCGCGTAAAATAAGTGAGAAACTCTAACCTCGTTATCATGAAGATTAATGCCTCGGACGACACCGATATCGCAAGCTTTATTGAACAACCAAGAGAGTGATTCCATCACAACCACAAAAAGAAAAGGGGAAATAGGGTCCCCTTGTCTCATCCCTTTACTGCAACCAAACTCAAAAGTTGGCGATCCATTCACCAAGACAGAAGCTCTAGCTGAGGCAAGAATACCTGAGATCCAGCTACACCACTTCTCTCCAAAACCCATTTGCTGAAGAATATCAATAACAAATGCCCAATTCACGTTATCATAAGCTTTTTCAAAATCAACTTTTAGGAAAAAAACCTGTTTCTTGTTCTTTCTAGCCCACGAAAACAGTTCGTTGATTATTAAGGGCCCGTCTAGAATGAAAGTCCATATTCGACTTAATCACTAAAACTCCATATTCGACTTAATCACTAAAACTCCATATTCGACTTAATCACTAAAACGCACTCATGTGATTGGTAAAAGTTCTAACAAATGATTTGTTGATGTGAAAGGGATCTTTGGTAAAATGATCATATAACATCCATAAGATCTTATAGGGGTAAAGGAAAGGTTGGTTTGATCCTCCGACTGAGAATGAAAGTCCTTAGTTTGGTGATATATATCATGAGTGCGTTTTAGTGATTAAGTCGAATATGGAGTTCATGGGCAAGAGATTTGTTTGACCGATTAAAGTGATAGGTAGCATTTCGTAAGGTTTGGAAGTTTGTGTAGTAAAACGTTTAAGATAGGTTAAGAATCCGTGTATGTGAGTTAGGTAAAAATAGGTTGTAGGATAGAAAGTACGCTTGATAAAACAATGTATTTCGAAATCGTATACGTATGTATTTTGAATGATGATAAATAATTTACGTATAAAACATGATCGAGTTTGCATAATAAGATATTTTGAAGAGACATTTTGGTAACGATCACCTAGGTAAGGGATTCACCCCTAACTCGTTGGTGAGGTCGTTTTAAGAAAAGGGGAGTGGAGTTAATCGTCAAGGTAAGGAAATCACTCCTATCTCGAGGATATGTCTCCACTTGTCGTTACAAGGATTATGAATTTAAATTACATGAAATCATGCATATGTATAAATGTATGGAAAAGATTCAATAGGTTGTGTGTGTGAGAAGAAAATATCGAAAGTAAATTCGAATTTGAAAGATTGCATCATATAAAATAAATAATAGAAACACACGTTTGATTAAAATTCGGATGGTTCCAAAACGGAACTTTTGACTAACCAAAGTGGTCGAAAAGTCTTTCGAACTTGAGGAGCATGCTTTGGCCTAATAGGTGAAATACTCTTGCCAACAAGTCGGTTAACGGTATTTACCCTTCCGGTTACTACACGTCCTCAATTCAATTGAAATTTCAAGACTTGGCGGGATTAATGAAAATTAAAGAGTGGATGTAACATCCTAGTTTCTATTTAACGGTTTTACATGTAAATACCAATGATTAGATGTGTAGTTAAGACTACACATACTATAAATATACGGGTTTATTAAAACTTTTACAAATCATAGGTTATTCTTCAAAACGGGATCGAATTCGTTGTTTAAAATCTACAACGTTGCAATGTGCGGAAGCGTGTATCTTTATCGTGTTCGGTTCTTCGCTGAGCTTGATCGTCTTCCGGCATCCCAGAAAGTACCTACATTTCATAAACATGAAATGCTTTAGTCATACGGTATTTAAAACGCATCTAAACGAGTCCGGAAAACAAAACTGATCAAAAAAATGCATTTTTGTACGGGGTCCACCGTAAATTATGGTGGACACCGTAATTTACGGTAGTCCTTGTTTTGATTTGTTTCCACCGTAAATCAGGAGTGTTTCACCGTAAATCATTTCAGGTCCACCGTAAATTACAGTGTCACCGTAATTTACGGTGGCACCTGCATCCCACCTTTCCATTTTGCCGCAATTTGACACGAAATCTTTCGTATCTTTCAAACCGCTTATCCGTTTGACCTACCGTTTCTTCCTACATGTTTGTAATTTGATTCTCCATCATATGGAGTTAAAATCCGACATCCGGCTTGATAAAATTCAAGACTTCTAAGTCTTCGGCTTATTACCCTTTATACCAAACTTTGACCCGGTTATGCATTTTATCAAACAAACGTATTTATTTGATTCCTATACTTCATACACTTCATCAAATAATTGTGATATACCATATTAGGTTCTAATCATAGGTTTATTACACAAATTAAACCCGTTTTCATTAGTATGCTTATTTTGACCCGTTAAGGATATTTTAAGCACTTTTAAGCTCAATTTCGCTTTCATTCTAATCTAGCATTGTAACCTATATCTCTTATCTAGTACTCTTCCATCACAACCTAAATGTGTGTTGGATTTAAAGTAGATATCTATGTGTTCCAAATTTATACTTCTTGAAATATCATTTTACGGCAAAGACTCATAGGGAGTCTTTTGGCCCAAGAATTACATCTTTCACTACCCGTACTCGTTCTAAACTTTTGTTTAATCATAAGACTCCTTTCCAAACAACCTCTAAGAGTTGTTTGTTCAATTTAGCCTACAAGGGCGTTTTGGTCGATTTTGGTCCTTCTTTTACAATGAAGGGCTATCACCAATTATTCGACCAAATTAGCACTTTTACATACATCATAAATAAGCGTACCTGGCTCGGATCAACAAATAGACCTGATTTTATTACCTTGCTTTATATTCGCTAATTAAGAACGATGCGAATATCCATTGGATATCTATTCCTGTAAGCATATGACTCGACAAAAGAATCATTAGTCTATATAGTCAAAAGGTGTTGTCTACACCTTTTGACCCGTTTGGCCGAAATGACCATTTAACTTTGCGAAATGATATTTATTATCATCTCCTCTACATGACTCTTCCCGTTTAACACCGTACGGGAATTTTAATTATAAACCGTGTATTTCTTTCGACATAATATGACCAATTTATCGATTTACTTCTTTTTAACCATTATTATGGTTTCTATCATCTTTGATTTTCTTGTTCCGTTCGACTACACGACGGAACATCATATTTCAATCGTTTAGATATCTCATTCATAATTTATATGATAAGAAAACATTCCACAATTTAAGACTAGTGTAAGCTATACTTACCTTGCATCCGAATTATGTTTTTCCGCCATTCTTGCTTCGTTTGACCCGCTTCCTATCCAAGCCTCCACCTAGCTTGTCAAGCGTCAAACTATCATTGTAATTCGTAAGACGGTTATATTAGTCATCATTAATTATGACCATTCCATCTTACATATTTTCTATCACAAATACCATTCGATCTTATTAATGATCGGTTTGACTATTTAAAAGTCAAATCACCAATTAACACATATGATTGCACTATCAAGTTCACAAGACTCAATTAGGCACATTATCAACACTTAGTTCTCATTTAGGCATTGTAACAAACACCTAATGGGCATGATTCTACACATTTGCTAACTAGTTCACAATTAGTCATTTTTACCAAGATTAACATCAAGATTCAACCATTATCATGTATGATCAAATACTCAAACTTGAAATTTGTTCAAGTATCTTGCATCTACTATCACTTATGATGATTTCTAACACAACTATATTATCATCTTTTCTACATAATCAAAACCCACTTGACTCATGAGTGTATGATTATGAATTCACAACAATGAACATCAATTCAACAATTACATGGCTAGGGTTTACTACTAGACATAGTTTCATCCCTAATTTCATCCAAACAACATACATGCAAGCTTAGATTCGAATTCTCTAGGTTTGCTCAGAATTTCAACTAGAGATTTACCAAGAAATTTACATACCTCGTGACTCCTTTTTCAATGGAGATCACTAATTCATACTCGGATTTTGATTTGGACTTGATTTGCTCCTTCAATTTGATGACTTTCTGTGTTTTAGGGTTTGAGCTTAAGAGCTCTTCTTGGCTCTGTGTTTTGTACGACCAGAACACACACAATGGTGTGTGTTTTGGTGTTTTTAGATTTTAATTAATAAAACCCATTTTCCCACTTTAACCATTTTAGTCCCTCAACTTTATCCAAGTTTATAAAGGTTACTACATCAAGTTCCTCATTATTTTTAAGACACTAGACTAACTAGGTTGATATTCCTAGTTATTTAGTGGGTTCCGGGAGTTATAACCCGTTTTATTTTAAGTCCCGTTAACTCAGGCTCTTATAAACTTAATTCCTTAAAACTTTGATTCGTTCGTATAAAATATTAGGATTTCTTATTTAAATCCAAATATTTACCGGGTTATTTTTACTATTAACGGTACGTTACCCGTCTTTTAGTATTAACGGAGTTTGATTACCAAATCCGTTTTCGGGGTGTTACAAGTCTACCCCCCTTAACGAGGTTTCGTCCTCGAAACCTTTTCTTACATAAATCATTGAGTTTAAACTCAATGTATTTGATCCGAGATATCTTTTAAACATTACTTATTCTTTTAACTAATTGTTTGTATTACCAGATAAGTATGGTAACATCTTTTTGGTCACTAATTGTCTACGTATCTCATATGACATAGTGCAACTTGAAATAACGTAATCTCGTTATTTCCACTAGTTTAATTAACTTAGCGATATCCATCGCTTTCATATTCTATCGAATTCTTTATGAATCCGTTACTTTGACCCGTTTAGAGACATATTTTCATTTTTCCGGGTTCGAGTGTAAGTACACTCCCTCCCAATACATGTCTTGATCATTCTACATGTTTACATTCTCCGGGTTCGAGTGTAAGTACACTCCCTCCCAATACTTGTCTAAATCATTTCACATGCTTGCGTTTTCTGGGTTCGAGTGTAAGTACACTCCTTCCAAATACTTGTCTAAAACATTTTACATGCTTGTGTTTTCTGGGTTCGAGTGTAAGTACACTCCTTCCCAGTACTTGTCTAAATCATTTTATATGCTTGTTTGTCCCTTCACTCGGGCTCATTATCCTAATGTAACACGCTCCCGTCACTCGGTTGTGCGTTTACATTATTTTCAAATATCTTGCTTATCTGTTTCATTTGGGTACTTTTTAATTAGTTCCATTCACCCCGCCATTACCACATCGGACGTAAACGTGTCCGCCATAAGAAGTTCATGGTATCATATGCCACTACTTACTTGGCCAGAGTAAGCGATTAACACATGACACACATGACCTTTTTATAGTTTTCACATCCCGCCCTATGTAAGTAATACCTCTACTTGTTTTTCTTGGAAACAATATCCTGGATAGGTATTCTATTCAGGTTTTTCCCAAGTTTTCTATCTACATATGCAACTTTTAATCTCTATGTATTTGTTGCATATTACTATTCATGTAATGATTTAAAGCGTGTACCTGATTTTGCTTGCTTTAACAGGCTTTCCTTGCCATTAGCTTATTCGCGATCATCACGCGATTTAGGTCCTTGGTGAGTATGCTCTTCCTGTCATACCTCGTACCGTTCCATCATCATATCCATAATTCGTTCAACTCCCGTCATCTTCAGACGCGAGTGTCCTTCAATTAAAACATTCACAAAAGTTAGTAACGTCAACTTTAATAATCGCCCGTATTATAATACAAGGCTTTTTCTACTATACGCGTCAACGCGCGTATTTTCGTCAACTATTTCAATCACTTTAATTGGGGTAACGTGTATCACACGATAGCCCTATGTGTTGTTTACAACACTTTAGCATGCTAAACTATTAACATACATGTACTTACCGGATTTGCGATCAAGCCTCGAACCGAACACTTTACCCTTTAACCTTGGGCTCTGATTACCAACTTGTAACACCCTAGTTTCTATTTAACGGTTTTACATGTAAATACCAATGATTAGATGTGTAGTTAAGACTACACATACTATAAATATACGGGTTTATTAAAACTTTTACAAATCATAGGTTATTCTTCAAAACGTGATCGAATTCGTTGTTTAAAATCTACAACGTTGCAATGTGCGGAAGCGTGTATCTTTATCGTGTTCGGTTCTTCGCTGAGCTTGATCGTCTTCCGGCATCCCAGAAAGTACCTACATTTCATAAACATGAAATGCTTTAGTCATACGGTATTTAAAACGCATCTAAACGAGTCCGGAAAACAAAACTGATAAAAAAAATGCATTTTTGTACGGGGTCCACCGTAAATTACGGTGGACACCGTAATTTACGGTAGTCCTTGTTTTGATTTGTTTCCACCGTAAATCAGGAGTGTTTCACCGTAAATCATTTCAGGTCCACCGTAAATTACGGTGTCACCGTAATTTACGGTGGCACCTGCATCCCACCTTTCCATTTTGCCGCAATTTGACACGAAATCTTTCGTGTCTTTCAAACCGCTTATCCGTTTGACCTACCGTTTCTTCCTACATGTTTGTAATTTGATTCTCCATCATATGGAGTTAAAATCCGACATCCGGCTTGATAAAATTCAAGACTTCTAAGTCTTCGGCTTATTACCCTTTATACCAAACTTTGACCCGGTTATGCATTTTATCAAACAAACGTATTTATTTGATTCCTATACTTCATACACTTCATCAAATAATTGTGATATACCATATTAGGTTCTAATCATAGGTTTATTACACAAATTAAACCCGTTTTCATTAGTATGCTTATTTTGACCCGTTAAGGATATTTTAAGCACTTTTAAGCTCAATTTCGCTTTCATTCTAATCTAGCATTGTAATCTATATCTCTTATCTAGTACTCTTCCATCACAACCTAAATGTGTGTTGGATTTAAAGTAGATATCTATGTGTTCCAAATTTATACTTCTTGAAATATCATTTTACGGCAAAGACTCATAGGGAGTCTTTTGGCCCAAGAATTACATCTTTCACTACCCGTACTTGTTCTAAACTTTTGTTTAATCATAAGACTCCTTTCCAAACAACCTCTAAGAGTTGTTTGTTCAATTTAGCCTACAAGGGCGTTTTGGTCGATTTTGGTCCTTCTTTTACAATGAAGGGCTATCACCAATTATTCGACCAAATTAGCACTTTTACATACATCATAAATAAGCGTACCTGGCTCGGATCAACAAATATACCTGATTTTATTACCTTGCTTTATATTCGCTAATTAAGAACGATGCGAATATCCATTGGATATCTATTCCTGTAAGCATATGACTCGACAAAAGAATCATTAGTCTATATAGTCAAAAGGTGTTGTCTACACCTTTTGACCCTTTTGGCCGAAATGACCATTTAACTTTGCGAAATGATATTTATTATCATCTCCTCTACATGACTCTTCCCGTTTAACACCGTACGGGAATTTTAATTATAAACCGTGTATTTCTTTCGACATAATATGACCAATTTATCGATTTACTTCTTTTTAACCATTATTATGGTTTCTATCATCTTTGATTTTCTTGTTCCGTTCGACTACACGACGGAACATCATATTTCAATCGTTTAGATATCTCATTCATAATTTATATGATAAGAAAACATTCCACAATTTAAGACTAGTGTAAGCTATACTTACCTTGCATCCGAATTATGTTTTTCCGCCATTCTTGCTTCGTTTGACCCGCTTCCTATCCAAGCCTCCACCTAGCTTGTCAAGCGTCAAACTATCATTGTAATTCGTAAGACGGTTATATTAGTCATCATTAATTATGACCATTCCATCTTACATATTTTCTATCACAAATACCATTCGATCTTATTAATGATCGGTTTGACTATTTAAAAGTCAAATCACCAATTAACACATATGATTGCACTATCAAGTTCACAAGACTCAATTAGGCACATTATCAACACTTAGTTCTCATTTAGGCATTGTAACAAACACCTAATGGGCATGATTCTACACATTTGCTAACTAGTTCACAATTAGTCATTTTTACCAAGATTAACATCAAGATTCAACCATTATCATGTATGATCAAATACTCAAACTTGAAATTTGTTCAAGTATCTTGCATCTACTATCACTTATGATGATTTCTAACACAACTATATTATCATCTTTTCTACATAATCAAAACCCACTTGACTCATGAGTGTATGATTATGAATTCACAACAATGAACATCAATTCAACAATTACATGGCTAGGGTTTACTACTAGACATAGTTTCATCCCTAATTTCATCCAAACAACATACATGCAAGCTTAGATTCGAATTCTCTAGGTTTGCTCAGAATTTCAACTAGAGATTTACCAAGAAATTTACATACCTCGTGACTCCTTTTTCAATGGAGATCACTAATTCATACTCGGATTTTGATTTGGACTTGATTTGCTCCTTCAATTTGATGAATTTCTGTGTTTTAGGGTTTGAGCTTAAGAGCTCTTCTTGGCTCTGTGTTTTGTACGACCAGAACACACACAATGGTGTGTGTTTTGGTGTTTTTAGATTTTAATTAATAAAACCCATTTTCCCACTTTAACCATTTTAGTCCCTCAACTTTATCCAAGTTTATAAAGGTTACTACATCAAGTTCCTCATTATTTTTAAGACACTAGACTAACTAGGTTGATATTCGTAGTTATTTAGTGGGTTCCGGGAGTTATAACCCGTTTTATTTTAAGTCCCGTTAACTCAGGCTCTTATAAACTTAATTCCTTAAAACTTTGATTTGTTCGTATAAAATATTAGGATTTCTTATTTAAATCCAAATATTTACCGGGTTATTTTTACTATTAACGGTACGTTACCCGTCTTTTAGTATTAACGGAGTTTAATTACCAAATCCGTTTTCGGGGTGTTACAGTGGAACTAGTCGACAAGGTGCGGGTTTCACCCCTAACTTGGCGATTTAGTATCCTAAGTGTCGTTGGTACTCGTCGGGTCAAAAGTTAATTTCGACACTTTGGCGAGGGTCCACTAGAATTCAAAATTTGAATTTCTCCATCAAGGTGAGGATTTCACTCCTAACTTGGTGGTGAATTTCGTGTAAGAAAAGAAAAGTAGAAGGATCGAGAGTCATTCACCAAATTGTGGGTTTCACGCCTATTTTGGTGAGGTCGTCTCATTTTTTGTAATATGAGTGTTGTCGGATTTAGAATAATCGAGTAAAATGCATGAGGGAAGTGTATGTCAAATGAATACACAAACAAGTATGAACACATAAGAAAGAATGGTACATAAATAATGAAATGATAAAACAAGTATTAACACATAAAGGAATACATCAGGAATAACACATAAAGAATCGAACAATGATAAAACAAGTATTAACACATAATAAAACAAGCATTAATGCATAAGGATAACATGTCAAATATTACACATGAGTGACATACATGTTTAAAAGAGCATAAATAAGAAACAAATAAAGTATCATGTAGTTGTTCAAGCAAAACATACGAATAAGGCTCTAAAACTATAGACTAGGTAAAAGCATTCCTACTTTTCCTAATTCCCTATAGTTATGGCTCTGATACCAATCTGTCACACCCCAACCAATGGCGGAAAACATCGGGATGAGACGAAGTGTGAAGATTGCTCGAGACATCATAACACTATATTGTGACAATAGAATTAAAGATAAATTGATTTCTTTCATAAAGGTTACAATACATGAAATTTGAAATACAACATGGTAAATACAAAAAAAAAAAAAAAAAAAAAACAATACGACAACAAATATGACATTTATACAACGTATTTAATCTAAACGTCTATATGTGTATCTAGGTATTCAACGCTACTTCATTTCATGGCATCATCATCCTCAACCTGTAACATGTTTAAAATAAAGTTCAATGCAAAAGCAAAGGCGAGTATACAAGTTTGGTACGTACATAGCAAATGATAAGTTTGAACAATTCCTCATAGCAAGCATGTGATTCAAGATAAACAATAAATTTGGCATGTGTCTAACAGATCAAACCAAGGAAACGCAACATGCTCATGACATAACCACAAGTTACGGGCGGCGGGTCGTTAATCCTATAGCGCTACATATGTCACGGTTTGGCTCGTACGAAGTTAATGATAAGTTCAACACATAAGAATCACCCAAGTTCAAAGTATCAAGCCATCACGTATACAAGCATGTTAATAGGAATGTTCATGTGTTTAAGCAAAATGTTCATGTGTTTAAGCTTTGATAAGTAAACATGTTACACCCCAAAAGTGGTAAAAGTAAAAGGGGAAAATACGAGTATACTCACAAAGTTTGCATATGCTTTCCAATTATCCAATTATTGACGAGTCGATGAGGTTAAAAGATTGAATGTGTAAGGGTTAAAGTTCAAGTATGCTTAGAGTCGAGATTCGGTGTTTAAAACAACATAAAAATAAGATATGAGTATAACATGTGAAAATGATCATCTTCAACCCCTAACACTTGTATGACACTTGGTAACCACAAGGTTTATGATAATGTTTTCATGAGTTGAGCACCCATAAGAATCACAACAAGGTTTAGGTCTTAGATGATGTTCTACTACTTTAACATATAAACACAAGTTCACATTAAAGGTTCGAATGAGTGTATACATATATCTAGGTTAAGTATTACATATCATTTAGTCCAATAATTCAAGTAGGAGGTAGAAGATTAGAATCTTCATTTAGGCACCTCGAGTTATCATAGATGTCATGTATGGGGTAGGAAGAACATGCTTCCATTTAGGAACCCCTTGAATGTTCACCACTTCACTTGATGTAAAAACAACCAAGGAGGGTCACGAACTAGGATTAGCACAATAACATAAACAACCTAACTAAAGAGAAATCATCAAATCATGTGGGGATTGTATGTAGGACAACCCAAGTTGTTCCATAATCACTCATTCATCAAGATCTAAGCTTGACATGATTTGTGGGTTAAATACCCTAACAAAACAGAAAGTATTTGAGGTTTTAACCTCTGATTTATAGTGTCTCAACCTTGTTTTTAAGCTTAACCAACCATAAGAGGGGTTGTAAGCATTAGGACATAGGTGTGAGATGTGTTAGACACAAGTTGGATGAGTTTAAACAAACTTTTGAAGAACATAAAACAAAACAGAAAGTTTGTGGACAATTTCGGAGCAATTCCAGGTCTGATTTCTCCAAGGAGAAGTCAAGGAATCGAACCCCATGATTATCTAAGCAAGTAGGAAGAAGAATCAAGTGATTTGGTTGAGTTTTGAGCAAGTTATGCTCATTTTTGTAAGTAGGTATGAATCTGTCCGAATTTCAGAATCATGCAAGAACTTGAGAGTGATTTTGGAGAGATTTGAGGGTTGTGAAAGTGGAAAATGGCTTGGAGGACCTTGGGTACTTATAGGGGAGGATTAGGGTTTAAGTTGGTTGGGCTTTGAATGGGTTTAGTTGGGTATTAATCCAAACAAATAATGAATTTATTCAGCCATAAAGGCTTCCGGTCGCAAGGCTGTAAACAGCCACCACTTTTCTTTTTTTTTTTCCTATTGTTTTAACCTCCTTTGTAGTATTATTAGTTGACATAAGTGGTGATATTTAATAAAGACCAACTACCAATGATGTATGTTGTGATATTAGGATGCATTTAATAAAAAAATCCACTTATTTTGTCCTATAAGCAGCGATCGGACAAGCTGTGTTAACAGCTTTCATATACATATATATATATATATATATTTTATTTGACAATTAAAAGATGTAAGTTAATTATGATATTTTAGAAGGTGATAATTATTAACACAACCAACATTTAATATATGTGTGAACTAAAGATGTGGCATTTAAAACAATCAACTAACATTAGCATATAGGCTGCGATTGAACCTTGGCAGCTTTTCATTTTCATTTTTTTTTTTTTAGTTCATGCCACTTTACATTCATTTTAATATACTATATTATTATTATTATTATTATTATTATTATTATTATTATTGTTATTATTATTTATTTTTGTTTTTATTTTTGTTTTTATTTTTTTAAACAAGGGGAATACGTAAATACGGGGCGTTACAATGGCTATTCTAGAAAAATCTCGAATAAATCTTCTATAATAACCGGCCAGTCCTAAGAAACTTCTAACCTCGGTTGGTGACTCAGGGGTTTTCCATTTGGTAATTGCCTCGATCTTAGTGGGATCCACATGAATTCCTTCATGATTAACTAGATGTCCAAGAAACTGTACCTGTTCTAACCAAAACTCGCATTTTGAAAACTTAGCATAGAGCTTTTCCTTTCTTAATAAACTTAAAAGTGTTTGCAAATGTTTTGCATGTTCCTCTTTACTCTTAGAGTAAATGAGAATATCATCTATAAAGACAATTATGAATTTATCCAAATATGGCTTACATATTCGGTTCATCATGTCCATAAATGCAGCTGGGGCATTGGTTAAACCAAATGGCATGATAGTAAATTCATAATGGCCATACCTTGTTCTGAAAGCGGTCTTAGGAATGTCCTCTTCCTTTACCTTTAATTGATGATATCCTGATCGTAAATCGATTTTAGAGAAAAATCGAGCTCCTTGCAATTGATCAAATAAATCATCGATTCTCGGTAATGGATACCGATTCTTAATTGTGACCTTGTTCAATTCACGGTAGTCAATGCACATACGCATAGATCCGTCTTTCTTCTTAACGAATAAGATCGGCGCTCCCCATGGCGATGAACTTGGCTGTATGAATCCTTTCTCCAACAATTCGTCTAACTGTTTCTTTAGTTCCTGCATTTCTGTGGGTGCCAAACGGTAAGGTGCTTTGGCAATTGGTGCTGTCCCTGTATCAAATGGATTCGGAATTCAACTTCTCTGTCTGGAGGTTGTCCTGGTAATTCTTCTGGAAATACTTCTGAAAATTGGGACACTACTGGAATATCCTTTAATTCTTTTCCTTTGGTGTTAATGATTATAGAAATCAAATATACTAATGATCATTTTCTTACATAACTTGTTGTTTTCATCACAGAGATGAATTTTGTGGATCCAGAAGGCTTATCTCCTTTAATTGTGATCTTTTCACCCCTTGGTGAATTTACTTGAATTGACTTTTGATCACATAAAATACTGGCTTTATTGGATATTAACCAATCCATTCCTAACACAACATCAAATCCTACCAGATTCATTGGGTAAAGATTTGCAATAAACTTTTGATTTAAAAACTCTATTCTTGCTCCCTGCAAGATTTCAGAAACCTTAACGGTTTCTCCATTTGCTGTCTCTACTAGACATTCTTATGGGAGTTTAGTTAATGGTTGATTGAGAATTTTGCAAAATGAAGTATTAATAAAACTTTGGTTTGCACCAGAGTCAAATAATACTTTAGCAAAAACATCATTAACTAAAAACGTACCGGCTATCACATCCGGGATCATCTTTGCTTCTTCCGCAGTTAGAACAAATGCTCTAGCATTTTTAGTATTCTTGTTGGTTGTAGCTGGAGCTAATTTCGGACAGTTTGGCTTGATTTGGCCTTGTTCTCCACAGTTGTAGCATATCCTGTTGTTATGTTTCTTCATGTAGTCTTCCTCCTTATGTCCAGATATTTTGCAGAAGTTACAGTATATGGAGCATCTTCCAGAATGCTTCCTTTTGCAATACCTGCAATAGGGTGCAGAGGTAGAACCTACATTTTTCCCACGGTTGGAATTTCCAGAACAAAATTCTTGGGTAAGCCTTTGAGCTAGGTTCTTTCTTTGATCCTCTTCTCGTGTACGTACTAACTCATCTGTCAAGGTATTTGCTAGTTCTACAGCTTCTTCTATGGTTTGGGGTCTAGCTGCCTTGACTACATGTCTAATCTCTCCAATTAATCCCCAGATGTAATGGGAGATTAGTACTGGTTCAGGTGATGCAAGGGTTGGCACTATTCTAGCATATTCGAATAATAACGTAGTGTACCCCTTACTATCCACTCTAGTCATCCTAAGGTTTAGGAATTTATTTGCTATCTGTTCTTTTTCATTGGGAGGGCAGAATTTCCTTTCTACCATGTTTTTAAATTCCTCCCATTCCATATTGTAAATCCTGTCACTTCCCCTAGACTGGAGGATAGTGTTCCACCATTCTAAGGCTAAATTCTTAAACAGATTAGAAGCAAACATTATCTTATCCTCTTCTGCGCACTTGCTTATTTTCAAGACTGCCTCAGTCTTTTCTATCCAGCGTAAGGCTGCAACAGCCCCTTCATTGCCCGAGAATTCAATTGGTTTACAAGACCTGAATTCTTTATAAGAACAACCATAGGATATGGTTCTTCTTCTTTTGGGAATGGGCACTTGAAGTATGGGTCCGTTGTTTACGTTGTTTTCAGGTTCAGTTGGTCGTTTACTATTACTTTTATTTTCCGCTTCCCTAACTGTCTGAATAATATATGGCATTGCATCTATAATTCCTTGTGTCACTATATGTTGGATGGCACTGTTATCCACTGGCTTTCCATTGTTATCATTGTTCGGGTTATCGTTATTCAGATTATTGTCATTCTGGTTTTTCGGGTTATTATCCGGGTTCTCTTGATTCACTTGGTCGGGCATCTGAATTTTAAACATTTACCACATATTAATATCACAAGATAATATCTTAACGCGATCAATCACATGACACGCATTTTGATCAAAAACGTCGAGCATTGCGACTTACTCTTTCTTATATAGTATGCATTTAATACAAACTAGAACGGGAATTTAAAATTACAATACTACTATGCATCATTAACCACAAAGTGGTCTATACTACGATAGATTTATTATTATTATTATAATTTTTTTACACACATATTTTATATATTATTATATTATTATTATTATTACTACCTCCACCATCACTTTCACGGATATGGATTCATCCAGAAATCCATATGACGCTCGTCGTACTTCCAGACGAGTCGTTCTCCTACTTGCCTCATCCTCTCGCTACTTTCTAAAATCTCTTCTCCGAAAGTTCGGAGCTCTTGCACATTTTCTGCACTCATTGGGGGTGCAGGTGCTGGTACTGGATCTGGGTACTGTGGCACAGGTTCTTCCTGAGGATACGGATTCTCTAAGATTTCCCTAATGTATTCATCATTATCGTAGTAGGGATCTAGAGGGTCCAGACCTGGGTAAGCTGTTAGGTTTGGCATGGGTAGGTCTGTTAGGTGGTAGCGATGCACATAATCCCTTTGATCATCAAACCACGGATCGTAGTCTGGGTCTAAGGGATTGGGTGCTGGTACCCTAGGTATCTCCTCTGGATTGAAATCATGCATTTCGACTTGATTTTCTGGGTTGTTTTCTATTTCCATTGGCTGATCAGGAAATAGTGGTAATGGTTGGGGTGCTATCAGTTGTTCCAGGTTAGGGTCGGCAGTTGTGGTGCTAGGATATGAAAGTTTGCTAAACTTCTATTAAGCATGTCTTGGGTGTGGGCATCGGTTTCTCTTTTAGCTGCTGCTAGCACTCGTTGTTCTTGTAACTTTTTCATTCTCTTCCTACGCTCATGTGCTCCCTTACTGAACCATCCTCTCTTTTTCTGAGGGAATGGCTCTTCAGACTGAGCCTTAAACATGAATATCCCTTCTTCATCATCAGCTGAATACCCTGAGAGGGCAGGCTGTGAAGAGGTGCCTTCGCTTCTAGGTGAGCTGGACAACTGGCGATACGCGTCGGATGGTCCTTGATCACTCATACTGTAAACTAACAAATAGTCAAATAACACATAACAATAAAATACAGATATGTACATATTTCCGTAATTTATTTCCTAACACTTTAAATAATATCTTGGTGTCAGCAGAACACTTCTGTGGCTGAATCAGTGGCTTAGCTCTGATACCACCTTCTGTCGCAACCCCCGCCCCATATCTGTCCCGGGAACGGGCGGCCGCGAACTCAATATTGGTGGTATCGGTGATTATCATTATTTGGCAGCGGAAATTTCATCAGGACCATAGTTAGGAAATATTTTATCAGAGTAAATACCACACTTTTATAATATTAAACATATTAAGAGAAAACCCAAGTTTTCATTACAAACTGATTTATAGAGATAATCTCTATTTTATTGAATAAAACATCTTCTTTTATTTAGGTAACTTTTATAGCCACTTTTTTCCAAGCCTTCAGTGCTGTCCAGCTGGCTTCTATGTTGGCTTTCACATTTTGTTATCTGAAACGCGTTTGAAAACATTTTGTCAGTGGGAAATACTGGTGAGTGAATCCCAGTTTAATCAAGAAGAGTTTTATCAATTAACACAGTATTGAGAGCGATTACAATGTTTACATCTACACAATTACTCATTCAGTACTGTCAATCCTGACTGGTGGGTCATATTACCCATTGGCTAACTCTTTGTCCAATGGTAAAGTGTTCCACACTTTGTATACAAAACACCAACATACCGGCAGTAATTGAAGAATTACAAAGACTCAATCATTGCTTAATTACATTGTAAAACATTTAAGGTTTTGTAAAAATAGTTTACAAAAAGTAGATTACTCACAAAAAGGTTTACACAAAAAAAAAGGATTACTCACATTGCTGTCTTAGGTTTCCTTTAAGGGTTTCCTGATGATTATCTATAATTTACACAAATGCACACGTTTTAGTATAATAACCCAATATTTACATTAGCAATACCCTCCCCGAGACGGCATTCCAACGACTACGTCGGGCAGAACCACGACAGCCGTTACGGAACCCTGGATCAATCGGGCAGCATATCTAATACGTAACCGGGGTTATGATACTTACAACGGAGCTGAACTTTGTTAATTAGGGGGGTATTATGCCCGGAAATAGCTTACACTATCAGAAATTTCAAGAGAGAAAAAGGAAATGAGCGATCGGAACTGAAGGCCTGAGCTCCCAATTTATAGGAGCTGATTTCAAGTTTTACGCGGCCCGCGTAAGACGTAGCCAAGGGCTACACGGCCCGCGAGGGTGGCTAGGGTAGGCCCTAGCTGATCCGACTCAACCTTAGCTTCGACACGATGCACGACACGTGGCAGCACCGGGTGCAGCCCTAGCTTGGAGCTGTCGCACCCCGCGTAGGTCAAGGGGGTGGCTTACGCGCCCCGCGAGAGACCATAAAAATTGGTTTTTAATTAATTTTTATAAAAGTAAAGGTATTCAGGGTCCGTTTTTGCATATGGGGTATATTTTAGGACATATTGGGGCACTTTAAATATATTAGGGCGTTGGAAATTTAGGAGGGTTGTTATAGAACTGATGTTTTAGAGTGAGAAACATCACCCTTTCATCAAAGCCACCATCGAAGCCACGAGATCTGAATATCGAAGATCGAAGCCACCAGATCTGAAGATCGAAGATCGAAGCCACAATGTGTTCATGTACTCATCCCTTTCTTTTGAAGCCACCTGATCTGAAGATCAAAGCCACCATCGAAGCTCTCGAAGAAAAGTAGTAAGGTGTTGCTCTCATCATATCTTTGTTTCCTTTTTTAGAAATAGAAAGCTAATTTTTTTAGAGAGAAAATACAATCTTCATCTTGTTCATCTTGACACCAAGAACACACGCACAAGTGTGTGAGAGAGAAATAAGTTTAAAGATCTTTCTTTTGTTATTTATATATTTATAACAACTCTCCTAAAATATTCCTGACACCCCTACATTCTTAAAAAATGTCCTATATGTTTTAAAATACACCCTGTATACGAAAGTGGGCTCGAAATATCTTTATTTCATAAAAATTAAATAAAAACAAAAATCCCTACTCGTTCACGGGGCGCGACGAAGACAGCAAGAGCTGTCGCGGGCCGCGACCCCCTTGTCACCAGGCCGCATCCTAGGCCACCACGTGTCAGCATCGTGTCAAAGCTAGTTTGTGACTGGCCAAGGCTAGGCCCTAGCCAGCCTAGCTCGATGGGCCACGAAAGAGAAAGAGTGGGGCGTCACAGGGCGCGAGCCGCCACCCTAACAACCCTATAAAAGGGGGGCTTCGGCCTCAGTTTCAGTCGCTCACAATTTTCTTTCTTTCTCTCTAATATTAAAACTAAAAATCTCGGGTATTATACCCCTAAATAGCGAAGCTCTGCCTCGATGTAAGTATTATAACCCCTAGTTACGTATTAGATACGCTGCCCGATTGATCTAGTGCTTCGTAACGCATGTCGAGGCTCTGCCCGACTCAGTCGTTGGAGTTCTGTCTCGGGGAGGGTATAGCTAATGTAAATTTGGGTTATTATACTAACACGTGTGCATTGTTTAAATTAGTAGATTATAACCAGGAAGTCACAAGGAAATACCTAAATTAGCAATGTGAGTTTATCCTCTTTTTGTAAACTGTTTTTGCAAAACCTAAATTGTTTTACACTGTAATTAACAGTGATTGAGTATTTGTAATTCTACAATTATCGTCGGTATGTTGGGATTTTTTATACATTACTTGTTATTACACTGTGAGTAGTAGCATGACCACAAGTCAGGGCTGACAGTACCATGGGTGGTAATTAAAGTAGATGTAAACAAATGTAATTGCTGGATTGCCCTCAATGCTGTACAATGATAAAACTTGTTTTGATTAAACTGGGATTCACTGACCAGTATTTCCCACTGACAAAAATGTTTTAAATGCGTTTCAGGTAACAAAATGTGAAAGCCAAATAGAAGCCAGCTGGAGAACACTAAAACTTGGAAAAGTGGCTATAAAAGTTACCTAAATAAAGAAGAAGTTTTATTTCAATAAATTAGGGTTTATCCCTACAAACATATTATGAATGGAAACTTGGGTTTTACCCATGTGTTTATTATTTATAAAATGAGGTGTTTTACTCTGATAAAATATTTCCTAATTATGGTCCTGATGTAAATTCCGCTGCCAAAATTAAATAAACACCGATACCACCGAATGTGCGAGCTCACGGCCGCCCGCCTCTCGGGGCAGGGGTCGGGGGTTGCGACAGAAGGTGGTATCAGAGCTACAGCCACTGATTTGAGGCACAGAAGTGTTCTACTGACATAAAAAATTGTCAATTATGTTAGGAAATAATCTATGTGACTATGTGCATATCTGTATATTATTGTTTTGTGTTATTTGACAATCTGTTATGTGACAACTCGAGTTTCCAAGGTTCCATCTTCGCATTAATTGCACGTAATTGTTTAAGTTGTTTGTTTACACGACTTTTGTCTCACAACTGTACACGTTTGTTAGATGTTAAATCGTTTTGTGATGGACATGTTGTATGTTTGGTGTGCATTACATAAGTGTGTGTAATTTATATATTTTGTGTAAATGATATGATGTGTATAATTAATAAAGCATGAATTCTATGCCAAGCAGTCCACTCGAAATCACCTTTCCTCTAGCCGAAAACACCCAAGTGTTTTCGTTAGGTATTGGGCCGGCGAAAACGAAAATGGGCTTCGGCCCAGTAGCGTACAACTATAAGGTTTTGTTAATAACCTTTACGTAAGAATTTTATTCAAAAACCCTAACCGCTTCCCCTCCCCTTATCACTGTGTGACGGCAAGACTAAGACCTCGAAGCTTTGTTCGTGTTCGTTGTTCATCCTGCTTGGACTTGACTAAATACTTGTGAACATACTTTAGCATACTGAGCAAACCAAGGTGAGTTCACACTCTTACCAAGGCATGGGATTCCTGGGGTTGGGAATGGGATTGAATGATTACTTGTACTTACATCACTACTGAAATATGTACCACTGACCTCATTAGGTGTAGGACACCTATAGATACAGCTAGACTAGTAAAACATGGGAAGCCCCCACTAATCTTCGCACACATGTCTGTGAGACCGCGATACAAATGCTAATCTTCGCAAACATGTCTGTGAGACTGCGATACGAATACTAATCTTCGCAAACATGTCTGGGAGACCGCGATACAAATATAAATACAACTAGTCTAGGATACATGGGAAACCCCCACTAACCTTCGCACACATGTCTGGGAGACCGTGATACGAATTAATACGATACCTGGTACAAGTGAACAAATGATTTACGAACGAATACTATAACTAAACAACCAACTGTGAACTCGCTCAACTTTGTTGTTGACTCGTTGTTACATGCCTTGCAGGTCGTTAGGTACTCATGGAGCATGCACGGGGAGGCACAGTCGTTGTGGGACATGGATCGTGGATGCCGTGTTAAACGTTTATGACATTTCAAACTTATTACTTATGTTGGGTTTTACATTTATGCTTCCGCTAAACATTAATACTATACTTTTGTTTTGAACACCTTTCATATTGTTTGGTTGAATTACATTTACTAATTACATTGTTCAATATGATTGGTGGCTTGATCCTGGTCATGTCACGCCTCCAAGCGGTGATACTCCGCGTGTGGATTTTGGGGGTGTGACAGATTGGTATCAGAGCCATTGGTTATAGTGAACTTGGTTTTAATAAGGGGAAAAAGTTTTTGTTAAAACCAGACTATAACCTGAACAGTGCTCAACGATCCACAACGACGCTTCGCTCCACGTGCAAGACTCGACATTCTAGGTGATATGATTTATGTTTACATTGCCTACTTGCTAGATTACATAGAACTTTGCTCATGGTATGCTTAGATGAATGTAACAACTACTATTTGAAATCTTGTATGCTCACACTCTTCTGTCATTCCACACTTGCGTATTGGTACGACACACTTCTCACTTTTGTTCTCTTACTTGTGAAGATCATGAATGGACGCGTTGACATGACAAAAGCCCAGCTGACGGCTTTGATCAACCAACAAGTTGCTGCGGCACTTGCAGCCGCACAAGCAGGAGGTATACCCTGCAGTCGTAACTCACACTAGGATCTTTAGATCCTACACTCCTAAACCAACTCTTGTGTTTAACCTTGTCCTGATTCTTATACACAACAGGTCAGCAGCTCAGCCACCTGTTTGCACCTTCAAGACTTTCATGGACTGTCGTCCTAGCACATTCAGTGGCACGAAAGGAGCAATTGGACTCCTCCATTGGTTTGAAAAGCTCGAGTCCGTATTTGAGATGTGTGAATGCCCTGAGGCTCGCAGGGTGAAGTATGCCAGTGGTACTCTAGAAGGCATTGCGCTGACTTGGTGGAATGCACAAGTTCAGATGTTAGGGTTGGCAGCTGCTAACGCCACCCCTTGGAACGATTTCAAGGAACTAATTAAGCGAGAATACTGTACACGTGATGACATCCACAAGTTAGAAGTGGAGTTCTTTAATCTGAAAATGACGGGGTCAGAGATTGAGGCGTATACGAAAAGGTCAAACGAGTTGGCCATCTTGTGTCCAACCATGGTGGACCCCCCTATCAAGCGTATTGAGTTGTATCTCAAAGGGCTAGTACCGGAAATTCAAAGTCATGTGACATCGGCCAACCTTGCTACTATCCAGGATGTTACTCGTCTTGCTCATCGCCTCACAGATCAGGCAGTGGAACAGAACAAGCTGCCCAAACGTATCAGTACTACTAATGCTACTACTTCCGCTACTCCCAGTGACAATAAGAGGAAATGGGATGGGGATTCCAGCAAGGGTTCAGCTACAGCTCAGTCTCAGGCATAGCAGTGGAAGACTGATAACTACCAGAGCCCTGGTCAGCAATTTTCTGGTAGTCAAAGACAGGGTGGATATAGAGGAAATCTCCCAAGGTGCAATACATGCAACAGGCACCACAATGGCCAGTGCAACAAGGGTCGTTGTCAGCGGTGTCTCAAGATGGGTCATGAGGCTAAAGATTGCAAGAGCTCACGGCCTGCTAATCAGAACCAGCAACAACAACCACCCGCTCTACGAAACCAGCAACAACAACAACAGCGAGGCAATAGGGGATGCTTTCAATGTGGGGCTGAAGGCCACTTCAAGCGGGACTGCCCCCAGTTAAACCAAAATCAGAATAACAACAACAATAATCAGGGCAACGGGAACAACAATGTGGGAAACAATAACGACAATGGTGCTAGGGGTCGTGCATTTGTGCTGGGTCAGGGTCATGCAAGGAACGATCCTAATGTGGTTATGGGTAAGTTTCTTCTCGACGACTTTTATGTTACTGTATTATTTGATTCGGGTGCGGATACCAGTTATATGTCTCTGAAAGTTAGCCAAATGCTTAAACGCGCACCAACACTTTTGAACACCAAACATGTCGTAGAATTAGCTAACGGTAAAAGTCTAGAGGCCACACACGTAGTTCAGGGTTGTAATCTTATCCTCGCTGGTCAGACTTTCTCTATCGATCTCATTCCCATAGCTCTGGGTAGTTTTGACATCGTCATTGGTATGGATTGGTTATCTCAACAACAAGCGGAGATCCTATGCAAGGAGAAGATTGTTCGTATTCCCCGTTCTGGTAAAGAACCTCTCGAAGTTCAAGGTGACAAGAGTGATGCCGTGGTTGGCATCATCTCCTTCCTGAAGGCTCAGAAGTGTTTGTGAAAGGGCTATACTGCTATTTTAGCACTTGTTACTGACGCATCAGCGAAAGAGAAGAGATTAGAGGATATTCCAATAGTACGTGATTTTCCTCAAGTGTTTCCTGAAGATTTACCTGGGCTACCGCCTCATCGCCAGGTCGAATTTCAGATCGAGCTAGCTCCTGGAGCAGCACCCATAGCTCGAGCACCTTATCGCTTAGCTCCAACCGAACTGGAAGAACTGTCCAAGCAATTGCAAGAACTCTTGAATAAGGGTTTCATTCATCCTAGCTCTTCGCCCTGGGGAGCTCCAGTATTATTTGTGAAGAAGAAAGACGGTACCTTCCGCATGTGCATAGATTACCGCGAACTGAACAAGGTGACTGTGAAGAATCGCTATCCTCTTCCACGCATCGATGACTTATTCGACCAGTTGCAAGGGTCGAGCTATTACTCAAAGATTGACCTGAGGTCAGACTACCATCAACTGAGAGTCCGGGATGAGGACGTCTCCAAAACAGCATTCAGATCTCGCTACGGCCACTACGAGTTTCTAGTCATGCCATTCGGGCTAACAAACGCACCTGCGGTCTTCATGGATCTTATGAACAGAGTGTGCAAGCCTTACTTGGATAAGTTCGTGATTGTATTCATCGACGACATTCTGATCTACTCTAGGAGTCGGGAGGAACACGAGCAGCATTTACGACTCATTTTGGAACTCCTTCGGGCAGAACAGCTGTACGCCAAGTTTTCAAAATGCGACTTCTGGCTTCGTGAAGTCCACTTTCTAGGCCACGTGGTAAACAAGGATGGGATTCATGTTGATCCATCCAAGGTAGACTCGATTAAGAACTGGCCTGCACCGCGTACACCAACAAAAATCCTCCAATTCTTGGGTTTGGCGGGCTATTATAGAAGGTTCATCAAAGAATTCTCCAAGATTGCACAACCCCTCACCTCATTAACTCAGAAAGGAGTTATTTATCGTTGGGGTGATGCACAAGAATCAGCATTTCAGCACTTAAAGGATAGACTTTGTAGCACACCTATTCTTTCATTGCCAGAGGGCACAAACGATTTCGTGGTTTATTGTGACGCGTCAATCCAGGGTCTTGGATGTGTGTTGATGCAACGGGATAAAGTCATTGCTTATGCTTCGCGCCAACTTAAGGTTCACGAACGGAATTACACTACACACGATTTAGAGCTGGGAGCTGTTGTTTTTGCGCTCAAGATATGGCGACATTACCTGTACGGTACCAAGTGCACCATCTACACCAATCACAGGAGTCTCGAGCATATCTTCAAGCAGAAAGAGTTGAACATGCGTCAGCGTCGATGGGTTGAGCTTTTAAACGATTACGAATGTGCTATAAAGTACCATCCGGGCAAAGCCAATGTGGTGGCCGATGCCCTCAGTCGAAAGGATACTACACCTAGGCGTGTACGAGCGTTGCAACTCACTATTCAGTCTAGTCTTCCTTCTCAGATACGAGATGCTCAGGTAGAAGCATTGAAACCAGAAAATGTCAGGGCTGAAGCCCTACGCGGTTCAAGGCAACGGTTGGAACAAAAGGCAGACGGCGCCTACTATGTAACGGGACGCATCTGGGTCCCACTCTATGGCAACTTACGCGGGCTTGTAATGGATGAAGCTCATAAGTCTCGCTACTCAGTACATCCTGGTTCGGATAAGATGTACCACGACTTGAAAACTACATATTGGTGTCCTAGCATGAAAGCTCACATAGCAACTTACGTTAGCAAATCTTTGACTTGTGCGAGAGTCAAGACTGAATATCAGAAACCATCAGGCCTACTCCAACAACCAGAGATACCACAATGGAAATAGGAGCAAATTTCCATGGATTTTGTTACTGGCCTTCCTAGATCTCAACGTGGGAATGATACTATTTGGGTGATCGTGGATCGACTCACTAAGTCTGCACACTTCTTGGCTATCAAGGAAACAGACAAGTTCTCTACTCTAGCAGACGTATATCTTAAGGAAGTTGTCTCGAGGCACGGGGTGCCAACCTCGATTATCTCCGATCGTGACGCACGTTTTACTTCAGAATTGTGGCAAGCAATGCACAAATCTTTTGGTTCTCGTTTAGACATGAGCACAGCTTATCACCCTCAGACGGATGGGCAGTCTGAGCGCACTATTCAAACTTTAGAAGACATGCTTCGTGCATGTGTAATCGATTTCGGGAACGGCTGGGAAAAACACCTCCCGTTAGTGGAGTTCTCGTATAACAACAGTTACCACACCAGCATTCAAGCCGCTCCATTCGAGGCATTGTACGGGCGTAAATGCCGATCACCTCTTTGTTGGGCAGAGGTGGGTGATAGTCAGATCACGGGTCCAGAACTTGTAGTGGACACAACGGAAAGAATTGCTCAGATACGGCAACGCGCGCCAGAAAGCCTACGCAAACAAGCGCTGGAAACCACTCGAGTTCCAAGTTGGGGATCGAGTGCTACTCAAGGTTTCACCCTGGAAGGGTGTGGTTCGTTTTGGAAAACGGGGCAAGCTCAATCCACGTTACGTTGGACCGTTCGAAATCATCGAGAAAATAGGCAAAATGGCCTACAAACTAAACCTACCAACAGAACTCAGTGCAGTTCACAACGTTTTTCACATGTCGAATCTGAAGAAGTGTCTGTCAGATGAGACCCTCATAGTTCCTCTGAAGGAGCTCACTATCGACGATCAGTTGCGATTCGTCGAGGAACCAGTTGAAATCATGGACCGGGATGTTAAGGTCCTCAAACGCACCAGAATACCTCTTGTTCGAGTTCGTTGGAACTCCCGTCGTGGCCCAGAGTTTACCTGGGAACGAGAAGATCAAATGAAACTCAAGTATCCCCAGTTATTCGGAAACAGTGCAACCACAACTAAGGCTGAAGCTACTACAGAATTTTGGGACGAAATTCCAAATCAACGGGGGGATGATGTGACACCCCAGGAAAACCAGTAAATTACACGACACAACTAGCTTCCTCGGTAACCACGTGCTAAATTTCGAGACGAAATTTCTTTCAAGTTGGGGATAATGTGACAACTCGAGTTTCCAAGGTTCCATCTTCGCATTAATTGCATGTAATTGTTTAAGTTGTTTGTTTACACGACTTTTGTCTCATAACTGTACACGTTTGTTAGATGTTAAATCGTTTTGTGATGGACATGTTGTATGTTTGGTGTGCATTACATAAGTGTGTGTGTAATTTATATATTTTTTGTAAATGATATGATGTGTATAATTAATAAAGCATGAATTCTATGCCAAGCAGTCCACTCGAAATCACCTTCCCTCTATCCGAAAACACCCAAGTGTTTTCGTTAGGTAATGGGCCGGCGAAAACGGAAATGGGCTTCGGCCCAATAGCGTACAACTATAAGGTTTTGTTAATAACCTTTACGTAAGAATTTTATTCGAAAACCCTAACCGCTTCCCCTCCCCTTATCACTGTGTGACGGCAAGACTAAGACCTCGAAGCTTTGTTCGTGTCCGTTGCTCATCCTGCTTGGACTTGACTGATTACTTGTGAACATACTTTAGCATACCGAGCAAACCAAGGTGAGTTCACACTCTTAGCAAGGCATGGGATTCCCGGGGTTGGGAATGGGATTGAATGATTACTTGTACTTACATCACTACTGAAATATGTACCACTGACCTCATTAGGTGTAGGACTCCTATAGATACAGCTGGACTAGTAAAACACAGGAAGCCCCCACTAATCTTCGCACACATGCCTATGAGACCGCGATACAAATGCTAATCTTCGCAAACATGTCTGTGAGACCGCGATACGAATACTAATCTTCGCAAACATGTCGGGGAGACCACGATACAAATATAAATACAACTAGTCTAGGATACATGGGAAACCCCCACTAACCTTCGCACACATGTCTGGGAGACCGCAATACGAATTAATACGATACCTGGTACAGGCGAACAAATGATTTACGAACGAATACTATAACTAAACAACCAACTGTGAACTCGCTCAACTTTGTTGTTGACTCGTTGTTACATGCCTTGCAGGTCGTTAGGTACTCATGGAGCTTGCACGGGGAGGCACGGTCGTTGTGGGACATGGATCGTGGATGCCATGTTAAACGTTTATGACATTTCAAACTTATTACTTATGTTGGGTTTTACATTTATGCTTCCGCTAAACATTGATACTATACTTTTGTTTTGAACACCTTTCATATTGTTTGGTTGAATTACATTTACTAATTACATTGTTCAATATGATTGGTCGCTTGATCCTGGTCATGTCACGCCTCCAAGCGGTGATACTCCGCGTGTGGATTTTGGGGGTGTGACATGTTAGTTTAGACTATAAGTGACCAAGGACCATCAGACACCTATCGTCACCTCTCTAATTCTCCTAGAGATGAAGGAACTTCTTCCCAGCCTACTCCTTCGGGGTATTCAGCTGACACAGAAGCGGGGATTTTCGTATTTAAGGCGCAATCCGAAGAACCATTCCCTAACAAAAAGAAAGGATGGTTCAGTCGGGGAGCACATGAGCGTAGGAAAAGAATGAGAAAGTTACTTCAGCAAAAGGCTTTAGCAGCAACAAATAGGGAGATGAATGCCCAGACCCAAGACATAATCAATAGGCGATTGGCCAACTTTCACATATTAGCTACCACTGCCGAAGACCCAAACCTAGAACAAATCATTGCACCACAGCCACTACCACTATTCCCAACTCAACCTATGGAAATAGAACCCAACCAAGAAGAACTAGTTCCCATACCAGCTTTTAACCCTGATGAGATACCTAGAGTTCCAGCACCCAATCCCTTGGCATATGATCCATGGAATGACGACCATAGGGATTATCGAGAACTCTACCCACAAGAGGAACCCATACCAAACCCTGTAGCACCATACCCCAATCTTGACCCTCTAGATCCATATTGGGATACCGATCAATATGTTCGGGAAATACTAGAAAACCCATACCCATATGGAGAACCCTTACCTATGTACCCTGACCCAGTACCCGCACCACAACCACCCATGAGTGATGAGAACGTTCAGGAACTCCGCCTGTATGGTGAGGAGTTAATAGATGAAGGAGAGAGGATAAAAGAGATAGGAGAAAAGCTCGTGTGGAAATACGACGAGCGGGAAATGCAGTTTAACCCGTAATAATAATAATAATAATATAAATATATAGACATATATATATATATATATATATATATGTATGTATATATATATATCAACTAAAATAGATAACCTAATACCTACTGATGCATAACTAGTAGTATGTTTTAAATTCCAGTTACAGCTTGTAATAGATGCATATATATAAAATAGAGTAAATGTCGCAATGCTCGACGGTTTTGATCAATGTGTTTGTTTGTGTAATTGTTGGCATTAAATCTTACTCTTTGATATTAATACATGATAATTGTTTATAAATCCAGATGGACAACGAAGAAAATCAGGAAAACCAGAATAATGATAACCAAATAAATAATAGTGCCATCCAACACATAGTAACACAAGGAATTAGAAATGCTATGCCATAAATCATCCAAACTGTTAAAGAAGCGGAAAATAATAAAAGTAATAGTGGAAGTAAGTGATGCGTGTGTAGCGTTATATAATTTTTATGTATATTTTAAGCCATTTTTAACACTTTAGTCAAGTTTTAAATTTATAAAACACGATATTGACTAACACTAAACACACATATGGGCAAGTGCACCCATCGTGAGCGTAGTATAGCGTTGGTAAGATACCGAGGTCGTCCAAGGACACAAGAGCTTTTAGTACCGGTTTATCCTCAACGTCTAATCAAATCAAAAGTTTAGAAAAAGTTTTAAACATGAAAATAAAAAACTAAAAATGCTGAAAATAAAAAATAAAACTAAATACAGATAGACAAGATGAATCACTTGGATCCGATTCGCCTTTAGTGTAACCTTTGATGATTTCCGCACTTTTGTACTTTTTAAGAGATTATCTTAGTTATAGAAGTAGGCCCCTCTTTTGAAGGTGACGTTACCCTCAACCAAGTAGTTTGAGTCAGCAAGGATACAATCCTAAAGGGTCGGAATATTGAAAGATAATTAATTAAGTTATTAATGCGTAATGTGGTAGGCCTCTCTTTTGAAGGTGACGTTACCCTCGGCTAAGTGGTTTGAGTCAGCAGGGATACAATCCCAAGTCCGGGTTAATGTATTAATTGTAGTTTACATATGAGGGGATCAAGCTATTCGCACCCCCGCCATCCAATACCAGTGGGTATTGAAGGAGGTCCTAGTAAGCTTGACCCAGGTCCTTGCAGGATCTATACACTGAACAAGGCAAGAACCTTACCAAACCATTCCCTTAACCCCCGACCAGGTAGGCTACATATCTCTATATAGACCGTAGAGATATGAATGGTGTAAATCTTTTATTTTATATAGATAGTAAAATAATGCCAAGACACCACGGACAAATGATAAGGAAGTTTCACCTTCAACATAAGAAACTAGTTATTAAAGTCATTAATACAAAACCAAATAAAAAGTGTGAAAAGATTAAAAATCAAAAGTATTACACTAAATGCTTGTCTTCACCAAGTGATGTAAGAGACTTAGGCAAACATGGCCTTTGATTGTCAAGAACTCTTACTATCAATCTTGGATCCTGAGACTACTACACACACTCTATGATGGATGATGGTGGTGGATGTGGGTGTTGTGATGGTGGTGGAGTGTGGGTGAAGTGGGAGAAAGGTGGTTTGCCAAGGGATGCCTTTGAAGTGAACCAAGCACCTCTATTTATAGCCTGCACAGAAGCCCGGACACGGCCCCGTGTCCACTGGGCACGGCCCCGTGGCCACTGGGCACGGCCCTGTGTGCGTCCACTTTCTCTTTCTTCATTAATTGCAATTTGTCTTCATTAGCTCCACACGCCCCGTGTCCGATTGGCACGGCCCCGTGTGCAGAAGTGATGTGTGTGGTCGTGTTATATATTTATATATATATATATATATTTAGCCCTTTTTAACACTCTAGTCAAGTTTTAAATTTATAAAACATGATATTTTACTAACACTAAACACACATATGGGCAAGTGCACCCATCGTGAGCGTAGTATAGCGTTGGTAAGATACCGAGGTTGTCCAAGGACACAAGAGCTTTTAGTACCGGTTTATCCTCAACGTCTAATCAAATCAAAAGTTTAGAAAAAGTTTTAAACAAGAAAATATAAAACTAAAAATGCTGAAAATAAAAAATAAAAATAAATACAGATAGACAAGAAGAATCACATGGATCCGACTCGCCTTTAGTGTAACCTTTGATGATTTCCGCACTTTTGCACTTTTTAAGAGATTATCTTAGTTATAGTAGTAGGCCCCTCTTTTGAAGGTGACGTTACCCTCAACCCAGTAGTTTGAGTCAGCAAGGATACAATCTTAAAGGGTCGGAATATTGAAAGATAATTAATTAAGTTATTAATGCGTAATGTGGTAGGCCCCTCTTTTGAAGGTGACGTTACCCTCGGCTAAGTGGTTTGAGTCAGCAGGGATACAATCCCAAGTAGCCGGGTTAATGTATTAATAGTAGTTTACATATGAGGGGATCAAGCTATTCGCACCCCCGCCCTCCAATACCAGTGGGTATTGAAGGAGGTCCTAGTAAGCTTGACCCAGGTCCTTGCATGATCTATACACTGAACAAGGCAAGAACCTTACCAAACCATTCCCTTAACCCCCGACCAGGTAGCCAACATATCTCTATATAGACCGTAGAGATATGAATGGTGTAAATCTTTTATTCTATATAGACAGTAAAATAACGCCAAGACACCACGGACAAATGATAAGGAAGTTTCACCTTCAACATAAGAAACTAGTTATTAAAGTCATTAATACAAAACCAAATAAAAAGTGTAAAAAGATTAAAAATCAAAAGTATTACACTAAATGCTTGTCTTCACCAAGTGATGTAAGAGACTTAGGCAAACATGGCCTTTGATTGTCAAGAACTCTTACTATCAATCTTGGATCTCGAGACTACTACACACACTTTATGATGGATGATGGATGATGGTGGTGGATGTGGGTGTTGTGATGGTGGTGGAGTGTGGGTGAAGTGGGAGAGAGGTGGTTTGCCAAGGGATGCCTTTGAAGTGAACCAAACACCTCTATTTATAGCCTGCACAGAAGCCCGGACAAGGCCTCGTGTCCACTGGGCACGGCCCTGTGTCCATCCACTTTCTCTTTCTTCATTAATTGGAATTTGTCTGCATTAGCTCCACACGCCCCGTGTCCGATGGGCACGGCCCCGTGTGCAGAAGTGATGTGTGTGGTCGTGTTATATATTTATATATATATATATATATATATATATATATTTAGCCCTTTTTAACACTTTAGTCAAGTTTTAAATTTATAAAACACGATATTTTACTAACACTAAACACACATATGGGCAAGTGCACCCATCGTGAGCATAGTATAGCGTTGGTAAGATACCGAGGTTGTCCAAGGACACAAGAGCTTTTAGTACCGGTTTATCCTCAACGTCTAATCAAATCAAAAGTTTAGAAAAAGTTTTAAACATGAAAATAAAAAACTAAAAATGCTGAAAATAAAAAATAAAAATAAATACACATAGACAAGATGAATCACTTGGATCCAACTCGCCTTTAGTGTAACCTTTGATGATTTCCGCACTTTTGCACTTTTTAAGAGATTATCTTAGTTATAGTAGTAGGCCCCTCTTTTGAAGGTGACGTTACCCTCAACCCAGTAGTTTGAGTCAGCAAGGATACAATCCTAAAGGGTCGGAATATTGAAAGATAATTAATTAAGTTATTAATGCGTAATGTGGTAAGCCCCTCTTTTGAAGTTGATGTTACCCTCGGCTAAGCGGTTTGAGTCAGCAGGGATACAATCCCAAGTAGCCGGGTTAATGTATTAATAGTAGTTTATATATGAGGGGATCAAGCTATTCGCACCCCCGCCATCCAATACCAGTGGGTATTGAAAGAGGTCCTAGTAAGCCTTACCCAGGTCCTTGCAGGATCTATACACTGAACAAGGCAAGAACCTTACCAAACCATTCCTTTAACCCCCGACCAGGTAGCCAACATATCTCTATACAGACCGTAGAGATATGAATGGTGTAAATCTTTTATTTTATATAGACAGTAAAATAATGCCAAGACACCACGGACAAATGATAAGGAAGTAAGGAAGTTTCACCTTCAACATAAGAAACTAGTTATTAAAGTCATTAATACAAAACCAAATAAAAAGTGTGAAAAGATTAAAAATCAAAAGTATTACACTAAATGCTTGTCTTCACCAAGTGATGTAAGAGACTTAGGCAAACATGGCCTTTGATTGTCAAGAACTCTTACTATCAATCTTGGATCGCGAGACTACTACACACACACTATGATGGATGATGGTGGTGGATGTGGGTGTTGTGATGGTGGTGGAGTGTGGGTGAAGGGGAGAGAGGTGGTTTGCCAAGGGATGCCTTTGAAGTGAACCAAGCACCTCTATTTATAGCCTGCACAGAAGCCCGGACATGGCCCCGTGTCCACTGGGCACGGCCCTGTGTCCATCCACTTTCTCTTTCTTCATTAATTGCAATTTGTCTGCATTAGCTCCACACGCCCCGTGTCCGATGGGCACGGCCCCGTGTGCAGAAGTGATGTGTGTGGTCGTGTTATATATTTATATATATATTTTTAGCCCTTTTTAACACTTTAGTCAAGTTTTAAATTTATAAAACACGATATTTTACTAACACTAAACACACATATGGGTAAGTGCACCCATCGTGAGCGTAGTATAGCGTTGGTAAGATACCGAGGTCGTCCAAGGACACAAGAGCTTTAAGTACCGGTTTATCCTCAATGTCTAATCAAATCAAAAGTTTAGAAAAAGTTTTAAACATGAAAATAAAAAACTAAAAATGCTGAAAATAAAAAATAAAAATAAATACAGATAGACATGATGAATCACTTGGATCCGAATCGCTTTTAGTGTAACCTTTGATGATTTCCGCACTTTTGCACTTTTTAAGGGATTATCTTAGTTATATTAGTAGGCCCCTCTTTTGAAGGTGACGTTACCCTCAACCCAGTAGTTTGAGTCAGCAAGGATACAATCCTAGAGGGTCGGAATATTGAAAGATAATTAATTAAGTTATTAATGCGTAATGTGGTAGGCCCCTCTTTTGAAGGTGACGTTACCCTCGGCTAAGTGGTTTGAGTCAGCAGGGATACAATCCCAAGTAGCCGGGTTAATGTATTAATAATAGTTTACATATGAGGGATCAAGCTATTCGCACCCCCGCCCTCCAATACCAGTGGGTATTGAAGGAGGACCTAGTAAGCTTGACCCAGGTCCTTGCAGGATCTATACACTGAACAAGGCAAGAATCTTACCAAACCATTCCCTTAACCCCTGACCAGGTAGCCAACATATCTCTATATAGACCGTAGAGATATGAATGGTGTAAATCTTTTATTTTATATAGACAGTAAAATAATGCCAAGGCACCACAGACAAATGATAAGGAAGTTTCACCTTCAACATAAGAAACTAGTTATTACAGTCATTAATACAAAATCAAATAAAAAGTGTGAAAAGATTAAAAATCAAAAGTATTACACTAAATGCTTGTCTTCACCAAGTGATGTAAGAGACTTAGGCAAACATGGCCTTTGATTGTCAAGAACTCTTACTATCAATCTTGAATCCCGAGACTACTACAAACACTCTATGATGGATGATGGATGATGGTGGTGGATGTGGGTGTTGTGGTGGTGGTGGAGTGTGTGTGAAGTGGGAGAGAGGTGGTTTGCCAAGGGATGCCTTTGAAGTGAACCAAGAACCTCTATTTATAGCCTGCACAGAAGCCCGGACACGGCCCCGTGTCCACTGGGCACGGCCCTATGTCCATCCACTTTCTCTTTCTTCATTAATTGCAATTTGTCTGCATTAGCTCCACACGCCCCGTGTCCGATGGGCACGGCCCCATGTGCAGAAGTGATGTGTGTGGTCGTGCTATATATTTTTATATATATTTTAGTCCTTTTTAACACTTTAGTCAAGTTTTAAATTTATAAAACACGATATTTTACTAACACTAAACACACATATAGGCAAGTGCACCCATCGTGAGCGTAGTATAGCGTTGGTAAGATACCGAGGTCGTCCAAGGACACAAGAGCTTTTAGTACCGGTTTATCCTCAACGTCTAATCAAATCAAAAGTTTAGAAAAAGTTTTAAACATGAAAATAAAAAACTAAAAATGCTGAAAATAAAAAATAAAAATAAATACAGATAGACAAGATGAATCACTTGGATCCGACTCGCCTTTAGTGTAACCTTTGATGATTTCCACACTTTTGCACTTTTTAAAAGATTATCTTAGTTATAGTAGTAGGCCCCTCTTTTGAAGGTGACATTACCCTCAACCCAGTATTTTGAGTCAGCAAGGATACAATCCTAAAGGGTCGGAATATTGAAAGATAATTCGTTAAGTTATTAATGTGTAATGTGGTAGGCCCCTCTTTTGAAGGTGATGTTACCCTCGGCTAAGTGGTTTGAGTCAGCAGGGATACAATCCCAAGTAGCCGGGTTAATGTATTAATAGTAGTTTACATATGAGGGGATCAAGCTATTCGCACCCCCGCCCTCCAATACCAGTGGGTATTGAAGGAGGTGCTAGTAAGCTTGACCCAGGTCCTTGCAGGATCTATACACTGAACATGGCAAGAACCATACCAAACCATTCCCTTAACCCCCGACCAGGTAGCCAACATATCTCTATATAGACCGTAGAGATATGAATGGTGTAAATCTTTTATTTTATATAGACAGTAAAATAATGCCAAAAACCTCAGATAAATGATAAGGAAGTTTCAACTTCAACATAAGAAACTAGTTATTAAAGTCATTAATACAAAACCAAATAAAAAGTGAGAAAAGATTAAAAATCAAAAGTATTACACTAAATGCTTGTCTTCACCAAGTGATGTAAGAGACTTAGGCAAACATGACCTTTGATTGTCAAGAACTCTTACTATCAATCTTGGATCCTGAGACAACTACACACACTCTATGATGGATGATGGATGGGTGGTGGATGTGGGTGTTGTGATGGTGGTGGAGTGCGGGTGAAGTGGGAGAGAGGTGGTTTGCCAAGGGATGCCTTTGAAGTGAACCAAGCACCTCTATTTATAGCCTGCACAGAAGCCCGGACACGGGCCCGTGTCCACTGGGCACGGCCCTGTGTCCATCCACTTTCTCTTTCTTCATTAATTGCAATTTGTCTGCATTAGCTCCACACGCCCCGTGTCCGATGGGCACGACCCCATGTGCAGAAGTGATGTGTGTGGTCGTGTTATATATATATATATATATATATATATATATATATTTATCCCTTTTTATCACTTTAGTCAAGTTTTAAATTTATAAAACACGATATTTTACTAACACTAAACACACATATGGGCAAGTGCACTCATCGTGAGCTTTGTATAGCGTTGGTAAGATGCCGAGGTCGTCCAAGGACACATGAGCTTTTAGTACTGGTTTATCCTCAACGTCTAATCAAATCAAAAGTTTAGAAAAAGTTTTAAACATGAAAATAAAAAACTAAAAATGCTGAAAATAAAAAATAAAAATAAATACAGATAGACAAGATGAATCACTTGGATCCGACTCGCCTTTAGTGTAACCTTTGATGATTTCCGCACTTTTGCACTTTTAAGAGATTAACTTTGTTATAGTAGTAGGCCCCTCTTTTGAAGGTGACGTTACCCTCAACCCAGTAGTTTGAGTCAGCAAGGATACAATCCTAAAGGGTCGGAATATTGAAAGATAATTAATTAAGTTATTAATGCGTAATGTGGTAGGCCCCTCTTTTGAAGGTGACGTTACCCTCGGCTAAGTGGTTTGAGTTTGCAGGGATACAATCCCAAGTAGCCGGGTTAATGTATTAATAGTAGTTTGCATATGAGGGGATCAAGCTATTCGCACCCCTGCCCTCCAATACCAGTGGGTATTGAAGGAGTCCCTAGTAAGCTTGACCCAGGTCCTTGCAGGATCTATACACTGAACAAGGCAAGAACCTTGCCAAACCATTCCCTTAACCCCCGACCAGGTATCCCACATATCTCTATATAGACCGTAGAGATATGAATGCAGTAAATCTTTTATTTTATATAGACAGTAAAATAATGCCAAGATACCACTGACAAATGATAAGGAAGTTTCACCTTCAACATAAGAAACTAGTTATTAAAGTCATTAATACAAAACCAAATAAAAAGTGTGAAAAGATTAAAAATCAAAAGTATTACACTAAATGCTTGTCTTCACCAAGGGATGTAAGAGACTTAGGCAAACATGGCCTTTGATTGTCAAGAACTCTTACTATCAATCTTGGATCCCGAAACTACTACACACACTCTATGATGGATGATGGTAGTGGATGTGGGTGTTGTGATGGTGGTGGAGTGTGGGTGAAGTGGGAGAGAGGTGGTTTGCCAAGAGATGCCTTTAAAATGAACCAAGCACCTCTATTTATAGCCTGCACAGAAGCCCGGACACGGCCCCGTGTCCACTGGGCACGGCCCTGTGTCCATCCACTTTCCCTTTCTTCATTAATTGCAATTTGTCTGCATTAGCTCCACACGCTCCGTGTCCGATGGGCACGGCCCCATGTGTAGAAGTGATGTGTGTGGTCGTGTTATATATATATATATATATATATATATATATATATATATTTAACCATTTTTAACACTTTAGTCAAGTTTTAAATTTATAAAACACGATATTTTACTCACACTAAACACACATATGGGCAAGTGCACCCATCATGAGCGTAGTATAGCGTTGGTAAGATACCGAGGTCGTCCAAGGACACAAGAGCTTTTAGTACCGGTTTATCCTCAACGTCTAATCAAATCAAAAGTTTAGAAAAAGTTTTAAACATGAAAATAAAAAACTAAAAATGCTGAAAATAAAAAATAAAAATAAATACAGATAGACAAGATGAATCACTTGGATCTGACTCGCCTTTAGTGTAACCTTTGATGATTTCCGCACTTTTGCACTTTTTAAGAGATTATCTTAGTTATAGTAGTAGGCCCCTCTTTTGAAGGTGAAGTTACCCTCAACCCAATAGTTTGAGTCAGCAAGGATACAATTCTAAAGGGTCGGAATATTGAAAAATAATTAATTAAGTTATTAATGCGTAATGTGGTAGGCCCCTCTTTTGAGGGTGACGTTACCCTCGGCTAAGTGGTTTGAGTCAGCAGGGATACAATCCTAAGTAGTCAGGTTAATGTATTAATAGTAGTTTACATATGAGGGATCAAGCTATTCGCACCCCCGCCATCCAATACCAGTGGGTATTGAAGGAGGTCCTAGTAAGCTTGACCCAGATCCTTGCAGTATCTATACACTGAACAAGGCAAGAACCTTACCAAACCATTCCCTTAACCCCCGACCAGGTAGCTAACATATCTCTATATAGACCATAGAGATATGAATGGTGTAAATCTTTTATTTTATATATACAGTAAAATAACGCCAAGACACCACGGACAAATGATAAGGAAGTTTCACCTTCAACATAAGAAACTAGTTATTAATGTCATTAATACAAAACCAAATAAAAAGTGCGAAAAGATTAAAAAACAAAAGTATTACACTAAATGTTTGTCTTCACCAAGTGATGTAAGAGACTTAGGCAAACATGGCCTTTGATTGTCAAGAACTCTTACTATCAATCTTGGATCCCGAGACTACTACACACACTCTATGATGGATGATGGTGGTGGATGTGGGTTGTGGTGGTGGTGGAGTATGGGTGAAGTGTGAGAGAGGTGGTTCACCAAGGGATGCCTTTGAAGTGAACCAAACACCTCTATTTATGGCCTGCACAGAAGCCCGGACACGGCCCCGTGTCCATTGAGCACGGGACCGTGTCCACCCACTTTCTCTTTCTTCATTAATTGCAGTTTGTCTGCATTAGTTGACCATGCCTCCGTGTCCGCTGGGCACGGCCCCGTGTGTAGAAGCGTATCTGTACTATCAAGATTTGCTCAGATTCTACGAATCTTAGCATTGACCACGGCCCCGTGTCCGCTGGGCACGCCCCCGTGTTTGGAAATAGAAGCTTCTACCACTTTGTCTTTTCTGCAGACACTTGGGCATGCCCCCGTGTCCGCTGGACACGGGGGCGTGTTCAGTCTTCTGTTGTCTTGTTTTTGCTTGGGAAGATGCTGTCGAGTGGTCGGGCATGCCACGTTTATTCCTTTTCTTGTATTTATGTTAGATTTAGCTGTATTTTTGCTTCTTTTGTTCATTTGAGCTCATTTAATCCTGAAAATACAAAAGGAAGACAAAAGCACACTTTTTCCAACATCAGTACTAAAAAAGGGTTAGTTTTATGCCTCATTTGATGTAATTTATATGTTGCTTTTTACACACATCAAATACCCCCACAATTGAATCTTTGCTTGTCCTCAAGCAAAACTCTTTATAATGTGGCTTACACACCTAAATGGAATGGGTAGAAAAGAAGGTTTTGGGCTTGTCTTGAGTGTCGGGATTCCAAGATCTTTATTAGGTTTTTTTTATGCTATTTACAATCCTATTCGTTATGATTTATTTAGAACATTACATAAGATAAATTACTTATTTGGGCATAACATGCCTCTTTAAAATTCCATTTATATACAAGTTCACATACCTCACGAGAGATCACTCAACACTCGGCCGAAGATGTATTTTTTTGTGAAACACTCGAGATCGGCATGGAACTTACTTCTACCATATGCTTGCCAAGCAATCAATCCTCCTCCTTTTTAACTATAAACCTTTGTAAATATCAAAAGGACTTTTAGGGAAGGGTTAGGCTTGGGTTAAAGGTGGGTGGTTTTGGGTTAGTGGTTAGTAGAAAAGGGCGAAAGGCGTAAAAAGCATCGGTTTTCGTAAAACATTATGTTTTTGTGACTTTTTATTCTAATGAAGCATTCTTCAAACAAGGTTTCAGTTGATGAGCTTGTTTGTTTATTGCTAACTTCATTCTCTCTCTCTCTCTCTTTTTTTTTTTATAAGGATGTCACAAGAAAACCGACCTTTGTTACTAAAATAAAGTGTTTAAAATGAAAATGGTTTTGGTGGGTAAAGGGTGTTTGTTTTAGGTATAGAAATGAAAAAGTTTAGGCTCAAAGGGGTTAACTAGGGGGATTTTAGGTAGGTATTAAAAAAAAAGAAAAAATAATGGTGTTGAAAAAAAAAGGGTTGGTCCTAATGCCTCCGTCATTTACTTACTCGGGTTTAAGTTGGTAAGGACCGGGAATGTATCGTCATGGCAAGTTCTAGAGTCATAAGTAACCAAGCGGCTATTCACACAAGAAATGAAAATTGAGCATTTAGTTTAAAGATGTGTATTTGTATGCTCAATAAAGGCTCAAAACTCACTTTTTTGTGGGAATGGGTTTTTAATGTGATCAAGTATATATAATCAAATTTTAACTAAATTTGTCATGCCGTTTCATAATTTTCTTATGTTGGTTCTTTTTATCACGACGCTATCGGTTGTAAATTTATAAAAATATAACCTTTTAGAACTTGTTATTCCCAATTTAAACCAAGACAAGTAAAAAAAATGAAAAGTTTTTTTTTTTTTTTTAAAATTGGGGTGTTTAGCGGTTCCAATAGAGTTTTGTGTAAGGCTTGTGATTAGGACTTGCAAATTTCAAGGTTTTAGCATCCCCCCTCCCCCCATACTTAAATTACACATTGTCCTTAATGTGTCCCAAAAATAAGTTTTTAGGTTGATTGAATGTGTAAAAAGGTGTGTTAAAACAAAAAATTATGTTACTGGGCATCTGGACACGACCCCGTGGTGTCCAGGCACTGCCCCGTGTTCAGGTTGCCAGTAACACAAAGTAACAAAAAGTAACAGAAGGCTGGGCACGGGGGCGTGTTCAGTGAACACACCCCATGTCCAGGTACCTGAACTAGGCATTTTTCTACAGATCCTTGAGCACGGGGCCGTGTTGGCTGGGCACGGCCCCGTGTCGAACTTGCTGTAATGAAGAAAAATTGTCGGGAGGCTCTGTTTTTGTGCATGGGGCGTTGGTTCAAGCTTCCCTTAGTATCCTTCACTATCCAAGTGTGTTTTATTCCTGAAAATTAAAACTAAACTACAAAGCATAAAAGTTAATCTAAACTAAAACTAAGGATAGTTCCGCGGAATGCCTCCGTGGTGGGCCACGTTTATAAGGGTCCTTGGCTAGACCCAAAGCCAGTCATATGTTACCCAAGTGGGATGTTTTGCATCCCATGCTGCACCGTCGGAGAGCATCATCCAAACTTGAGTCTATGACTTTCATGTAGTTGACCGGGTCATCGTCTTCTACTCTTTTCCCAACCCCAAACTTCATTTCCTTGTCCCCAACCCTCAATGTTAGTGTCCCACCATTCATGTCTACCATTGCGTGGGCCGTAGCTAGGAATGGCCTTCCTAAGATGAGTGGTACTTCGGTATCTTCCTCCATATCTAGTATGACAAAGTCGGCCGGGAAGACAAAGTCTCTGACTTTTACCAATAGATTTTCGACGACACCTTGTGGGTATTTAATGGACCTATCGGCGAGTTGTATGCTCATTTTTGTAGGGCTTGTTTTCCCTAGTCCGAGTTGGTCGAACATTGAGACGAGCATGAGGTTGATACTAGCCCCGAGATCGGCTAGTGCATTGCGTATGGGTGATCCCCCAATCGAACATGGGATGGTGAAGCTTCCGGGATCGATCTTCTTTTATGGGAGTTTGTTGAGTAGCAAGGCGGAGCATTCTTCGCTTAAATTAACTAATTGCAATGATTCAATTTTCCTTTTGTGAGTGAGGAAGTACCTCATAAATTTTGAATATTTAGGCATTTGGGTTAGGACTTCGACAAGTGGAATATTAACATGCAATTGTTTTAGTAAATTTATGAATTTTGTGAATTGCTCATCGGTCTTTTGGCGAAGTAACCGACCGGGGTACGGTACCGGGGGATTTTTGGTAGGCTCTTGATTTGGTGGAGGAGCCGTCTCTTGTTGGGGCGTTGGTGAAGTTGCGGTTTGGTTAGACGGGCTCTTTTCAGTTGGAGGTAGCGGAGCCTCCTCGGGACCTACGGTACGGTTTCTCAATGTGATGAGATGTACTTGCGCTTTTGGGTTGGTTTCGGTATTGCTGGGTAATGCGCCTTGTGGTCTCTCGAAGAAATTTTGAGCTAGTTGATTTATTTGTTTTTCAATATTTTGAATACTAGCTTGTTGATTTCTAAAGTTTGATTCGAATTGTTGAAATCGATCCGAGTTTTTCTTTTCGGTGTCAGAGATGAGGCGAGAGACGGAATCTTCAAGCCTCTCTCGTCCCCCTTGTTGTTGTTGAGAGAAATTTTGTGACTCGTTTCTTGGTTGTTGAAAGTTTGTTCGTTGGTTTTGATTTTGTTGGTTACTACTATTGCCGGGGTCTCTCCAACCAAGGTTAGGGTGATTACGCCATCCTTGGTTGTAGGTACCTGTTGGCGGACCTGACGGCCTAGGTCTGTTATCAATGTAGTTTACCATTTCTGTTTGATTACCCATTACTTTCATACAACTCCAATTTTCATGTGGTCCACCACACCCTTCATAAGCCATAACCGAGGCCGTTTTTGCCATTTCTAACTTTTTTTATTTTTGAAGAAAGGGCCTCGATTTGGGCTTGCAAGGAGGTGCTTTCGTCAACCTTATGGGCGCCCGGTGTCACACCCTGACTTTTGCGGAAGCGTGATTATTGGTGTGACTTCTTAATACCATTGCATACGATCATAACAACACTATATGATAAAACCATTAGATGTACATCCATTAATTTAAGTTTAAAAGTAATACAACATAATTGTCTGAAATGTCGATACCAAATTCAAGTTACAAACCATAACATGTTTTAAGGAGTTCAGAAAGACTCAACAAAAGATTTTAAACAAACCCGAGTTTAGGACCACGTATCTCGTCCAGGATTAAGATACGTCTCCTAAGCCCTAATGACTTAGATGACATCTTTATTCACAACGCAGCTTAAAAACTCCAACGCCCGCCAGATCCATTTACTAATATCCTGAAATACATGTAGTTTGAAAAACATCAACAAAAGTTGAGCGAGTTCATGTATATGTCTGTGAGTATAAACCTTGAAATATGTCTTGTATGTATAAAAGTCCCTGGTATGTAGCAATAAGGAAAAAGAGATCACCAATGGGTTGCAAAGCCAATGGTATGTGTGAAATGGTGCAGGAAGACTCAAACCTAGCAGATTTCGCACCGGGCCTCCGGCTGTAAGACATAGTCACCACATGGTCCACTCAGCGGACTCAGGGGTGGGGCTCGCTACACCCAAATAGATCTATCACTCATGTCCCTCGGTCCTATGACGAGGATTAATGGCCTTAAGTGTTGTACCTACCTTTCACATGATCTAAGCGTCTAAACCCTCCTTAAGCTAACCATACCATGTATAAAAGCGTTTGTAAGTATCTGTAATAATTGTAACATGTATTCCACCCCCGAAGTATAAAACTGAAAACAGTTAAGAGAAAAGGGGGACATGAACTCACTGTATTGTGTCTTCTGTGCTCGTAACTCAAGTCTCCCCAGCAAACACGACGCCCTACAATGTACTAGGGTCTATTAGACGATCGGGCCGTGCCTTGCCTTTGTATTTACGTTTGAGTTATGATTCTTTGCTATTATTCCAAGTTATAATTATTTGTTGAAATAATTAATATACCAATTTGAATTATGTTTAGTTTCGGAATAGTTGTTTAATCCACAACTTTGGTATTAATACTTCTCAAGTATTTTAGCTTCGAATTTCCTTCCCAAGGATGGGGGTATTCTCATACATGTGCTTGTATTATTCTATTTGTAATTTCTGCATTAATATATTCCTAAGTCTCACATGAGAAAATATATTTATAAACTCATTTTGTCCCACAATAATGTATTGTCCCGAAAATATATATTTTCCCAAAAATCATATATCTTCTATATACACTATGAAAATATATTTTTATTTCCCAAAAATAATATATTTTCACTTTGTCTAGCAATAATATATACCAAAATGTATAAGTAACGGTATTGTTTTTGGATAATAAGTTTCACGGTGCTTTGTTAAGTTATATAATCTAACCATTTCACCGAGTATGCAAGTAATCACACAAGTGTCTCATTATGTATATATATTCTAAATATATATGTCTGCCCATTTTTATGTACAAAACCATCCTCCGATACTTTGTATTTTGTTACATAAATTATGGCGAAGTTTATATTCGAAAGGCATAGTTTAGAACACCCTAGTAAACACTTGTCTAGAAAATATTTACTAAGCGTTAGGATTTTCAGAAAATTTCGCCATAGTCTCCTTTGTAAATGGAGGTGCCCATGCTAAATAGCATATCATTTTCTTTAACATATAACACGTTAGATCGTTCTCAAATAACCAACCCGACATTTAGACATGCAACATACTACTTATACCATTTCAGTTTTAATATACAAAACTGGGCTGTCTTCGGGCATTTTAATAAAATAGTTATCTTACTCCAAAAATTCCCAAATTTTTATAGAATGTCTTATACGGTCCAAGTATTATTGTGTAAAAATATCGGGGTCCAGCTCATTACCAATATTTTATAAAAATTTATTTACCGGACTGCAATCAGATTTGTCTCTTTCTGACTGCAATCTACGAAATAATTCATCTAAAATTTATCATGAGTCCGATTGATGAAATTCCAGTGGGAGAATTACTACGACATGAGTGGTCATCTACAGTACAAATTTCATGAGCTGATTCAACATAGATTTCAAGTTATGACTAAAAACATAGTAAACGACCTCAAAAAAATATGATTCTAGTGCCATTTGCTTCGTTTTTCGAAAATACATAATTTAGACTTCAGAAAATCAGTTTTTCGAATTATAATGATCCATTTACAGCCAGTTGAAGTTGGCTGAAAATGCTAATCAGCATGCTTTTTATAGTCTATGTGCCATTAAAATGTACACATACGATTACCATTCCTTCTAATAACGATTAATATCAGATCATAAGTTATTTATAGCAGATTATTGTTTATTTAACTCAGATTTATCATGTATCGTCATCTTTCATCTCATGATTCTTATGCAAAGCTTTATGTTCATATTTTATGTTTTAAACCTTTTAGTGTTCTTGTTCTTTAGTGTTTTGAACATAACCATCATACTACAACTTTTAACAACAAAGACAAGATGAACAAGCGTGTAACAAGGACTTACTACTAGCACAAAGGCTAGGGATGATTCTAGGGATGAAGATGTTGAAAAACGATGATGAAAAAGCAAAAAGCAAAGTCCTTTGAAGCTCCACAAGTTGCAAGCTTCCTCGTATCAACCTTTAAGCTTGAATGGAACTCAAAAATGGATGAAGATGGTGGACTTGTGGTGGTGATGGGGGCGGCACAAGTGAGCCGAGAGGAGGAAGAAGAGAGTGAGGAATGAGGGTGAATTTTGAGAAGTAAGGTTGTGATCTAATGCCCATGCTTTTAAAGATCATTTCCAATATTATGTCCATTTCAACAAGCAAAATCTATATAAAATATTGAAGTAAAAAATTGGCAAATATGGTGGTGATTTGGTGGGGTCCCTTGGGACCGAATTCGGGTATGGGGGGGGGGGGGGGGAGGGGTTGGATGTAAATTTTGTGGCTAGATGGTAAACATAAGTTGAAATCCAAGTATGCACTTACACATGTTAGTTAGTTAATATTTAGTGGGTGTTAGGGTGTTCGAGGATCAAGACTAGTCAAGAAATAATTAAACAGTGTGTCTGGCAAAAATTTGGTGTCCCGGGTAATGTCCGGTTGTTCGGTTGGATGCCGTTCCATTAAAGTGTTTAATTATTCCGTAAAGTGTCTTTTATATGTATTTTTGTAACACAATTGATTCCCGGCACTTAGGAAAGCATACAGGACCATTCTGCCATCTTTTTTTTGCAAGTGACTAGCATATTTAAATGCTGAATTTTGGTAATAAATGCAGAATTCTGCACTTAGAGTGAGTTTTAGGCACTTTCCGGCACCTAAACTATCACCTAGTGACGCAGTCTTATGGTCCTTACTTCCCTACACTCCATAAAAGTGTTATGCCTTGTCCCTGGCCCATACTGGGTCTCAGTATAGTGTCTGTCTATGTGCTGGCATTGTCAGCATGTGTCTGAATTATTCGTTCAGTGTGCTAACTGTGCTTTGTGCATCAAGTATGTCACTAAAGTTTGTGTGTAATAAATGGAGTGACTGTACGAAACATGATGCATATGTATGTATGATACATCATTAAGATTAATTAATTGTACGGTACCTGTAAATGTGAGGGTTGTCACATTCTCCCCCCGTTAAGAAAATTTCGTCCTCGAAATTTGTACTACCTTACCTCCTTAGGGTTTCATTATGCGTGTATGTATATGAATAATACCGAGGTAGAGAATCCCTAAACCGGATCAAACTTTATTCACATCAGGTGAGTCCAAGAGTATATAACAACACGAATCCCATGGTTAAAAGGTATGTGCTTTTAGCATTTTGTGTCGAAGGTACAAGACGTATCGACGTATCGTCTAGTGTAATCCAGTTGTAGGGATTCTTAAGCGATTGGTCACAGTATGCAAATTTTCACAAACCATAGCATCCGCTATATGAACTCAGAATCAACAACTTGGAGGTGAAAATGACAGTCAACTTTCGAATAAGTAAATGGTAAGGATTTGTGTGTTGACATTCTCGGATTGCGAAAATACACCGAGTGGAATACAAGCGAATCTGGTGTATCATTGTCTTGATTCGCAGTTGCATCAGAAATGTTTAAATGATAAGTCAAACAAAAGTATATGTAGTTTTGTGTGAAACAGTTGAACATGATTATCACAAGCTAATGACACCACAAGGTGTCGTAATGACGAGATTCAATAATAGTGGTGACTGAACAAGTTCACCGTGCCTGAAAACAAATGGAAGTGTACTGAGACAATCTGAAGATTTGATTTACACAATGTCATAAGGTTTCTAATTAAATACGGAACATCAAAGAGCCACTGTTTTTTATCGAAGGTGATAAACTATTAAGTACCGCAAGGTATTCGATCGACAATGAAAGAATCGTTAGGAGGTACATTGTGCTATGAATGAATCTATGTACCTTTGCCTTAACACACAACTGTGTTGAGACCGATTTAATCGTGATAAACAAGACGGATTTAGGGAAAGTTATCAAATAATCAATTAAATCCGTGTAAGAAGTAAGTAACCAAATTAGCGCAAGCTTCAATCTCGTGAAAGTATCACCGCAATGTATCGAAACCAATCAAACGATTTAGTGGAGTCATAGACCAACCGAATCTACTACGACTCATAATGAAAGAATCTCTGCAAAGATATTTGAATGTGATGCTCTCAATACATCATATAGCGTCTCAAATCAAACATGTAAAATAGATAAGTTCAAGCAATTGAACTTGGTTTCAGCGTAACCCGACAATAAACGTATGTATCAATAAAGGAATCTCGGCATGGTTACAAAGATAAACCATGAATGTAGTTTGAAATGAAAGAAGTTTCAAGAAAGTGTGTTGGCTTGTTAACAAAGGAGCCAACAATTACAATGATGTAGGTCATTCGAATCACAAATCAGCAATTAGTTTTAGCAAAAAAATATTTGAACTTCAATAAAGCGTTTATTCGAAATGCAACCGCATGCGTAGCAAAAGGTGCATGCGTAACATATTAGTTTCCAAGTAATGAAACAATGAGTATCTGTTATGGTGAAGAATTGACCAAGTATTCGAAGCAAATGTGTGTTCACTCTCAGCGAAGAAAATTAACGCGATGCAACTACCATTAAGGGGAGTAGAGACGCAAACATCTACTTGCTAGAAGCAAAGTAAAGATTTCAGCGAGAGAAATTTGAGTACCTTATCTTGTTTGGTCGATTGAAATAGCATATATGTCAGAATAATAGGTTTTGCTTGAGTTAGTAGGTGTGGTTCCTAAGCAACAACCCTTACGAGTTTGGACCTGGGTTCCCAAAGGTCCTAAGTATATGTTTTCTAGATCCTCAGGGTTTCGTATTCTGTGTACAACCGCCTTGTGCATCGTATAAGAAACATCATCTTCGTGTATGTTTAAAAACAAGTTATTGTCCCACAATTTCCCGGTATACTTTCTTCCTGAATTCACAGTTGATGTCACTCGATCATCGATCAGTCGTGTAATAGTAGTTGGATCCCCACAGTTAGTTAAGTAAGTAATTCGTTAATCCTTAGCAAGAGTTATCGGCTCTTGTTGGTTAGCTCGTTTGGCTCTTGGTAGTTGATGCTTATTTGAAAATCATCGTCCTTCTTCTTGACGAGCAGAGCTGGGGTTACCCAAAACGGGAATCTTGGTCTGTTATCTTCCTTCTCTTTCAACCACTGAGGTTACACTGACAATCCTTGCATCTCTGAAAGTGTAAGTCGTTAGGGAGTATTGATTGCAGGCGCGACGCCTGGAATCAAATCGATGCGAAATTCGACTTGTCGTTGAGGAGATGATTCTGGCAAGTCTTCGAGAAGACCTCAGGATATTTTCTTATCACAGGAATATCTTTGAGTTTGGGTTCTTCGGCTCCCTTGTCCCTGACATGAGCCAAAAAACAACACATCCTTTACGCAACAATTTCCTGTGCCTTCAAGCAATTGGTAAATTGTAGAGGCGTATCCTGCTTCATGAGTCAGATCATTCCCTCATTCGTCGTCGGGATGCGGATATCAATCTTCGCTCGATCGCTTGGCAACTAATCCATCCCAATTACCTCGTCAAAGCTTCCCAACTCAACTGGTAGTAGAGCAACCGTAAGCTTACGCCCTCTGGGTTCTATCTTGCCGTTTTTAGTTACTGCGTTGGCTTCCACTAGCTTTACCTAACTAGTTCTATCAGGTGCGAGTTATCTAACTTACTTGTTACTAACCCAAGTATACTTTCAAACTCTAGAGATGTGAAGCTTAGAATTTGCAACAGTATCTAGCAGCACAGATGCATAACGTTGAGTAATATGGGACGTACCGATATCCACGCTTGGATTCCTGGTGTGCTCCCTTAACTCTGGTGTTGGGCTTTTCATCCTTATGCCTGGTTCTTCTTAGGACAGTATTTTCTGAAATGCTTTCTGCTCCCACAGTTAAGACAACCTTGAGCACGTTTTTGTTTGTCACTCATCCTTCCTTGATAGTTGTCGTCGTTGTTGTTTCCTCCGTGATTCTGGCTACCATCCTGGCCTCCATTTCTATGTTCAGTATCTTGCCTACAAGTTTCCTTAGGATGTCCACTCTTGCCACAGTTATCACATTTCCCATATTTACATCGCCCGACATGATAACGTAGACTATCATCACACTTAGGTGGGATACCATGTAGTCTTTTCCCTTTTTGGCCTTTTTCTTGTTACTTACCCGAGTAACTTTCTTGAAATTTGCGAGCTTTCTCTTGTTATCTCCAGATGACTCTACAGGAGTCTCCTTTTTCTCTTCTGTAGCGGAAAATTTTCCTAGCCTAATCGCTTCTTCTGTGAGCGCCACGCTTGTGTCGATAGCTTCGGTGATTGTCAAAGGCTTAGATGTTGTTACTAGGCTTAGGATCTGAGGTGCCAATCCCCCTATGAAACGTTCGACTTTCTTAAACTCTGGTCCCACCAGGTGCGTAGCAACTTGTGATAAATCGTTAAATTTCTGCACATACTCAGCTATCTTTGGTCCTTCCATTTTCAAGTTCCACAGTTCATTCTCCAACTTCTGGACTTCTGCCCTCGAGCAGTATCTCTTACGCATCAGCTTTTTCAGTTCGTCCCACGTCAAAGCATACGCAGCGGTCTCGCCCATTGTCTGAACTTGAAGGTTCCACCATGACAGAGCCCCATCTAGAAATAGTCCAGCTATGTACGTGACCTGATGTTCTGGGGCACATTTGCTCAATCGTAAAACAGAATCCGTCTTCTCAACCCAGCGCACGAAGGCTAAGGCACCCCCGGTGCCGTCGAATTATCGAGGTTTGTGGTCCAAGAACTGCTTATAGGTGCAGCCTTTGCTGTGTTCGGAGTGAAGGGCCTCGAGTTGTGCAATGGCCTGTGAGATGCGCTCTTGTAGTTCTGCCGCTGTCGCCGCCAGGGGGTTGTTGGTAGCGATGTTCCCTTGTATCAACATTTTCTAATAAGAAGATTAGTTAGGTCAGGTTGTACTTGTTCAGGGAGTGCATATAGTTGTTTAGAGGTCATATGTACATACAGAATTTGATTTTTATATCAACCAATCAAGCAATAGCATAATCATAGCATAACCAAGTAATTTGGGAATTATGTTTAATGAGAGCATAACAAGCAAGCACGTAGCATTATAATTATAGCACACACATATAGATCAACAACGTGCTTAAAGAAGACATAGCGACTGAGTTTTCATTGGTTATTGGCCACAAAGTATTGTCGCATGGTGATTGGGCTCTCATTATTCTCCGACCACTATTGTATTATCTTTCAAAATGTATCACATCAAAAGGGACACAGGGTCACCCTACCCTTGTCCAACAAGTATATCAGTGTATCGAAATTACGTAGTCGATAGTGGTCTTCAAAAGTCTCCACAATCCCGGTTTATCGTTAGTGTCTTTACCCAAATCTAATGCAATCCGCATAATCCAGAAAACACTATACTGGTGTCTGAGGTGGAGGAGGAAAGAAAAGTAAACTGTTAACATGCGTGGACTTCCTCCTCGGGCTTGTGTACACGTCGAAGTAATTATCTGCTCTATCGCTCGACAGTAAAGAAATGAGTGTCAGAAACCTGGGAAAGGTGTAATAGCAATGGTTGAGAGCGCAAAAGGAACCTTGATATATGTGGAGGAGCAAAGTATGCTGGCAATAAACAGGGTGGAGGACGTGGTATCAGCTCAAGCTCCAAAACTCTGCGACTCATATTCTCAAACTGTATCTGATGTTACAGGAGTAACTTATCCCGTGTGTAGCCTCCATAATGTAAGGGTCTAATTTCAGCATAGTGTACGATAGGAACCATCGAAATGGCTCGTCCAGCAGTGTAGAGGTGAAGGTAGCAAATGGTGCGGCCTGCGAGGTCGGGGGAAGTGCTGCTGTAGCAAAAGGATCGTCACGCGGGTGCTGACCTGGAGTACCTCTCCGGGGTGCGGGTATGTTCTGAAAGAAAACGATAGGCATACCGGTGCAATGGACGTCGGTCTCCATAGGAGCAATATTAGCGGGTGCAAGTGTGGGAACAAACGTCTCAACCAATAAGGAGATCATCAGGTGCAGGTACTGGGTCAGGTACAATGCCTGGTAGACCAAAGAAATAGGGTCATAATCAACAAGGGTGCAGGATCAGCAGGTGTAGCATCATGCTGACCCCAAAAGGAACAGCAGCTGACTCAGGAGCAGGCTCTGGGTCGTGTAAAGGTGTGGCATCTCAAGTAGGTGATAGTGCAGTAGTCATAGCAGCGTCGTCGTTTGAGTCAGTAGTAAAAAGCTGTAATCCGACCGTCTGTAAGGCTGCATATGTCATAGACTCAAAGGAGCCTGAAATCGAGTGTATACCAAAATCAGAGGATAGCTTGATAGCGGGGGTCTCAAGAAATGAAATTAGTAACAACGTTCTCGTCTAACTTTCCATCATTATGGGCGTCATCAGGAGGACCATAAATAAACATGTTAATGTCATCATCAACCACTCGTCGAGTAGCTCACCTTCGGAAGGAGTGTCCACAGGAGGCGCATCATCAAGGATCGGAGCCGTAGTGTGCTCATCATCAGGATGACCAGTGATGAAATGGTCATGGACTGAAACAAGAGTGACAGAAGGATTCTCATCAGAGAAACCATCGGCAAGGGCAAAGTATCACCAAAATCTGGTAGCGCGGACTTGTTGGAAGTCATCCTCGTCCCTGGTCAGCATATCAGGATCACTCTCAGTGTCTGACGTAAATTTCTCTGTCGCAGATGTAGTCTCATTATCTGCGACAGTGGCCGTAGGGTTATCAATGTCTGATAACTCGTCTTCTAAATAGTGTGACATGTGTGCCGGTACATAATAGTCATAGCATGTATATCCATAGTAATCACTAACAATTAGTGTATGCAAACAGTTTCCACGTATGCATGTTTATCAATAATCAGCAATTAAGCATGTATGTGATAACAATGTAAGCAAGTAATCGTCCTAGTCTTCCCCAGACTATCCCACCCAGTCTCTTAGACTGACCTCCCTAGTCTCTCAGACTAACTCCTTGGTCTCTAAGACCAACTCCCTGGTCTCTAAGACCAACATCCCCAGTCTCTAGGACTAAATCCCTGGTCTCTAAGACCAAACCTCCCAGTCTCTAAGACTAAATCCCTGGTCTCTAAGACCAAACCTCCCAGTCTCTAAGACTAAATTTTTCCCCAGCCTCTAAGACTGATCCTCCCTCAGCCTCTAAGGCTGAACCTCCCTCAATCTCTAAGATTGAATCCCACAGTCTCTAAGACTGATCCTCCCCAGCCTCTAAGGCTGAACTCCCTCAGTCTCTAAGACTGAATTACAAACATAAATTTTGTAATGTGTATTTGTGCCTTTTGTTTGTAAAAATGTTTGTTCCCTAGATCTGGACGTTTAGTGTATGAAATGTAAAATGTTTGAATACATTTTCGTGAGAGCCCTGATGATCATAGTCTAGACTCGAGAAAGAATCCTAGTTCGCTATGATCGAGGCTCTGATACCAAGCTGTCACACCCTGACTTTTGCGGAAGCGTGATTATTGGTGTAACTTCTTAATACCATTGCATATGATCATAACAACACTATATGATAAAACCAGTAGATGTACATCCATTAATTTAAGTTTAAAAGTAATACAACATAATTGTCTGAAATGTCGATACCAAATTCAAGTTACAAACCATAACATGTTTTAAGGAGTTCAGAAAGACTCAACAAAAGATTTTAAACAAACCCGAGTTTAGGACCACGTATCTCGTCCAGGATTAAGATACGTCTCCTAAGCCCTAATGACTTGGATGACATCTTTATTCACAACGCAGCTTAAAAACTCCAACGCCCGCCAGATCCATTTACTAATATCCTGAAATACATGTAGTTTGAAAAACATCAACAAAAGTTGAGCGAGTTCATGTGTATGTCTGTGAGTATAAACCTTGAAATATGTCTTGTATGTATAAAAGTCCCTGGTATGTAGCAATAAGGAAAAGGAGATCACCAATGGGTTGCAAAGCCAATGGTATGTGTGAAATGGTGCAGGAAGACTCAAACCTAGCAGATTTCGCACCGGGCCTCCGGCTGTAAGACATAGTCACCACATGGTCCACTCAGCGGACTCAGGGGTGGGGCTCGCTACACCCAAATAGATCTATCACTCATGTCCCTCGGTCCTATGACGAGGATTAATGGCCTTAAGTGTTGTACCCACCTTTCACATGATCTAAGTGTCTAAACCCTCCTTAAGCTAAGCATACCATGTATAAAAGCGTCTGTAAGTGTCTGTAATAATTGTAACATGTATTCCACCCTCGAAGTATAAAACTGAAAACAGTTAAGAGAAAAGGGAGACATGAACTAACTGTATTGCGTCTTCTGTGCTCGTAACTCAAGTCTCCTCAGCAAACACGACTCCCTACAATGTACTAGGGTCTATTAGACGATCGGGCCGTGCCTTGCCTTTGTATTTACGTTTGAGTTACGATTCTTTGCTATTAATATACCAATTTGAATTATGTTTAGTTTCGGAACAGTTGTTTAATCCACAACTTTGGTATTAATACTTCTCAAGTATTTTAGCTTCGAATTTCCTTCCCAAGGATGGGGGTATTCTCATACATGTGCTTGTATTATTCTATTTGTAATTTCCGCATTTATATATTCCTAAGTCTCACATGAGAAAATATATTTATAAACTCATTTTGTCCCACAATAATGTATTGTCCCGAAAATATATATTTTCCCAAAAATCATATATCTTCTAAATACACTATGAAAATATATTTTTATTTCCCAAAAATAATAAATTTTCACTTTCTCTAACAATAATATATACCAAAATGTATAAGTAACGGTATTGTTTTTGGATAATAAGTTTCACGGTGCTTTGTTAAGTTATATAATCTAACCATTTCACCGAGTATGCAAGTAATCACACAAGTGTCTCATTATGTATATATATTCTAAATATATATGTATGCCCATTTTTATGTACAAAACCATCCTCAGATACTTTGTATTTTGTTACGTAAATTATGGCGAAGTTTATATTCGAAAGGTATAGTTTAGAACACCCTAGTAAACACTTGTCTAGAAAATATTTACTAAGCGTTAGGATTTTTAGAAAATTTCGCCATAGTCTCCTTTGTAAATGGAGGTGCCCATGCTAAATAGCATATCATTTTCTTTAACATATAACACGTTAGATCGTTCTCAAATAACCAACCCGACATTTAGACATGCAACATACTACTTATATCATTTCAGTTTTAATATACAAATGGCTGTCTTCGGGCATTTTAATAAAATAGTTATCTTATTCGAAAAATTCCCAAATTTTTACAGAATGTTTTATACGGTCCAAATATTGTTGTGTAAAAATATCGGGGTCCAGCTCATTACCAGTATTTTATAAAAATTTATTTACCGGACTGCAATCAGATTTGTCGCTTTCTGACTACAGTCTACGAAATAATTCATCTAAAATTTATCGTGAGTCCGATTGACGAAATTCTAGTGGGAGAATTACTAAGACATCAGTGGTCATCTACAGTACAAATTTCATGAGCTGATTCAACATAGATTTCAAGTTATGACTAAAAACATAACACCCTTTTACTGCAGTAAAAACTCAGCTTTAGCTGCTGTTACAAAACGGGTCTTTAAAAATAGTAAACGACCTCAAAAAATATGATTCCAGTGCCATTTGCTTCTTTTTTCGAAAATACATAATTTAGACTTTAGAAAATCAGTTTTTCAAGTAATAATGATCCGTTTACAGCCAGTTGAAGTTGGCTAGAAATGCTAATCAGCATGCTTTTTATAGTCTATGTGCCACTAAAATGTACACATACGATTACCATTCCTTCTAATAACGATTAATATCAGATCATAAGTTATTTACAGCAGATTATTGTTTATTTAACCCAGATTTATCATGTATCGTCATCTTTCATCTCATGATTCTTATGCAAAGCTTTATGTTCATATTTTATGTTTTAAACCTTTTAGTGTTCTTGTTCTTTAGTGTTTTGAACATAACCATCATACTACAACTTTTAACTACAAAGACAAGATGAACAAGGGTGTAACAAGGACTTACTACTAGCATAAAGGCTAGGGATGATTCTAGGGAAGAAGATGATGAAAAATGATGATGAAAAAGCAAAAAGCAAAGTCCTTTGAAGCTCCACAAGTTGCAAGCTTCCTTGTATCAACCTTTAAGCTTGAATGGAACTCAAAAATGGATGAAGATGGTGGACTTGTGGTGGTGATGGGGGTGGCACAAGTGAGCCGAGAGGAGGAAGAGGAGAGTGAGGAATGAGGGTGAATTTTGAGAAGTAAGGTTGTGATCTAATGCCCATGCTTTTAAAGATCATTTCCAATATTATGTCCATTTCAACAAGCAAAATGTATATAAAATATTGAAGTAAAATCTTGGCAAATATGGTGGTGATTTGGTGGGGTCCCTTGGGACCGAATTCGGGTATGGGGGGGGGGGGGGGGGTTGGATGTAAATTTTGTGGCTAGATGGTAAACATAAGTTGAAATCCAAGTATGCACTTACACATGTTAGTTAGTTAATATTTAGTGGGTGTTAGGGTGTTCGAGGATCAAGTCTAGTCAAGAAATAATTAAATAGTGTGTCTGGCAAAAATTTGGTGTCCCGGGAAATGTCCGGTTGTTCGGTTGGATGCCGTTCCGTTAAAGTGTTTAATTATTCCGTAAAGTGTCTTTTATATGTATTTTTGTAACACGATTGATTCCCGGCACTTAGGAAAGCATAATGGACCATTCTGCCATATTTTTTTTGCAAGTGACTAGCATATTTAAATGCTGAATTTTGGTAATAAATGCAGAATTCTGCACTTAGAGTGGGTTTTAGGCAATTTCCAGCACCTAAACTATCACCTAGTGACGCAGTCTTATGGTCCTTACTTCCCTACACTCTATAAAAGTGTAGTACCTTGTCCCTGGCCCATACTGGGTCTCAGTATAGTGTCTGTCTATGTGCTGGCATTGTCAGCATGTGTCTGAATTATCTGTTCAGTGTGCTAACTGTGCTTTGTGCATCAAGTATGTCACTAAAGTTTGTGTGTAATAAATGGAGTGACTGTACGAAACATGATGCATATGTATGTATGATACAAAAAATCATAATGCAGTTTAAATTGTCAGTTGTAATCAAGCACAGTCATTAAGCACATCATTAAGATTAATTAATTGTACGGTACCTGTAAATGTGAGGGTTGTCACACCCGGAGCAATAGATTTTGTGCCTCGGGGAGTGTGCCACTGAAAATTGTTTTGAGCAATTTCCTCAATTTGATTATAGATTTCATTTGGGCGACGATTACCTAGAAGTCCCCCGGAGCTAGAGTCAAGTGTTTGTCTTGTGTGTGGCAACAATCCATTATAGAAAGTGGATACTTGTTGCCATATCGCAAGACCATGATGAGGACACTTTCTTAGTAGCTCCTTGAACCTTTCCCAAGTTTCATACAAGGATTCCCCGTCCTCTTGTGAGTATGTATTAATTTTAGTCATTAATTTAGCCGTTTTAGAAGGAGGGAAATACTTATACAAAAACTTTTGGGCTAGTTCATCCCAGGTGTTTACTGATCCAACTGGGAAGGTGTTAAGCCAAGCCTTAGCTCGGTCTTTTAGTGAAAATGGGAACATTCGGAGGCGGATGGCGTCATTAGATGCTCCGTTGATCCGAAAAGTATCATATATTTCCAAAAAGTTGGTAATATGTAAATGGGGATCTTCGTCCGCAAGCCCGTGGAAAGTTGCAGAGTTTTGGAGCATTTGTATCAAATGCGGCCGAAGTTCGAAGTTGTTGGCATCGACATTTGGTGCATTGATAGCGGCGCCGAGATTACCTACCGTAGGCCGTAGGTAATCCATTAGAGTACGTTGATCCGCCATTGGAAGTGGGTCCCCCGAAACTGTCTCTTGGTTTTTAGCTTTAAGTCTTTTTCTTAGAAGGCGATCGGGTTCGTCTAGAGGTTCTTTTATGTCTTTATTCGAACTGGAGCTCATGCACTGCGTAGGAGATTCAGGTGCAGCGCCTGGGTTCCAAGTCCTGCGGTAAAAACAAAAAGGATTGTTGGTCAGAAGTTTCACCATGGCCCCGTGCTCCTCTGAGCACGGCATGTGGTCGGAGTTATAGTGATTCTTTTCCGGATCCCTGTTACTGGGGAGTTCAACACGGCCCCGTGCTGCACCAACAAGGCCCGTGCTCAACTCTCTGTAACTCGGAAAATAAAAACTGCCAGTAACGATGCTGGGCACGGCCCGTGTCCGACCAGGCACGGCTCCGTGCTGAGCTCTGCAGAAATGGAAAAATCTAGAAAAATCCTAAAAAACAGAAAATAAGAAAAACGATTAGGCCGTTGATTCCTAACTTTCTTAAAATCCTTGTGTCCCAGGCAACGGCGCCAAAAATTTGATGCGTGTGTAGCCTTATATAATTTTTATATATATTTTAAGCCCTTTTTTAACACTTTAGTCAAGTTTTAAATTTATGAAACATGATATTTTACTAACACTAAACACACATATGGGCAAGTGCACCCATCGTGAGCGTAGTATAGCGTTGGTAAGATACCAAGGTCGTCCAAGGACACAAGAGCTTTTAGTACCAGTTTATCCTCAACGTCTAATCAAATCAAAACTTTAGAAAAAGTTTTAAACATGAAAATAAAGAAAACTAAAAATGCTGAAAATAAAAAATAAAAATAAAAAACAGATAGACAAGATGAATCACTTGAATCTGACTCGCCTTTAGTGTAACCTTTGAAAATTTCCGCACTTTTACACTTTTTAAGAGATTACCTTTGTTATAGTAGTAGGCCCCTCTTTTGAAGGTGACGTTAACCTCAACCCAGTAGTTTGAGTCAGCAAGGATACAATCCTAAAGGGTCGGAATATTGAAAGATAATTAATTAAGTTATTAATGTGTAATGTGGTAGGCCCCTCTTTTTAAGGTGACGTTACCCTCGGCTAAGTGGTTTGAGTCAGCAGGGACACAATCCCAAATAGCCGGGTTAATGTATTAATAGTAGTTTACATATGAGGGGATCAAGCTATTCGCACCCCCGCCATCCAATACCAGTGGGTATTGAAGGAGGTCCTAGTAAGCTTGACCCAGGTCATTGTAGGATCTATACACTGAACAAGGCAAGAACCTTACCAAACCATTCCCTTAACCCCCAACCAGGTAGCCAACATATCTCTATATAGACCGTAGAGATATGAATGGTGTAAATATTTTATTTTATATAGACAGTAAAATAATGCCAAGACACTATGGATAAATGATAAGGAAGTTTCACCTTCAACATAAGAAACTAGTTATTAAAGTCATTAACACAAAACCAAATAAAAAGTGCGAAAAAAATAATAATCAAAAGTATTACTCTAAATGCTTGTCTTCACCAAGTGATGTAAGAGACTTAGGCAAACATGGCCTTTGATTGTCAATAACTCTTACTATCAATCTTGGATCCCAAGACTACTACACACACTTTATGATGGATGATGGATGTTGGTGGTGGATGTGGGTGTTGTGATGGTGGTGGAGTGTGGGTGAAGTGACAGAGAGGTGGTTTGCAAAGAGATGCCTTTGAAGTGAACCAAGCACCTCTATTTATAGCCTGCACAGAAGCCTGGACACGGCCCCGTGTCCACTTGGCACGGCCCCGTGTCCATCCACTTTCTCTTTCTTCATTAATTCCAATTTGTCTGCATTAGCTCCACATGCCCCGTGTGTGACATCTGTACTTGTAATCATTGTATAAACCTTGATTAGTTCAGTTATCTCTAAAACAATGTTATTTGATCCCAATGTTTGTTTGTTTATGTTTGACCTTTTTCATGTTTTGACTTTTGTTCAATTTCAAACTCTATATCGCTTTCTAGAAAGTTATACGCAAAACCGATGCATGAACGTAAACAGTTTAACGCGACAAACACTCCGGAACATCATTATATGCTTAAAATACCTTAAATAACCTTTACATAACTTAGAAATAAGTTTTGAAAGCTTTGGTATGGCAAAATCAAGTTTATTCGCTTACAGGGACTAATTTCGACAAACGGCGAAAGTATGCCGATTCGTACTGTAACGAACATTCCGGAACTTAATCATAAGTTAAACATACCTTAAATATCCTTTACATAGCTTAGAAATAGGCTTTGAAGGGTTCGGTATGCTAAAATAAACTTTTAGATCATTCAGGAACTAAAAGCGTCAAAAAGTGCATAAGTTTGCATTTTCGCGCGTATCTTACGTTCTGAATTTATCCGGACATCCAAAAATTTATGTAATCATTAAAATATTTTTATTTAGTGATTGGCATGATAAAATTCCATTCGTCGCGTAATTTGGATCGTTTTTCACGTCCGTTTGTGTTTCGTCGTAATTAACCGAACAACGTAACCGTACAGCCAAACGAACCAACATCCGTGACATTTCTGAGCATATTTCAAGTTCCCTATGTTTTAACATCCTTATGGAGCTTAAAAATGGGCTTGACGGGTGTTAGAAGTGCCAAAACGCATCAAAAATCAAGTTCGGAGTCACAGGGGCCTGTTCTGCCATTTTATGAAACTTCCTGCCAGCAATACAAGGGCTTACTGACCGTATGGGTCCCTTTACAGTCTGTAAAGCATCCCCAGGTCAACAGAAGTTGTTTCCAACTTGATCCAGTTGTTTCCCTTGTATGCACATGGTTTTTATACATTCTAGGGGCTATTTTGGGGCACCCATGGTATTCTAAAACCATGGGCACACTTGTAAGGCTCAGATCGAAGCTCGGTTTTCGATGAACGATCCTAACGGTGGCCCGAAATCTATAAATACCCCTTGATTTTTTACTTGAAACTCACCTTGATCTGATCATATTCTCTAAGTTGAAGTGTAAACACTTCATACCTGAGAATTTTCAGATCAAATCTCCATTTCTTGGACCTCTTGTAAGTATTCTTTCGTTCTTTTATGCGTTTTTAAGCGTGAAAGTCAAACAGTGTTTGACATTCTTCTTTGACCAGTCTATGGTCAACACGAAGTTCATTTAAACTTCGCAACATGAGCGTAATCACGATGGTTATACTCCCCTGTGAATATACCTACTGATTACCACGTTGATTAGGCTTAGTGACGCGTCATAGTTTCGGTCAAAATACGTGTTTATGCGTATTTTGTAACCAAACTATTCTTGGGTATCAAAATCGTTTGTTTTGATATCAAACTTGTTTTCTAACTTCGTTAAACATGTTTTAACATGTTTAACTCGTCACTTTTACTTTAGTGCTTATATAGGGTCGTAAGATAAGCGGTCTAAACAACCGCTTAGACTTTCGAACCCGACCCGTTTGGTCGATCATTAGGATCCGACCAAACACATTTTGTGACCATAGTTGTATAGGGAATAACCTACCGAGGTTATACCTTATGGTCACTTTGTTTAGTTAGTTGTATGATAGGTAATTTATATGCCTTAGGAAAATGACCAAAATACCCTTTTTACGCATAATTTCATTTTAAGCATATGTAACTTAAATTTTGATATCTAAACTGATTAGGCAACAATATTATACATGTTAAGGCATATAATACTTTTCATAGGACTAGTTAGGCGGTCCGAACGCGTTTTACACGAACGACGCGTTAAAGTAGCGTAAGCTACCTAAACGGGTCATAATGGGTCGTAAGCACTTAGGTTAGGTTTCGTTTTAGAATGTAGGCTTTGTTAAACCATATCATATGAGTTGCAATACTCATTTGGTTTACGAAACCTAATCCTATCCGATCTTCCGATTTAGGTCCGGTTTATTAACATAGTTACCTATATTAGGCGCCGATTGATTCCGTGATCTTCTAGCATTGCTTGATTGTTATTCAAAGACTATTGAGCAATCTCAAGTGAGTACATAGACCCCTCTTTTACTGTTTTTCAAACATTTTGGGGTGAAACACATGTGCCTACTTGTTACTTTCGTGCTTTTCATGATTTCATAACTCATACTTGTTACGTTCATTAGTACACATATAGTACATGATTTTATCCATGTTTTTGCTATGTATGTTCATTTATTGCATACTTAGTGCATTGTTTTACATCACATGCTATGTATGTTCATTTATTGCATACTTAGTACATTGTTTTACATCACATGCTATGTATGTTCATTTATTGCATACCTAGTACATTGTTTTACATCACATGCTATGTATGTTCATTTATTGCATACTTAGTACATGGTTTTCACATCACATGCTTACATTTGGTATGACATTTGGTTTGTTTAAATGGGACAAACATGCATTCATTAACATTAGCTACGCCGCTTGGTAGTAAGTAATGGTACCATAGGAATTGACAACTTCCGTTCCTAAAATCCTAGGTTTGTTTGGGTGGAAGGAATGACTAAATCCAATATACATAATTTAGATAAACCTTTAATTTGTTTAAGGGTTTGTCGCCACAGTCGCAAGGCTTGAATGTATGCATTTTAACATTACCGCATAGATGTTTGTATCAGTAAGGCATGCAGTTATTTTACAAAACATAACTTTGATTTAATTCAATACCTTGTTTTGTGCATTTTACATATGGCATTTAGTTGACATATTTCACTTGCAATACATGACATTTGGTTACACACTACATGATTTACATTTGACAATAGACATTGTTTACACATTACATGATTTACATTTGACAATAGATATGGTTTACACATTACATGATTTACATTTGACAATAGACATGGTTTACACATAAACATTTTGACATTGGTTTAGACAAGACATTTTGATGGTTTGTTTGGGTAAGTGATTTAAATAACGAGGCGTGTGTAATATGATAAAAGCATGGCGGATACGCCGCTGGTACTTCCTATATATAAGTGCTTTTATGATATTACATATCGTAGCGTTATTTAAACCATTTCAATTTAGACATATTACACAGGTAACATATTTTTCACATAAACATTGTTTTACAAACAACTTAATTTATACAAACTCATTTTACTTGGTTATACATTTTAACATACATCTTTTATATATCATCTGATTTTCTTATCGATTTTCATATGTTTTATAAAAGAAAACACTTTACAAGATTCATGACTAACTTTTATTAAACATTTCTTTAAACTTACAAGTCATGAATCCTAAATCAATTAACCTATGTATTTCATAGGCATTTTTATGCTGACGTACCTATTTTCACATGTATTTTCAGGAGCTGTTGCTTAGGATGGTTCAAGATACACTTAGGCGGACCCGTGCCTTAGTGACATAAAATGAAACAAGACTAGTTTAACTTTGTTATGTACTCTTTGTTTCTCCTGTTTTAAGACAATGTAACCCGTTTGTTTATAAGTAAAACAAAACTTTAAATACCATGGTCATGAAACAATAATTCTGTTGCTACACTCCCTGACGTTTCCGCCGTGGTTTTGTTGTTTTACGCGGTCGGGGTGTGACAGAGGAGTTGGTATCAGAGCCAATGGTTATAGGGAATTAGGTTATTAGTAATGCTTCGACCTAGACTATAAACTTTCTAGGACCCTAACACAAGTTATCTTGTGTTTAGATCTTAAAACATACACTTCACCTATCCTTAGGTGATTACCAAAACAAGGACACAATTTTCTGAAACGATTTTTGAAAATCTATCATCTGTTTTTAAATGATTTGTTATAAGGTTTTGAACCCTCCAATTTTTCAAAATGATTTTATCACCCACCCTTTCGGATGATTCTTTTGTCTTAATGCCTTCCAAGTTTTCAAAATCTCGTCAAAGTTTTGGGTCTAAGATGATGTGAACACATGCAATCTGGAAGAGTGGATGCCTGTATCTCGGGTTTTCTGTCTAGGCTAGAGTGTTCATACAAATCCACATAATCGGACCAGTCACTCTTACCTGGGAACTCTTGGGGTGAGTGTCCACTTATAGGCTAAAGCATGTCTTCGCGATACATTATTTTTAACCCATTTACTTTGATTAGTCACTGTGTGTCATTTGTTTACTTTGTGGTAACAAACGAATGACCACCATCTTGCCTTTTTTCGATTTTTATCATTTCATTTTCATCTAATCATCTCATTCGTTTTCTCTCATGTTTCCTCCTTTAGAATGCCTCCTCAACGTGAAAATCCGTTACCTAATGCCGAAATGGCAGCTATCATTGCGCAGCAAATGGCTGCTGTACCCCCAGACATTATTGCTCAAGTTAACCAAGCCAACAATAACAATAATGATCCATGCAACTTCAAAAGTTTCAATTCCGCTAAACCACTCAAGTTTAGTGGTTCTGAAGGAGCAACTGGGCTCCTACAGTGGTTCGAAAGCATTGAGAGTACGTTTTGTCATATTCAGTGTCCCGATAATCGCAAAGCGAGTTTGCTTCCAGCGTATTTCAAAAGAGGGCTCTTACATGGTGGAATGGAGTCATGAGAGATCGTGGTGCTGAGGTTGCTTTAGCACAGACATGGGCAGAGCTTAGGGCTCTTATGATGAGTGAATTCTATCCTCGTTATGAACAAAGGGCTTTAGAAAGGGAGTTTGACGACTTGAAACAGGATAGTGGTGAGCACCGGGCTTACACCGACAGGTATGAGGAATTGAGTCTGCTATGCCCTACGATGGTTACCCTACTCGAGAAAGCTATCGAAAGGTATGTTGATGGCTTACCTGACTCCGTACAAGACATCGTCACAGGTAGCAACCCTACCACAATTCGTCGGGCAATCGAGTTAGCTGCAACTTTGACTGAGTCGCATATTAAAAAGGGTAAGCTACACAGGAAAGGTGACAAGGATAAGAAACAATCATCTGGTAAGGGTGAGAACAAGAAGGGGAAGAAATATGGGTCTGCAAAAGGGTCTAGGAAGAACAAGACTACCCAGAATTTCGCAGTTACTGCTCAGGCTAATCAGGCAGCTCCTAACCAGCCAGCACAACCACCAGCAAAGAAACGATATGCAGGGAATGCACCGTTGTGCAATAGATGCAACAGTCACCACCAACCTCAAGTTCAGTGTCGTTTCTGTGGTAATTATGGAAAATCTGTTCATCTCACCGATGTTTGTCGTTTTGCTCCAAATCAAGCCGCACGTAACCCAGCTCAGGCAGCTGCTCAACCGCCTGCACAACAGGCTCAAGCTGCACGACCTCACTATCCTCCTGGTTCGTGCTACAACTGTGGGGATCTGACCCACTATAGAAACCAGTGTCCAAGGTTAGTAAATGCGAATCCAACTCAGGCTCAGGCTCGAGGTCGAGTCTTTAACATGAATGCACAAGAAGCGCGAGCAGACAATGAAGTGGTCAATGGTACGTTCTTTGTTAACAATCAGCCTGCATCTGTTCTTTTTTATTCGGGTGCCGATAAGAGTTTTGTGTCTTTATCTTTCGAGCCTTTGCTTCGCATGTCTAGAACGAAACTAGGAATGCCTTTGACAGTAGAAGTTGCTACTGGTGAACCCATTGTTCTTGATTCTGTTCTTCGAAACTGTCAGTTAAACCTTAATGACCATATTTTTCCTATCGACCTCACACCAATGACCATATTTTTCCTTCGAAACTGTCAGTTGAACCTTAATGACCATATTTTTCCTATCGACCTCACACCAATGCAACTTGGAAGCTTCGACATTATAGTGGGAATGGATTGGTTTGCCAAGTATCACGCAGAGGTAGTTTGTTTTGAGAAGATTGTTCGTATACCTCTTTCGACAGGTGAGATCCTAGAGGTTCGTGGTGAGAAACCTGCTAGTGGTCTCAAACTCATGTCTTATACTCAAGCTCGAAAGTATCTATGAAAGAACTATGTGGCCTTCTTGGCACATGTTGTAGCAGCTAAAGGCAAAGGTAAGTCTATTCAAGATATCCCTGTTGTTTGGGATTTTTCTGAAGTGTTTCCTAAAGAGTTACCCGGTTTACCCCCAGCACGCCAAGTCAAGTTCCGTATTGATCTTGTACCTGGTGCAAATCCTATCGCTAGGTCTCCGTATCGTCTTGCACCATCTGAAATGCTAGAGTTGTCTAAACAGCTTCAAGAGCTTTCTGATAAAGGTTTTATCCGTCCAATCTTTTCACCTTGGGGTGCTCCCGTTCTTTTTGTCAAGAAGAAGGATGAATCTTTCAGAATGTGCATCGATTACCGTGAGCTTAACAAGCTTACCATCAAGAATCGATATCCCCTACCTTTCATTGATGATCTCTTTGATCAGTTACAGGGTGCCACTTATTTTTCAAAGATTGATCTACGTTCTGGGTATCATCAACTTTGTGTGTATGAAGAAGATATTCCCAAGACAGCTTTCCGCACTCGTTATGGGCATTATGAGTTCACAGTTATGCCATTCGGTTTGACTAATGCTCCTGCTGTTTTCATGGACTTGATGAATAGGGTTTGTAAGCCTTATTTAGATAAGTTCATCATCGTTTTCATTGACGACATCTTGATTTATTCTAAAACACGAGCTAATCATGAGCAACATCTTCTTCTTAGGGGCTGTTTGGCTAAGCTTTTCAAAATCACTTATTTGCTTATTTGCTTTTCTGAAAAGCAAATAAGCAATAAGTTGTTTTGAAAAGCTCTATTTTAAAGCTTTTCAGAATGACTGCTTATTTGCTTTTCAGAAAAGCAAATAAGCAAATAAGTGATTTTGAAAAGCTTAGCCAAACAGCCCCTTACTCTGGAACTCCTAAAGAAAGAGCAACTTTTTGCCAAATTCTCCAAGTGTGAATTTTGGCTTAGGGAAGTTCAATTTTTGGGACATATCGTCAATAAACAAGGTATTCATGTAGATCCCTCCAAGATCAGTGCGATTAAGGATTGGGATACGCCTACTAGACCTCGTGAAGTTCGTTCTTTTCTTGGTCTCACGGGTTATTACCGCCACTTCATCGAAAACTTCTCCAAGATTGCAGTTCCTCTAACTGCTCTAACTCAGAAGAACAAACCCTTTAATTGGGGATCCAAACAGGAAGAAGCATTTCAGACCTTGAAGCAGAAGCTTTGTGATGCACCTATTCTATCTTTGCCTGAGGGCAATGACGATTTTTTCGTATATTGTGATGCATCAAAATTAGGTCTTGGCTGTGTTCTCATGCAAAGGAACAAAGTCATAGCATACACATCAAGACAGTTGAAGGTTCACGAGAAGAACTACACGACTCATGATCTCGAGTTAGGTGCAGTTGTTTTCGCTCTCAAAATCTGGAGACATTATCTGTATGGTACAAAATGTGTGGTTTTCACTGACCACAAAAGTCTTCAGCACATCTTCAATCAAAAAGAACTCAGCATGAGGCAACGACGTTGGGTTGAACTTCTAAACGACTATGATTACGAAATTCACTACCATCCTGGTAAGGCGAATGTCGTGGCTGATGCATTGAGTCGTAAAGAGCATATCAAGCTTCATTGTGTTCGAGTTCGATCTGATATTCAAACTCGCATTACTCATACTCAACATAATTGTGTTTCACAAGATTTGATGGGTAAGGAATTACCGTTTCATATTAAGCCTGATCTCGAACTGAAGGGCAATGGATCATATTATTTCATGGACCGTTTGTGGGTCCCAAGTCAAGACAATCTTCGCACCTTGCTTATGGATGAAGCTCATAAGTCTCGTTATTCTATTCATCCTGGTGCAGATAAAATGTATAAGGATCTTCGTGTTCAGTATTGGTGGCCTGGTAAGAAGAAAGACATTGCCTTATACGTATCAAAATGCCTTACTTGTCTTAAGGTTAAGGCTGAACATCAACATCCTTGTGGTTTATTGGAGCAACCAGAGATTCCAGTTTGGAAATGGGAAAACATTGCTATGGATCTTATTACCAAACTTCCACGCACTAAGAGAGGTCACGACACCATCTGGGTAGTTGTTGATCGTCTTACAAAGTCAGCACATTTCTTGCCGATCCGTGAGGATCTATCTGTTGACAAGCTGGCTAAAATTTAAGTGGATGAAATTGTATCTAGACATGGTGTTCCTTTGAACATTATTTCCGACAGAGATGCTCGATTCTCATCTCGTTTTTGGAGAACCATGCAATCTGCTATGGAGACCCAACTTAATTTGAGCACAGCCTACCATCCGCAATCAGATGGTCAATTTGAAAGAACAATCCAGACTTTGGAGGATATGCTTAGAGCTTGTGTGATCGATTTTGGTGGTAGTTGGGATTCGTATCTTCCGTTGATTGAATTCTCCTACAACAACAATTATCACTCCAGCATCAACATGGCTCCTTTCGAGGCTTTATATGGTCAAAAATGTCGTTCACTAGTCTACTGGAATGAGATCCGCGAGGCTCTGGACCTGACCTCATTCTAGAGACAACAGATAAGTTTAAGAAAGTTCGCGATAACCTTCAGACAGCTAGAAGCCGTCAAAAGAGTTACGCGAATCGACGACGCAAGCCTTGGAATTTCAAGTCGGTGATCACGTATTACTTAAGGTCTCACCTTGGAAAGGTGTGATCAGATTTGGAAAGACAGGAAAACTTGCACCTAGATATGTTGGACCATTCAAGATCGTCGAAAGAATCGGTAAGGTAGCCTACAGACTTGAGTTACCTCCTGAACTTGGAAATGTTCATCCAACCTCTCACGTGTCCAATCTCAAGAAGTGCTTAGCTGATGAGAACCTCCACATACCGCTTGATGAAATTCGTGTTGATGACACGATGCATTTTGTTGAGAAACCTGTGGAAATCATGGAACGTGAAGTCAAATGGCTCAAACGCAAGCGCATTCCACTTGTCAAAGTTCGATGGGAATCTAAACGTGGACCATAATTTACTTGGGAATGTGAAGATTAAATGAAGGCGAAATATCCACATCTATTCTCACAAGTTTCCTCCAAATAAATTTCGGGACGAAATTTCCACAAGTAGGGGAGACTGTGACATCTGTACTTGTAATCATTATAGAAACCTTGATTAGTTCAGTTATCTATAAAACAATGTTATTTGATCCCAATGTTTGTTTGTTTATGTTTGACCTTTTTCATGTTTTGACTTTTGTTCAATTTCAAACTCTATATCGCTTTCTGGAAAGTTATACGCAAACCGATGCATGAACGTAATCAGTTTAACACGACAAACACTCTGGAACATCATTATATGCTTAACATACCTTAAATAACCTTTACATAACTTAGAAATAAGTTTTGAAGGCTTTGGTATGGCAAAATCAAGTTTATTCGCTTACAGGGACTAATTTTGACAAAATGTGAAAGTATGTCGATTCTTACTGTAACGAACATTCCGGAACTTGATCATAAGTTAAACATACCCTAAATATCTTTTACATAGCTTAGAAATAGGCTTTGAAGGGTTCAGTATGCTAAAATAAACTTTTAGATCATTCAGGGACTATAAGCGTCAAAAAGTGCATAAGTTTGCATTTTCGCGCATATCTTACGTTCTGAATTTATCTGGACATCCAAAAATTTATGTAATCATTAAAATATTTTATTTTAGTGATTGGCATGATAAAATTCCATTCGTCGCGTAATTTGAATCATTTTTCACGTCCGTTCGTGTTTCGTCATAATTAACCGAACAACGTAACCGTACAGCCAAACGAACCAACATCCCTGACATTTCTGAGCATATTTCAAGTTCCCTATGTTTTAACATCCTTATGGAGATTAAAAATGGGCTTGACGGGTGTTAGAAGTGCCAAAACGCATCAAAAATCAAGTTCGGAGTCACAGGGGCCTGTTCTGCCATTTTATGAAACTTCCTGCCAGCAATACAAGGGCTTACGGACCGTATGGGTCCCTTTACGGTCCTAAAGCATCCCCAGGTCAGCAGAAGTTGTTTCCAGCTTGATCAAGTTGTTTCCCTTGTTTGCACATGGTTTTTATACATTCTAGGGGCTTTTTTAGGGCACCCATGGTATTCTAAAACCATGGGCACACTTTTAAGGCTCAGATCGAAGCTCGGTTTTCAATGAACGATCCTAACGATGGCTCGAAATCTATAAATACCCCTTGATTTTTCACTTGCAACTCACCTTGATCTAATCATATTCTCTAAGTTGAAGTGTAAACACTTCATATCTGAGAATTTTCAGATCAAATCTCCATTTCTTGGACCTCTTGTAAGTATTCTTTCGTTCTTTTATGCGTTTTTAAGCATGAAAGTCAAACAGTGTTTGACTTTCTGCTTTAACCAGTCTATGGTCAACATGAAGTTCGTTTGAACTTCGCAACGTGAGCGTAATCATGATGGTTATAGTCCCTTGTGACTATACCTACTGATTACCACGTTGATTAGGCTTAGTGACGAGTCATAGTTTCGGTCAAAATACGTGCTTATGCGTATTTTGTAACCAAAAAATTCTTGGGTTTCAAAACCATTTGTTTTGATATCAAACTTGTTTTCTAACTTCGTTAAACATGTTTTAACATGTTTAACTCGTCACTTTTAGTTTAGTGCTTATATAGGGTCGTAAGATAAGCGGTCTAAACAACCGCTTAGACTTTCGAACCCAACCCGTTTGGTCGATCATTAGGATCCGACCAAACACATTTTGTGACCATAGTTGTATAGGGAATAACCTTCCGAGGTTATACCTTATGGTCACTTCGTTTAGTTAGTTGTATGATAGGTAATTTATATGCCTTAGGAAAATGACCAAAATACCCTTTTTACACATATTTTCATTTTAAGCATATGAACTTAAATTTTGATATCTAAACTGATTAGGCAACAATATTAGACATGTTAAGGCATATAATACTTGTCATAAGGCTAGTTAGGTGGTCCGAATGCGTTTTACGCGAACGACGCGTTAAAGTAGCTTAAGCTACCTAAACGGGTCATAATGGGTCGTAAGCACTTAGGTTAGGTTTCGTTTTAGAATGTAGGCTTTGTTAAACCATATCATATGAGTTCCAATACTCATTTGGTTTACGAAACCTCATCCTATCCGATCTTCCGATTTAGGTCCGGTTTATTAACATAGTTACCTATATTAGGTGCCAATTGATTCCGTAATCTTCTAGCATTACTTGATTGTTATTCAAAGACTATTGAGCAATCTCAAGTGAGTACATAGACCCCTCTTTTAATGTTTTTCAAACATTTTGGGGTGAAACACATGTGCCTACTTGTTACTTTCGTGCTTTTCATGATTTCATAACTCATACTTGCTACGTTCATTAGTACACATATAGTACATGATTTTATCCATGTTTTTGCTATGTATGTTCATTTATTGCATATTTAGTGCATTGTTTTACATCACATGTTATGTATGTTCATTTATTGCATACTTAGTACATTGTTTTTCATCACATGCTATGTATGTTCATTTATTGCATATTTAGTACATTGTTTTACATCACATGCTATGTATGTTCATTTATTGCATACCTAGTACATTGTTTTACGTCACATGCTATGTATGTTCATTTATTGCATACTTAGTACATGGTTTTCACATCACATGCTTACATTTGGTATGACATTTGGTTTGTTTAAATGGGACAAAAATATGTTCATTAACATTAGCTACGCCGCTTGGTAGTAAGTAATGGTACCATAGGAATTGACAACTCCCGTTCCTGAAATCCTAGGTTTGTTTGGGTGGAAGGAATGACTGAATCCAATATACATAATTTAGATAAACCTTTAATTTGTTTAAGGGTTTGTCGCCACAGTCGCAAGGCTTGAATGTATGCATTTTAACATTACCGCATAGATGTTTGTATCAGTAAGGCATGCAGTTATTTTACGAAACATAACTTTGATTTAATTCAATACCTTGTTTTGTGCATTTTACCTATGACATTTAGTTGACATATTTTACTTGCCATACATGACATTTAGTTACACACTACATGATTTACATTTGACAATAGACATTGTTTACACATTACATGATTTACATTTGAAAATAGATATGGTTTACACATTACATGATTTACATTTGACAACAGACATGGTTTACACATAAACATTTTGACATTAGTTTAGACAAGACATTTTGATGGTTTGTTTGGGTAAGTGATTTAAATAACGAGGCGTGTGTAATATGATAAAAGCATGGTGGATACGCCGCTGGTACTTCCTATATATAAGTGCTTTTATGATATTACATATCGTAGCGTTATTTAAACCATTTCAATTTAGACATATTACACAGATAACATTTTTTTGACATAAACATTGTTTTACAAACAACTTAATTTATACAAACTCATTTTACTTGGTTATACATTTTAACATACATCTTTTATATATCATCTGATTTTCTTATCGATTTTCATATGTTTTATAAAAGAAAACACTTTACAAGATTCATGACTAACTTTTATTAAACATTTCTTTAAACTTACAAGTCATGAATCCTAAATCAATTAACCTATGTATCTCACAGGCATTTTTATGCTGACGTACCTATTTTCACATGTGTTTTTAGGAGCTGTTGCTTAGGATGGTTCAAGATACACTTAGGCGGACCCGTGCCTTAGTGACATAAAATGAAACAAGACTAGTTTAACTTTGTTATGTACTCTTTGTTTCTCCTGTTTTAAGACAATGTAACCCGTTTGTTTATAAGTAAAACAAAACTTTAAATACCATGGTCATGAAACAATAATTCTGTTGCTTAACTCCCCGACGTTTCCGCCGCGGTTTTGTTGTTTTAGGCGGTCGGGGTGTGACACCGTGTCCGATGGGCACGGCCCCGTGTCCAGAAGCGTATCTGTACTATCACGATTTGCTTGGATTCTGCGAATCTTAGCGTTGACCACGCCCCGTGTTGAGATGGGCACGCCCCCGTGTCGGGAATAGAAGCTTCTATAGCTTTGTCCTTTCTGCAGACATCTGGCGACGCCCCCGTGTCCGCTGGGCATGGGGCCATGGTCAGCCTTCTGTTTTCTTGTTTTTGCTTGGGAAGATGCTGTCGAGGAGTCGGGCATGCCACGTTTGTTCCTTTTCTTGTAATTATGTTAGATTTTGCTGCATATTTGTTCCTTTTGTTCGTTTACTCTCATTTAATCCTGAAAATACAAAAGGAAGACAAAAGCACGCTTTTTCCAGCATTAGTACTAAAAAGGGTTAATTTTATGCCTCATTTAATGTAATTTATATGTTGCATTTTACACACATCAAATACCCCCACACTTGAATCTTTGCTTTTCCTCAAGCAAAACTCTTTATAATGTGGCTTACACTCCCAAAAGGAATGGGTTGAAGAGAAGTTTTAGGCTTTTCTTGAGTGTCGGGAATCCAAGATCGTTATTAGGCTTTATTTTTATGTTATTTACAATCCTATTCGTTATGATTTATTTAGAACGTTTCATAAGAGAAATTACTTATTTGGGCATAACATGGCTCTTTAAATTTCCATTTATATACAAGTTCACATACCTCACGGGAGATCACTCAACATTCGGCCGAAGATGTATTTTTGTGAAACACTCGGGACCGGCATGGAACTTACTTCTACCATATGCTTGCCAAACAATCAATCCTCCTCCTTTTTAACTATACACCTTTGTAAATATCAATTGGACTTGGGGAAGGGTTAGGTTTGGGTTAAAGGTAGGTGGTTTTGGGTTAGTGGTTAGTAAAAAGGGCGAAAAACGTAAAAAACGCCAGTCGTCGTAAAACTTTTTGTTTTTGTGACTTTTATTCAAATAAAGCATTTTCAAACAAAGTTTCTTTTGAGGAACTTGTTTGTTTATTGCTCGACTTCATCATTTTTTTTTATTGATAAGGAATGTCACATGAAAACCGACCTTTTTACTAAAATAAAGGGTTAAAAATAAAAAAAAAAATTGGTGTGTAAAGGGTGTTTGTTTTGTGGGTTTAGAAATGAAAAGGTTTAGGCTCAAAGGGGTTAACTAGGGGGATTTTAGATAGGTGGTAAAAAAAAAGAAAAATAATGGTGTTGAAATAAAAAAAAAAAAAGTTAGTCCTAATGCTTCCATCATTTACTTACTTGGGTTTAAGTTGGTAACGACCGGGAATGCATCGTCATGGCAAGTTCTAGAGTCGTAAGAAACCAAGCGGCTATTCACACAAGAAACGAAAAATTAGCATTTAATTTAAAGATATATGTTTGTATGCTCAATAAAGGCCCAAAACTCACTTTTTGTGGGAATGAGTTTTTTATGTGATCAATTATATATAATCAAATTTTAACTAGATTTGTCATGCCGTTTCATAATTTTCTTATGTTGGTTCTTTTTATCACGACGCTATCGGTTGTAAATTTGTAAAAATATAACCTTTTTATAACTTGTTATTCCCAAATTAAACCAAGACAAATAAAAAAAATTGAAAAATTTTTGAAAAAAAAAAATTTGGGGTGATTAGCGGTTCTAGTAGAGTTTTGTGTAAGGCTTGTTATTAGGACTTGCAAAATTCAAAGTTTTAGCATCCCCCCCACACTTAAATTACACATTGTCCTCAATGTGTTCCAAAAATAAGTTTTTAGATTTATTGAATGTGTAAAAAGGTGTTTAAAAACAAAAATTTTTGTTACTGGGCGTCTGGACATGGGCCGTGTTCATTCGGGCACGGCCCCGTGTTCAGATAGCCAGTATCACAATTAACAGAAGGCTGGGCACGGGGGCGTGTTTAATGAACACGGCCCCGTGTCCAGTTACCTGTACTGGGCATTTTCTGCAGAACCTTGGGCTCGGGGCGTGTGGGCTGAGCACGGCCCCGTGCCGCGAAAGAGGAAGAGTGGGGCGTCGCGGGGCGCGAGCCGCCACCTGAACAACCCTATTTAGGGTATTATACCCCTAAATAGCGAAGCTTTGCCTCGATGTAAGTATTATAACCCCCAGTTACATATTAGATATGCTGCCTGATTGATCTAGTGCTCCGTAACGCATGTCGAGGCTCTGCCCGACTCAGTCGTTGGAGTTCTGTCTCGGGGAGGGTATAGCTAATGTAAATTTGGGTTATTATACTAACACGTGTGCATTGTTTAAATTAGTAGATTATAACCAGGAAGTCACAAGGAAATACCTAAATTAGCAATTTGAGTTTATCCTCTTTTTGTAAATTCTTTTTGTAAACTGTTTTTGCAAAACCTCAATTGTTTTACACTATAATTAACAGTGATTGATTATTTGTAATTCTACAATTATCGTCGGTATGTTGGGGTTTTGTATACATTACTTGTTACTACACTGTGAGTAGTAGCATGACCACAAGTCAGGGTTGACAGTACCGTGGGTGGTAATTAAAGTAGATGTAAACAAATGTAATTGCTAGATTGCCCTCAATGCTGTACAATGATAAAACTTGTTTTGATTAAACTGGGATTCACTCACCAGTATTTCCCACTGACAAAAATGTTTTAAATGCGTTTCATGTAACAAAATGTGAAAGCCAAATAGAAGCCAGCTGGAGAGCACTAAAACTTGGAAAAGTGGCTATAAAAGTTACCTAAATAAATAAGAAGTTTTATTTCAATAAATTAGGGTTTATCCCTACAAACATATGATGAATGGAAACTTGGGTTTTACCCATGTGTTTATTATATATAAAATGAGGTGTTTTACTCTGATAAAATATTTCCTAACTATGGTCCTGATGTAAATTCCGCTGCCAAAACTAAATAAACACCGATACCACCGAATGTGCGAGCTCGCGGCCGCCCGCCTCTCGGGGCAGGGGTCGGGGGTTGTGACAGAAGGTGGTATCAGAGCTACAGCCACTGATTTGAGCCACAGAAGTGTTCTGCTGACATAAAAAATTGTCAATTATGTTAGGAAATAATCTATGTGACTATGTGTATATCTGTATATTATTGTTTTGTGTTATTTGACAATCTGTTAGTTTACAGTATAAGTGACCAAGGACCATCTGACACCTATCGTCACCTCTCTAATTCTCCTAAAGATGAAGGAACTTCTTCCCAGCCTACTCCTTCGGGGTATTCACCTAACACAGAAGAGTGGATTTTCGGTATTTAAGGCGCAATCCGAAGAACCATTCCCTAAACAAAAGAGAGGATGGTTCAGTCGGGGAGCACATGAGCGTAGGAAAAGAATGAGAAACTTACATCAGCAAAGGGCATTAGCAGCAGCAAATAGGGAGATGAATGCCCAGACCCAAGACATAATCAATAGGCGATTGGCCAACTTTCACATATTAGCTACCACTGCCGCAGACCCAAACCTAGAACAAATCATTGCACCACAGCCACTACCACTATTCCCAACTCAACCTATGGAAATAGAACCCAACCAAGAAGAACTAGTTCCCATACCAGCTTTTAACCCTGATGAGATACCTAGAGTTCCAGCACCCAATCCCTTAGCATATGATCCATGGAATGACGACCATAGGGATTATCGAGAACTCTACCCACAAGAGAAACCCATACCAAACCCTGTAGCACCATACCCCAATCTTGACCTTCGGCACATCGTCAACGTAGTCGTTCGCCACCGTTCATTACTCTTCTCCACTCTATCCTCTCAACAATAACCGCGAACGATGTTGTAACAACCCACACTTTGGTTGTTCCTTGTTACCGTTATTTCACTCATAAACACTTGTGCTTTGAGATTCGATTAATGCCAAGGGTTACGATACTTTAAAACGCATTTTATATCGCATTTCATCGCAGTTAAACGCTTATTACTTAAACGCTTATCGCAACGCAAACTTAATGCAAACTCGAAATGTGGACTTATATATGTTATTTGTATTATTTGTGTGTTTAGATGTTAAATGTGTTATATGTGTTGAAACATTCGCTTAAACACTCAAACGCTCACCCTCGCAACCCGATTTATCGCACCGAAATGCAACACTATATTTACTATCTCGATAAAATACTTAACATACTCACAACAAAACACACCTAACGAACATCTGACATGCGAAACGAGAGCTAATTGCACCAAACTTGTCCCTTCTTACGAAGCCAGCAGCTTCGTACGAAGGCAACCAGCTTCGAACAAGGATACCAGCTCCCGTCTATAAATACTCAGCCCTCTCCTCTCATTCTAACTTGCTTCCATTTCATTCAAAACGCTCCCGAACTGCTGACCTTCGGTTTTCCAAGTAAGATCTACTACTTTTACATGTTTCACAACGTTTTCCACTACGATTTTACACGAGTTTATCTCCAATTTCATCAAAACTTCTCTATTTTATTTCAAACTTCACTATTTTCACCTAAACATCATCTTTTTCACCTAAACTTTTCTATTCCTATGAAAACCTTCACTCTTTTTACAAAAACCTTCATCTTTTTCCTCAAATCTTCTTATTTTCCTACGGATCTACACTTGAATGAGTGATTTGGGTCTAGCCTTGGCTTCCAAAGTTGTAGATCTGAAGATCTTGCACTCATCAAGTGTTTAGTCCTAGTGAAAACCCTTTTAAACTTGATTTTTTACACAAAAAAGGGACCAAGACCGACATATATTTCGTTCATTGGATAGTGGGACGAAGTGGTGTCGAAATCGTCATTAAAAGGACTCAAAAATACATCCGATTCAGGCGAAAACCCAGCTCCAAACGCAAAAACAGCCACGTGTGCAAGCCGCACTGTTTTGTGCGAAGCCCCAGCTTCGTACGAAGGCACTGACTTCGCACAACCCAGCCCAAGTTCTCATATGTGACTTGAGCCAAGACCTCTCCGGCTCTAAGTTTAATCAGTAGCTTCAGGTTGGAGGGATGAACACTCGATTTTCCAAAGAAAGACGCGAAGAACACTTGGTTTTGGACAACGGAAGCAACACTTATACGAAGCCTCCCTTCGTGTCACGGCCCCCGACCCGTTTTGCCCGATCTGGAAGCCGTGGGACAGAAACCCGTGGTATTTGTATTTAATTGACAGCGGAAATCTTAACAGGATCGTTTAAAATAGTAAACACCGGATAATTTTATTAATAATATCTGGACAAACCCCGTATTTTACAAGAAAGGAATTTCCCTGGGAAATCCCCTGATTTTAGAAAACATGTTTATTTATTTACTGAGCCACTTCATTCAATATAGAGTGCTACGCGGCACTTTTCCTTGTTCACAGTAAATCACCTGAAACATGTTTTAAAAAGATTTTATCAGCGAAAAATATTGGCGAGTGCATTCAATTTGTACAAAAGACACATTGTTATAATTCACAGTATTAAGAGCGATTACAATTGCCCCTATCTTATAATTATCTGGTCCAGTTGTCACTAGATCGGATCTGTGACTGTGGTCATATCACTATTGGGTCCGTTCACCCAAAAGTGACGTGTATCACTACTTAGGTTCACCTACCTAAAAGTGATAATACAGCAGTAATGTATACAATACCCCACTTACTGCCAGTAATTTAAGATTTGCAAAGACTTAATCCCTGTAAAATATAACTGAAAAATGATTTGAGGTTTTGTAACACAGTTTGATAAAAAGAGAATGACTCACCTTGCAAGTTTAAACGGTCAGATTCTGCCTACTAATTAAGCCGGTAAACCTAGTTAAATATGAAATGCAAACGAAACTAGGTTAGTAACTTAATTCAACATTTACGATAATTCACGAGATCGAAACCCTCACGACAAATGACAAAGTATAGCCCAAGATTTGGGCAGCACTTAAACATCCATCGGATCAGTTTAATCGATCGAACATTGTATCGTAGCAGCGATCGAGTTATTACCTCATTATCGTAGCAGCATCTCGACACTAATAAGTTGTTATTTGAGCAGAATATGGTGATTTTGAAGGAAATTTTCGAACAGAAGTGAACTGCTCATGCATGTCCAATTTATAGCTGAAAATCAGCTTTCTCGCTGCCCGCGACAGCCTAAAGGCTGTCTTTCGCGGCCCGCCAGAGCCACCCTAGCTATGGCTAGGGCTACCGTGTCACACCCTAGCTTCGCCACGTAGACGACACGTGTCCCACATCCTTATCCGGTGACTCAGGGCTGTCGCGCCCCGCGAAGACCCCCCTTAACTCTGTCGCGCCCTACGATAGACTAAAATTGCTTGTTTTCTTGGACTTTTATGAAAAGTAGGGTTTTAGGGGTTCGGATTTTCATTTACGGAGCGTTTTAGGACATTTTTGTGAGAGTCGTTACATCCTCCCCACCTTATTTAAAATCTCGTCCTCGAGATTTACTGGAACAAGTAAGGATATTTTCTTTTCGTTTCCGATTCCAGTTCCCATGTGTACTCCGGTCCTCTTTTCGAATCCCATTTTACTTTAACCAGCACCAATCTCTTACGTTTGAGGTAGGGGTGAGCAGAAAACCTAAATAACCGAACCGTAACCGAAATAACCAAAAAATCCGGACTGAAAAAACCGAACCAAAACAAAAACTGACGGTTCGGTTTTCGGATTTTTAATAACCGAACCGAACCGATAAGTTTTAATAGTATACCAAATCTATATATTTTTATGTTTAAGTTGTTTAAGTGCTTAATTACCCATGCTACTAAGAATTATTAATTTTATTATTGTTAGGTAAATATTTATAATAAGAACATTACCATGTTTATTTATCATTAAAATTATCCATTGTTTCAAAGAAATAACAAAGTTTAATATAAAAATTAAATGGTTTTCAAAATATTATAAAGGTAAACGCCTTAACAAAAACTTTGGAGAAACATTAAAACTAGATTAGAAGGTTAGGTTTATGTGAATAATATTAATTTAAAAGACTAAATATATTAACTTAAATGTAAACATTTATGAAAGATTCTTAAACTTTGAGTTATATTTTTAAGTTTTGAATCTTACGTAATTTGTTTCAATAACCGAAAAAACCGAAAAACCGAACCGAACTGTTGCTAAAACTGAAATAACCGAAACCGAAAAATCCGAAACCGAACGGTTTTTAAAAACCAAAAACCAAACTTTCGGTTACGGTTTTGGTTTTACCCAAAAACCGAACCGAACCGAACCGTGCACACCCCTAGTTTGAGGTGCTTGACCTTTCTGCCTTCTATTTGAAGAGGTTTCTCAACACATTTTAACTTTTCATTTACCTCTATATCTTGAAGAGGTACTAGCAGTGATTCATCAGATAAACATTTGTTAAGATTAGATACATGAAATACATCATGCACACCAGCTAATTCTTCTGGTAGCTGTACTTGATATGCAACTGGTCCTATTCGTTGAATAACTATAAATGGTCCTATATACCTTGGACTCAGTTTCTCTTTCTTACCGAATCGAACTATTCCTTTCCAAGGAGAAACTTTCGATAGTACCTTGTCTTCGACTTGAAATTCTAACGGCTTACGTCAATTGTAGGCATAATTCTTCTGGCGGTCACGAACCGTCTTTAGCCTTTCTTTGATTTAGGTTATCTTGTTGGTGGTTTCCTGCACAATTTCGGGTCCTGATAACTGACTTTCTCCTATTTCTGCCCAACATACGGGAGTTCAGCACTTTCGTCCATAAAGTGCTTCGAATGGGGCAACATTAATGCTTGTGTGATAACTATTGTTATAGGAGAATTGTATTAATGGCAAATGGTCGTCCCAATTTCCACCGAAATCTATAACACATGCTCTTAACATATCTTCCAGGGTTTGAATCGTCCTTTCACTTTGTCCATCTGTCTGGGGATGGTATGTTGTACTTAAATTCAAGCGTGTCCCCATTGCTTGTTGGAAGCTCGTCCAGAAATGTGAAGTGAAACGACTATCCCTATCCGATACTATGGAGAGTGGAACTCCATGTAGCGACACTACCTCATCTACGTATAGCTTAGCTAGTTTTTCCATACTAAAGGTTTCCTTCATTGGTAGGAAATGAGTTGATTTGATTAATCGATCTACAATCACCCAGATTGCATCATTACCTTTTCTTGTTTTGGGTAATTTAGTAACAAAATCCATTGTTATTAATTCCCATTTCCACACAGGCATTTCTAACTGTTGAAGTAAACCTGAAGGTTTCTGGTGTTCTGCTTTAACTTGTGAACAAGTTAAACACTTAGAAACGTATCTAGCTGTGTCCTTTTTCATCCCTATCCACTAGAAGTTATTCCTTAAATCTTGGTACATCTTATTGTTACCAGGATGCATCGTATACCAAGATTTATGGGCTTCTTCTAATATCTTATCTCTTAGGTTTCCTTTTCTAGGTACCCAAATTCTTTTCTGATGGAATCTCCAAATTCCATTAGTTCCTTGCTCTAATTCCCTTATTCTTCCTTTTATTCCTTCAGCATCATCCTTGATTGCTGTTTCTTGAACACTTTTCAGTTGTTCCATTAAATCTAACTGCAGATTTAATCTAAGAGCACGGACTCGCCTTTGGTTCTCATGATACTTACGACTAAGGGCTCGACTACTACATTTGCTTTTCCTTCGTGATATCGAATATCACAGTCGTAATCACTTAGGATTTCCATCCATCTTCTTTGCCTCATGTTCAATTCTTTTTGCCCAAAAATATATCTTAAACTCTTATGATCTGTAAAGACAGTAAACTTACTACCATACAGATAATGTCTCCAAATTTTAAGGGCAAAAATTATTGCTCCTAATTCTAAGTCATGAGTCGTGTAATTTTCCTCGTGATTTTTCAATTTCCTTGATGCATATGCGATTACTTTCTTACGTTGCATTAGCACACATCCTAATCCTAGCTTAGAAGCATCACAGTAGACTTCAAAATCTTCTGTTCCTTCTGGTAGGGCAAGAATTGGGGCATTTGTTAATCTCTGCTTTAGAATTCTAAAGGTTTCCTCCTGCTTGGGTCCCCATTCAAACTTAACAGATTTAAAGGTTAACTTAGTTAATGGAACAACTATCTTAGAAAAGTATCGGATAAAACGCCTATAGTATCCAGCTAGTCCTAGAAAACTTCGGACTTCTGTAGCGGACTTCGGGGCTTTCCAATTTAGGATAGCTTCTATCTTGGAAGGATCTACGTGAATGCCTTCATGATTAACCATGTGTCCTAGAAATTGCACCTCTTGTAACCAAAATTCACACTTCGAAAATTTGGCGTAAAGCTTTTCTTTTCTTAACAGGGTTAAAAGAGTGTGCAGGTGTTCACAGTGTTCATCTTGGCTTTTGGAATAAATAAGTATATCGTCGATGAAGACAATTACAAATTTATCCAAGTATGGCTTACAGATTCTATTCATCATATCCATGAATGCTGCAGGAGCATTTATTAGCCCGAATGGCATGACTGTAAACTCGTAGTGGCCGTACCTAGTCCTGAAAGCAGTTTTAGGAATGTCATCTTCCTGTACTTTCAGTTGATGATATCTGGAGCGTAAATCTATCTTAGAGAAGTATCTAGCTCCTTGAAGTTGGTCAAAAAGATCATCAATCCTAGGCAATGGGTATCGATTCTTAATAGTAACCTTATTCAATTCCCTATAATCGATACACATTCGCATCGAACCATCCTTCTTCTTTACGAACAACACCGGTGCTCCCCAAGGGGATGAACTGGGTTGTATGAATCCTTTGCCCAGTAATTCATCTAACTGCTTTTTCAGCTCTAACATCTCTGTGGGTGCTAACCGATAAGGAGCCTTAGCTATTGGTGAAGTTCCAGGGATTAGATGAATCACTACAAGAAATTTGGTTCTTTACCAACACAAAGGATATGTGGGAAAAAGCATATAATGCGTTGTTAGTTTTCTTTACCTACACATAAAATAAGTGTAATGATGTGTAGGCTCATGACTGTGGATATAGGTCATTATCCACACATAAGTTATATGTAGGCATATAGCAAGCTATACCTACACATATATGTGTGGCTAAAAGCCATTTATATGTGTGGTTAAAAGTACAACAATTTATTTAGAAGACATCTGACGTGGCAGCTGACGTGGAATCCGACGTGGCAACTGACATGGCATCCGACGTGGCAGTTGACGTGGCATCTGACGTGGCAGTTGACGTGGCATGAATATATGTGTGGGTAAAAGTAATTTTATGTGTAGGTAAAAGTAATATTATGTGTAGGTAAATGTTGAAAATGTGTAGCTATTGATCTTAATTTGTGTTGAAAAAAACATTGATGTGTTGGTAAATATATTTTAAAGTGTAGACATTAACCACACTATATGTAGATAAAAATGTTTAAGTTTTTAATGACACTTTTTGTTTGCCATAAAAGATGTAAAAAAAGCTTTTGTGGCACATCATGTTTATCATCTATATTTTAATTAACTACAATTATTATTTATTTACAATACAAAATAAAAATAAACCTATAAATATAGAAATCATCGTTTCAATTAAAATTTCAATCATCTTCCAAACATATTCGAAATGTCTACAAACAAATGTCTATCACTTGTGACTTTTACATGTTAGAGAAAAGACGAAGGTAGGGAGTCATATGCATATCCCTTGTCCCATACATATATTATGCCTGGTGAATTATTTCATCATACGATCAACATATTTTTACATATGTGTAATATGGCATTTTTTTAGTGTTATAGTTGCAGGTTACATTACTACAAACCTAACAAGACCTTGGTTTTTCAGAGAATATGTTTTAGATAAATAGCTTTATTTTACACCACAATAAACCTAGATAAATGTATAAAAAAATCAACTACAATGTTGTTCTTGCTAACTATTCCACAATCATCAATTTTACACTGATCAATATCTAGTTTATTTTTCTGTAAAATCAGTCAGTGCAGAAATTAATAAATGACGAAATGAGTTCCAAATAGAATACGCGAAATACTTGTAGCACCCTGTTTTACTTGAATGATTTCTATATCTAAATCAATCTGTTACAAAACCTTAATCGACCGCAACGACGCCGATTTAACAAGAAAATTATAAAATTAGGGACACATAGATTCGAACCTGTGGAAAAGAAAAGATGCTTCTGTCGCCGTGAGAGGAAGTCACTGGTTGTCCAGAGAGTTGCTGCTGTAAGTCTGAGAGAGAGAGTTGTCGATGTGAGAATCGCCGTTTATCATCGCTAGAAACCGCTGCTGGTTTTGCCCAAATTTGGAAATCGCCGAAGTCTCAGAGAAAAAAAAAATTAGAAAACGGATTGAACCAACTCAAAAAACAAGAAAAGGAAGAGAAACTAACTTAGGGTTATGGAAGAGCGGGAAATGAAAAGTTGTAAACAATTGTGGAGGGAAAAGAATTTTGTTTAGATAGAAAATGATTAATATGGGAGGGAATCAAAAAATTTATGTGTTTAAACGAGTGTGATTGATTTGGAAGATGAAAAATTTATATTAAGATTAGTAACGAGCCGTAATTATATAATATTTTCATTTTATCGTTCGAGTCGTCCGTAACGATCATATGTCCGTAACGAGCGTCAAAACGTATCTAGTTGTAAATATATAATATTTTTATTACTTAGTCGAAGTCGTCCCAAACGCGCGTAGGTCCGTAACGAGCGTCGTAACCTAACTAGTCTTAAATATATAATATTTTTATTATTTAGTCCATGTCGGCCATAACGAGCGTAGGTCCGTAACACGCGTCGAATCCGTAACGAGCCGTAATTATATAATATGTCTGTGGCATGCATTTATGTGGAGATAAAAAATGATGGTGTCAAACGATTTGTCTGGGTAAACGGCCAACTAATTTTTATTATAAAACGGGTCAACAAAATTGTGTTAACCACGTTAAGTACCATACACTAGTACAACTACAACATTACACACCAAAGCAAGAAACATCAAAATCAATCCATTTTTCCCATGTCAATGTCGTCGCTTTGGCTCGATTTTATCCACAAAACCCCCATGTCTTTGTTTCTTCCAGCACCCTTTCAGGCGAGCACTTCCCCCGCTCAAACACCAAGTTATTTCTGCTCGACCAAATACAACAAATCGTTGTTTGAAAGACCCGAGTATATCAATTGTTTCCAGACTTTTAAGTAGGGAAATATGTAATATATATAGGTTAGGGAGGGAAAATATGTAATTGATTTTAATGATTGGGTAAATATGTAATAAGTGACTTTAATAAGGGGATATATGTAAATGACCCTATTTTACTAATTTCGTGAAAATAACGTTAAAAGAGGGGGATGGTTAATCATGAATCATGTGGTGGCGTTGATAGCCGAAAGAGAAGGGGGTACATGCACTAATCGGCAGTTGTCTCAATTGTTGAGTGTTATGTTCCTTATGTCCAAGGCTTGATGCAAAACTACTATCGAGCCGGGGGTCTCACTGGAAGCAGCCTCTCTATTCTTACGGGGTAGAGGTAAGGTTGTCTACATCTTACTCTCCTCAGATCCTACCTTAGCTTTGCTAAAGGTGGGATTTACTGAGTATGATGATGATGATGATGTAAATGACCCTATTTTTTATGTGTCCAATATCTACACATATTGTACATTTCTAAATATGTGTAGGTATTTTTTGCCACGTCATCTTAAAAAAGATTTAATTATTTATTTTATACGTAATCAATATCTACACATATTGTACATTTTTAAATATGTGTAGATATTTGTTTTGTCATGTCATCTAAAAATATATATTTACTTACTTTATAGGTATGTAATATCTACACATATTGTACATTTTTACTCATGTGTAAGTATTTAATTTGCCACGTCATTTTAAAAAAAAAAGTATATATTAACTTAGTTTATCTACATATTTTTTTTTAAATTCTTATGTGTTGGTAAACATAATCATTTACCTACATATATATTAGTTTTTTTACATATGTGTAGATAATTTAGTTACACATAACGAAAATTTGCTACATGTATAGGCAATTTTTTTTGGGGGGGGGGGGGGGGGGGATTTTCCCACCAACACCAAATGTGGCTAAAATGTATTACCAACGCATATTAAGTGTTAATTATTATGAAAATATATTATCAACTATTACACACACATTTACATGTGTAGGTAAATTATGTGTGAGTAAACACCCCAATTTCTTGTAGTGAATTCTAAATTCTACTTCCCTATCTGATGGTAGTCCAGGTAGATCTTCTGGGAATACATCTGGGTATTCTGATACTACTGGTATTTCATGAAGTTCTTTGCTGTTAGTGTTAATGATTACGGAAATCATATACACTATTCCTTGTTTCCGTTCGTAATTAGCAACTTTCATTACTGAAATGAATTTCATTGGCTTGCGTGGCTTATCTCCTTTAATCAGAATCATCTCTCCTGTGGGCGTACGAATTTCTACGGAATTCTGATAACATAGGATTCGAGCATGGTTGGCTACTAACCAATCCATTCCTAACACGACATCGAATCCTGCTAAATTCATAGGTAGAAGGTTTGCCGAAAAATTATGGCCTGAGAGTTCTATTTTTCCCTCTTGAAGGATCTTATCTATACTGACAGTGTTTCCTTCTACCATTTCTACCGTATAAATTTGCCTAAGTTTGGTTAAAGGTTGCTTAAGTGCTTGGCAGAATGTAGTATTTATAAAACTTTGGTTTACACCAGAGTCAAATAATACTTTTACATAAACGTCATGTACAAGAAACGTACCAGCTATCACGTCTGGTATCAATTTTGCTTCTTGCGTTGTCAGCTGAAACGCTCATGCATTCTTTTTATTATTTCCATCGGTAGTTTTGGCCTTGTTGTCAGATGGTTTGACCAATTTAGGGCAATTTGACTTAAAATGCCAGGCTTCTCCGCAGTTGTATCAGATCGTCGATTTCTTCCTGCACTCCTCTTCTCGGTGCCCCGGTCTTTTGCAGAAAGTGCAACATTCCTTACATTTTCCGAAATGTTTCCTTTTACAGTTTCCGCAAAATGGCGGGGTGGAAGCCTGCCCGGTTCCCTTTTTCTTGGAGTTACTATTATTACCCAAACGGAACCCTTGGGTAATCTTCTGAGCCAATTCCTTTTTCCTATTTTCCTCTCTTGTACGAACCAACCCGTCAGTTAAGGTATTGGCTAATTTGACTGCATCGTCGATCGTCCGGGGTCTCGCAGCTTTGACTATGTCGCGAATCTCGCTAATCAATCCCTAAATATAGCGAGAAATAAGTACAGGTTCTGGCGAAGCCAGAGTCGGTACAATTCTAGCATACTCGAAAAATTTCGAAGTATACTCACGACAATTAACATCCACCATTCGGTGGTTCAGGAATTGGTTTGTCATCTGTTCCTTTTCGTAGGAAGGACAAAACTTCCTTTCTACCAATTCTTTAAACTCCTCCCAACTCATGGCATAAGCCACGTCACTTCCTTTAGGTTGTAGCACCGTGTTCCACCATTCTAATGCCTCTTCCTTGAAAAGGTGGGATGCATACATCACCCTGTCTTCTTCTGCGCACTTACTTATTTTAATCACAGCTTCCGTCTTTTCTAACCAGCGTAGTGCAGCAGTGGCTCCTTCGTTTCCTGCAAATTCATTTGGTTTGCAGGCGAGGAATTCTTTATAAGTGCAACCCGTTGTTATCACTTTCATCCTTTTGGGTAATGGGGTTTGAATTACATTATTATTATTGCCCTCATTTACGTTGTAACTGAAACTACCGTCACGGGTGCATTTGCAATTGTCGGTTTTGGAAGGTTCAACAGGATTTTTAACGGCTGCGACTATTGCTGGGATAGCATTGGCTATTCCCTGGGCAACTATATTTTCTATATCTTCTCTATTGAGAAAATGTTCTTCTTTATTTGGTTTCGATTGATTAACTTCATTTGCCGGTTGGTTTACTGCGTTTGACATCTGAATTATTAACAATATACACGGATTATTGTCACAAAATAACTAGCAACTAAACACAATAGGGCAATCACAAACACAATTAAGTCAGCACATGTAACCAAAATCATTGACATTGTGACATTTATATTTTTATATATAATATTTATGCGTCCGTACAAATTACGTATTTACAGGTGATATTATACAATATTATACATTATTTTATTATTATTATATTATATTTATTTTATTTTATTTATATAGTTATTATTTTGTTTCACATATTACACAAAATAACTATACTACAGTTAACAGTCTTCAAAAAACGGAACTCCCGTTCATCGTACTTCCATGAGAGGTTTTCTTCTACAGCTTGGATCCGGTTCCCTGCATCCATCAGCTCTTCACCGTAGCGGCGTAGTTCAGCAACATTTTCTGGGTTCATGGGTCAAAAAGTAGCAGGGGCTAGTTCAAACTGTGGGAAGCACACATTGGGATTATTCATGAAGTTTTGGAAGTGCCAGCCGCTGGTCCACCATTCTTCCATTTGATCTGGAAGAGGTTGGGGTTGACAATAGGTTCAGGGATGGCAGGTTCCAAGTTGACAGGAAGTTCCGATTGAGCGGGAAAATTCAGGAGGGTTTCATCAGCTGGGCCAAAAAGGTCGCAGTTTGCCAGCTTTCTATCTAGTTCCTCCTAGGGTGGTAAAGTTGGAGCTTGTCCAGAACTTTCTCCCACTTCTTTCTCTTTTCCTTTTGGCTCAATGGTTTTCTTCACTTTTTGAGCAGCAGGTTTCTTCTTTCTCCCTCATTTCCAGTCTAAAAGCCTTCTTCTTTTCTTGGGTTTAGGTTTTTCCTGAAATTAAAACACTAGTGGCTCGTCTGCATCAGCCTAGTATCCGGCCTGGTTCTCGGTAGTTTCCATTTTAGTGCGATGTATTGAGAGGTTTTGGAGGGCCTCAGATAATTCACTCATGCTGTTAGTCACAGATAAGGAAACAAAAAATTTCCAAATTAAATTTAAAATTTTTGCAAATAAATTTTCACAGAAGCACAAGAATTCCTGTCTAACATTTAAATATTTTTCAAATACTTAATTGGCTTAAATTAGTGGCTCTGATACCACCTTTTCTGTCACGGCCCCCGACCCGTTTTGCCCGGTCTGGAAGCCGTGGGACAGAAACCCGTGGTATTTGTTTTTAATTGATAGCGGAAATTTTAACAGGATCGTTTAAAACAGAAAACACTGGATCATTTTATTAATAATATCAGGACAAACCCCGTATTTTACAAGAAAGGAATTTCCCTGGGAAATCCCCTGATTTCAGAAAACATGTTTATTTATTTACTAAGCCACTTCATTCAAGCTGGAGTGCTACGCGGCACTTTTCCTTGTTCACAGTAAATCACCTGAAACATGTTTTAAAAAGATTATATCAGCGAAAAATACTGGCGAGTGCATTCAATTTCTACAAAAGACACATTGTTATAATTCACAGTATTAAGAGCGATTACAATTGCCCCTATCTTCTAATTATCTGGTCAAGTTGTCAGTCGACCGGATCTGTGACTGTGGTCATATCACTATTGGTTCTGTTCACCCAAAAGTGACGTGTATCACTACTTAGGTTTGCCCACCTAAAATTGATAATACAGCAGTAATGTATACAATACCCCACTTACTGCCAGTAATTTAAGATTTGCAAAGACATAATCCCTGTAAAATATAACTAAAAAATGATCTAAGGTTTTGTAACACAGTTTGATAAAAAGAGAATGACTCACCTTGCAAGTTTAAATGGTCAGATTCTGCCTACTGATTAAGCCGGTAAACCTAGTTAAATATGAAATGCAAACGAAACTAGGTTAGTAACTTAATTAAACATTTACGATAATTCACGAGATCGAAAACCTCACGACGAATGACAAAGTATAGCCCAAGATTTGGGCAGCACTTAAACATCCATCGGATCAGTTTTAATCGATCGGACATTGTATCGTAGCAGCGATCGAGTTATTACCCCATTATCGTAGCACTGTCTCGACACTAATAAGTTGTTATTTGAGCAGAATATGTTGATTTTGAAGGAAATTTTCGAACAGAAGTGAACTGCTCATGCACGTCCAATTTATAGCTGAAAATCAGCTTTCTCGCGACCCGCGACGGCCTAAAGGCTGTCTTTCGCGGCCCGCCAGAGCCACCCTAGCTACGGCTAGGGCTGCCGTGTCACACCCTAGCTTCGCCACGTGGACGACGCGTGTCCCACATCCTTATCCGGTGACTCCAGGGCTGTCGCGCCCCGTGAAGACCCCCCCCCCCTAAACTCAGTCGCGCCCCATGACAGACTAAAATTGTTTATGTTCTTGGATTTTATGAAAAGTAGGGTTTTAGGGATTCGGGTTTTCATTTACGGAGCGTTTTAGGACATTTTTGTGAGAGTCGTTACACTTCGTACGAAGGCACGCCTTCGTACAAAGACAGTTGCTTCGTACGAAGCCTCTGTATCCCACCTGACACTCCAATTCGACCGTTTCAGCACTTTAGGGTACTTACGCACTTCTGTTCCCGTACGTAGGCTGATCCGGCGCTCCCTTCAATCCATTCCAGACCATGTTTACTTGCTAAGCACGCACTGTGAGTATACACGTACCCTTTTTCGCTTAACTCACTTTTGGGTGTTACATACGTTCCTTATCAAAACACAACACACACAACGCTAAAACACTTTTACAGACGCTAGCCGCTCTCGCATGTTATACGTGACTAGTTGAATACTCGTTTGCTATGTTTACACGGTGATAACTTGCCCTACCACCCTTCATAACGATAGTACTGTAGTTTGGACTCAGCACTTATTTATTCAGGGGTTGTTAAGGTTTACTTACTTTACGTGTTCGCTTCGGTGAGCACGTATCGCGCATTACTCTACTCGTAGTCATGTTGGTTAGCTTGTGTCATTGTCGATAGCCTACTTGATTCTCCCCTTTACGTGTTACATGCTGGTTATGCGTAAACGCTTTTATACTATACCTATGCAAACTTGTGTACTCACTTTTACATTATTGTATTGACTTTTATTTTAACGTATGTAACAGGTTGATGGATTCTTCTGGAAATGGTTTTGGAAATTTAGAAACCCACCTAAATCAAACTGAAATTTTGTTATGTTTCGTTGTTTGAGAAACTCGTAATCTGTGATGACTTTTGTTGAGATTTGTTTAATAGTATGGGATGTTGAACCTTTTAAATATTGTCACTAAATTAGTCGTTATGGATTCTCTCGAGCAACCTATACGCATCATGCCACATCCCGGTGATTCCGCATCGGTTGGGGTGTGACAGGTTGGTATTAGAGCCATAACTATAGGGAATTAGATCGAGTCATGTAGAACAGACCTAGTCTATAGTCTAAGTACAAAACAGACCTTTTGTACGAACCCACCTGATGTGGCTTCGTACGAACCTACATGCTATATTCTTGAACAAACCTATATTGCACCTTCGTACGAACTCACTAGCTTAGTACGAAGGTAGCCTTTCCTAAGGTTGAAAACTTATTCGCCTTTCCTAAGGCTAACACAATGTACACACTTGAAGACCCTCACATAACACAACCGAGTGATTGTGTCGAGATTAGGTGTGAAAACCAAGAACTCTCAAAAGGATCACTCACCCCGCGTATTACTCTTCGCACGAGAATCTTTCGCTGAGTTAGGAGTGAAATCCATATCTCAACAGAAATCTCCATTCCTATCTCATGGTTATTCTACCACAATTAGGAGCGAAGTTGTTAAGTTAGGGGTGAAACCCGCATCTTAGTAACTCGTTCCACTCCCTAAACTTGACTTTCAAGATCTCACCAAGGTCTCAACTGTTCCAATGAGCCGAGTCACGTAGTAACTGGAAAGATGAATGCCGTTAGCCGTATCACGGCGAGAGCATAGTCTATTAGGTAAAACGTGTACTCAAACTCATGGGGAATAGTTGAGTCACTTTGGGTAGTCGATGTCTCAACACCCAGGACGCTCCATTTTTAAGCGTGCAATCGTCGATTTTACGCATCATCTGATTTATCGCGTCTATGTGTTTTAAATTTGAGAATTTTACTCTTTACGCTTTATTTTGTTTCGTTTTATCGCTTTCCGCTTTACAACATACGCACGACTCGCACAGCTCTCGCAATCTAAAATGCTAACTAATCGCGAATGAACTAAGAAGTCTTATTTACTTTACGCAACTTGTGAGATCTCAAGGCGCTATGATTACTCGCTATATCACGTAAACCTCGCCCGCGCTACACGCAATTCAGAGAAGGTGAATACGTGCAAAATATGTGTGTATGTGAATTATGTGCTAATACGTGCTTATGTGGCTTATGTGAATCCATGCCTACATGATTATGTGATTTTGTGCATTATGTGAATAATAATAATAATAATAATAATAATAATAATAATAATAATAATAATAATAATAATAAATACATTGTATAAAACGCAAAACTCTCAACCAAAACTTGTTATAATCGAATCTCATCTGATTCCCATGATGACATCTGCAGAAGGACTCACGCTTGACGATGTCTTCTTTGGGTTCCCACACTCGCCGCAACATTCAGCGAAACAATGCTGACAAACGCATCGCCTCTCTCATGGCCAAGGAAATGGCTAAGGTGATCCCTCAAATTGTCAGCAAAATCCACGCTGTCAGCAGTAATTCTTCTGTGGATTCCAAGAATCCCTCGCCGAAGACTGCATTCAGCTTCAAGCAGTTCAAAGCCTGTGGTCCTATGAACTTTACTGGTGAAGATGGACCCAATATGATGTTTCAATGGTTTGACTTAGTCGAAGTTACTTTCTGACAAAGCGGATGTCTTGAGAATCTCAGCACTGTGAACGCCACTAGAGTCTTTCAGTCAAGGGCACTTAACTGGTGGACTGCCGAGCGCAACAGGCGCAAAAATGATGTAGCATATGGTCTCGCATGGGAGGAGCTGAAAGAGCTCATGATGAAGGAATTTTGTCCTCCCCACGAAGTCCAGAAGCTGGAAAACGAATTCCGGAACATCAAGCAACTTGGAGGTGATAACGCTAGACTCACAACCCGATTCAAGCAGTTGAGCATCATCTGTCCAAGTCAAGTGGACACTCCTGAGAAAACCATCAAGAAGTACATTTGCGCTCTTTGTCACACCCCGATCGCGTTAAAACAACAAAACCAAGGCTGAAATGTCAGGGAGTGTCGTAACAGAATCATTGTTTCACAACACATGGATTTGAAGCTATGTTTTACTGAATTAATAACTGTTTAACATTGTCTAGAAATAAAGTCAACGAGTTCAAACATATTGTCTTGCATATTTTATATCACTAAGGCCCTCGTCCAATCCTATGTTTTGCATTATGATCATCAAACAACTACACCTGAAACATATGTGAAAATAAAGTCAGCATCAAAATGCCGGCGAATACATAGGTTTTGTGAGTGTGTCAAATTCATGGCTTATATACATATTGCAATACCTCGTACGACTACTAGAGTCGATAATTGAAAACCTTGTATTGAAAAGTGCTTGGTATTGCAATACAATTAACCAACCTAAAACAAATTGGTTATAGTTTATAAAACCTCGTTGCCATGAACCTTGACCAAAACATTTGCTTTTGTAAACCAAACTGTAAATCGTCTCGTGAGAAAACTTGTATGGTTATATCATTTAGTAAACATCATTGCGTGACATCATTTGAAATCATTCATCTAAGTGAACTAAATAACGCCACGGAATGTAATATGATAAAAGCACTTACATATAAGAAGTACCAACGGCGTATCTACCATGCTTTTATCACATTACACCCGTCCCGTTATCTAATCACTTACCATAAACCAATCGTTCAAAATCATCCAATTGTACGTGTTATCAATCGTCCGTGTTTTCAATCGTTTAAATCGTTCAATCGTTTGTGTTATAAACCATCGTTCAATCGTCCGTGTCATAAAACCATTCGTTCAATCGTTGTAGATACATATGTCTATAGCTTTCGTCTGTATTTAGTCTATATTTACCTGATTGTTGTCTATGTATAGTTTTGTATATGTTTTGTATAAGATCCGGGATGAAACGCAAGATTGAATGTTTTGTAAGTCCATCCGGACGGATGGAGTCCATCCGGTCGGATGGACATAGTCATCCGGACGGATGATAATCTGAACGGATGATCATCCAGACGGTCAGTACCTTTCTCCCGGATGAGCTTACCTATAAATAGAGGGTCTTGGCTCTCATTTGAGACATCTGTTGTTGACACCTCTGGCGGAACTCTTGCAAATTTTCTCTAGAACCTTATACGAATCAACATCTTCAATGAGAATGAATGCATTTAACGGTGTCTATGTTGTCTATCTCTCTCCCACATCACTCTCGAATTCTGCACGATCGTGATGTTGCTGATCTGACCTGAGCGTGTTCGAGCAAACCGAACTCCCGGTCTTCACTATCGTCCGTGTTTTAATTGTGAAAACTAACTTTTGGTCGTTCTAGTTGAATACATACAAACCTGTGTGACACGTCTATACCAACAAAGGGTATCTTAAATTGACTAACAAACCACCAAAGGGTTTATTAAAATAATAGGTTATGTCGTTACCCACATTACCCCCAAATCCATGGTGATAGTCCGATAACGGGATTTGTCAGATCCTATTGTACCATAACATACTACTGGTCGTCTCGGCCAAAGCAAATGAATGACATTTGTGTTATGTATCAACGCACCAACAAGTTCGTCCACATTATTGAAATCGTTGTGTTTAATATAAACCATAGTATTTGTTTTTGAAAACTCGAAATCGTTTAGCACATATTAGTCACCCCAAAACAATTGAAAGCAGTAAAATATGGGAACTATGTACTCAAATAGTTACCACAAAACATGTAAAAAGAGGGGAGTCTATGTACTCACTTGAGATTGCAAGTGTCCTTGATTAGGTGAACTAACAAAGCTCGGGAAATTAAGGAATCAAGTGGCACCTAGTAGGGGAATCCTTACGTTAATAAATCGGGACCTAAATCGGGAGATCGGATAGAATGAGGTCTTGTAAACCAAATGAATGTTGGAACTCATATAATATGGTTTAACAAAGCCTACATTCTGATTTAATAGCAATCCTAAGTGCTTTTGACCCGTTATGACCCGTTAAGGTAGTTTACGCTACCTTAACGTGTGACAACTCGAGTTTCCACGATTTCCATCTTCGCATTAATTGCGCGTTAATTGTTTAAGTGTTTGTTAAAACGACTTGTTTGTTTTACAACTGTTAAATCGTATTGTGATTGTTATGATATATATGGTGTGCCTTATAAGTGAGTATGTTAATATATGGTTTATATTAATATATGGTTGTATAATTAATAAAATGGAACTTGTCTAATACCCGAAACCCTCCCCACCTGAAACAAACCCCCCACCCGAAAACACCCCTCCTCATGAAAACACCTAAGTGTTTTCGTCCAATATGTAGCCGGCGAAAACAAGTTGGGCTTGGGCCCGGTAGTAATCGGTTTTATATATATTTTGTTCCCCACTTCCCGTAAAAGTCTAATCACCAAAACTGAAAACCCTAGAGCATCTCTCTATCTGTGACGGCAACTACAAGCCTACGGAACCTTCTTGTGCCATCAATCCATTAGTTTTCTATCTCGGTTAGTGTGAATCCTTGTTCGGTTAGTGGATTAATAACACTTGTGATTATTTGTTTGATAATTATGAAGTAACTGTTAGGTATTTTTGTTTATGGAATTAATATATGCGATTAGGTTTATGGCTGATTATGCATGTGAACTTGTATTGAAAGTGCAGCCAAAGTGGATAGAAATCACTTTATATTGTAGGCCATAGCACTCATATTTACATATGGATTGTCAGAAATGCATGTGATTGTTTATTGGTTTTCAATGTTGATTCTTGTTTAATGATCGATGGTGATGGAAGGGTTGATAGGTGGTTGACTTTTGTGGATAACCAAAAGATATTATATTCTAATTGTTAGTAATTCAAATGAATGATTGTTTGTAATTCAAATGCATGTGATCATGGCAGTAGCCATGTGAGTTTTCATAGGGATATGTAAATTGATAAAGTCATGCATGTATGATTAGGTTGAATGCCATCAGTAAGTGCTCTCGATTAATTGATGCTCAGATGATTGTGTCAAATGATTGATTATTGAAATTGAATAATATCATATATGTGTAACTGTTAATCGTATGATCATTGGGTTGATGAAACGGCTGTAAATGATGATGTTGAGGTCCCAGACGGAAACACTAAGTGTTTTCGCCAAGCATTAAGTCCGACGAAAACCCTTGGGTTTTCGTCCAAGGTGATTTCGTCCCTAGGTGTTTTCGCCAGAAAAGGGATTTCGGCCGAGTGATTTCGTCATATATGTGATTTCATCATATGTTCTCTGTTAAGTTAAGCATGCAAACTCTGTTAAGTTATTAACCATGTTAAGTCCGTAACTCTGTTAATTATTAACTTAGTTTGTTTATTAATTCTGTTAGATGCAAACTCTGTTAAGTTATGCATGTAACCTTGTTAAACATGTAACTTAGTTAAATATGTTAATCCTGTTAAGTGTGTTAACTTTGTAAAGTATGTTAACTGCCTTTTAATCCTGTCAAGCATGAATTTCATGGATTTGATTAACTGCTTATATGATACGTGATAATTGCTTAAACATACTTCGTGACATAAATGGCATGTGATTCTATACGAACGAAACTGATTGTATATATACGTGCGTACTATAGGTCATGACTGATTATTTGTGAGCGTGTATTTCTTTATCATACCGAGCAAACCAAGGTGAGTTCACACTCTAGCCAAGGCATGGGATTCCCAAGGGTTGGGAATGGGTTAAAGATATTGAACGGTAACTACAAACTTGCTTATTCCCCATACAACAGGATACGTACTACCATAAGACCATCAACTCTATCATTTGAAGTCCCTCATTTATCGACTTAATCGCCGAGGCCTATGGCGAGCGGGTCATTAGTAGATAGCGCTATTAGGGTTTAACAAACCTCACACCGTGCCAGTCGGACGGGCGTGTACTAATGGACTATGGGCAAAGGGTCAATGCTGATAGACATTGACTTAGGGCACCTCTTACGTTTTCGTAGCAGTCGATACGCGTGGTCTAACAACACATGGGAAGCCCCCACTAATCTTCGCAAACATGTCTGGGAGACCGCGATACGAATTAATACGATACATGGTTTACAAAACAAACATACGATTTACAAAACGAATGCTATAACCAAACAACCAACTGTGAACTCGCTCAACTTTGTTGTTGATTCGTTGCTACATGCCTTGCAGGTCGTTAGGTACTCATGGAGTTTGCATAGGGAGGCGCAGTCGTTGTGGGACATGGCAGTGTGTGCTATGTTAAAAACATTTCTTTACTTCGTACTTAATACTTATATTGGGTTTTTACAATTATGCTTCCGCTAAACACTTAACTACGTTTTGGTTTGAAACACCTTTCATATTGTGTGGTTGAATTTTACGTATTACTTGTTATGTTCAATATGATTGGTGGCTTGATCCTGGTCAGTCACGCCTCCAAGCGATGATGGATTTTGGGGGTGTGACATATTGGTATCAGAGCCATTGGTTATAGTGAACTTGGTTTTAATAAGGGGAAAAGTTTTTGTTAAAACCAGACTATAACCTGAACAGTGCTCAACAATCCACAACGACGCCTCGCTCCACGTGCAAGACTCGACATTCTAGGTGATATGAATTATGTTTACATTGCCTACTTGCTAGATTACATAGAACTTTGCTCATGGTATGCTTAGATAAACGTAACAACTATTGTTTGAAAACACATGTGTGCTTACTCTCTCATGTCATCTCACTTTCACGAACCTTTCTCACTCATGTTTCCTTTGAAATAAAGATCATGAGTGGACGCGTTAACCTAACTCAAGCCCAGTTGGCGGCTTTGATCACTGAACAAGTTACTGCAGCACTCGCAGCTGCCCAGGCAGGAGGTATAACTTGCCATCACAACTTACTCTAGGATATTTAGATCCTACTCTCATAACCCAACACTTGTGCTTAATTTTGTTTACTCTTACGCACACGACAGGTCAACACGCTCAGCCACCTGTGTGCACATTCAAGACGTTCATGGGCTGTCATCCTAATACTTTCAGTGGCACTGAAGGAGCCGTTGGACTCCTCCATTGGTTTGAAAAGCTCGAGTCTGTCTTCGAGATGTGTGAATGCCCTGAGGCTCGTAGGGTGAAGTACGCCACTGGTACTCTCGAAGGCACTGCGCTAACTTGGTGGAACGCGCAAGTTCAGATGCTGGGGCTGGCGGCTGCTAATGCCACCCCATGGAATGATTTTAAGGAACTAATCAAGCGAGAATACTATAACCGTGATGACATCCACAAACTGGAAGTGGAGTTCTTTAACTTGAAAATGACGGGGTCAGAGATAGAGGCGTATACGAAGCGATCTAACGAACTGGCAATTTTGTGTCCAACTACGGTAGATCCTCCCATCAAGCGCATTGAGCTGTACCTCAAAGGCTTAGTACCAGAGATTCAAAGCCATGTGACTGCTGCTAACCTTGCTACTATCCAGGATGTTACTCGTCTTGCTCATCGTCTCACAGACCAAGCAGTGGAACAGAACAAGCTGCCTAAACGTATTGGTGCTACTACAAATACTACTTCTGCTACTCCTAGTGACAACAAAAGAAAGTGGGATGGAACCTCCAGCAAGGGTTCGACTTCGGTTCAGTCCCAGGCACAGCAGCGAAAGATCGATGACTACCAGAGTCCTGGTCAGCAATCTTCTGGTAGTCAAGGGTAGGGTGGATATCGAGGAAACCACCCAAAGTGCAATAGATGCAACAGGCACCACAGTGGTCAGTGCAACAGGGGTCGTTGCCAGAGGTGTCTCAAGATGGGTCATGAAGCTAAGGATTGCAGGAGCTCGCGACCTGCGAATCAGAACCAACAACAACAACCACCAGCTCCACAGAACCAGCAGCGACAGCGAGGTAACAGGGGATGCTTTCAGTGTGGTGCTGAAGGCCACTTCAAGCGGGACTGCCTCTAGTTGAATCAAAATCCGCACAACAACAACAACAATAATCAGGGCAATGGGAACAACAACGGGGGAAACAATGGAAACAATGGCGCCCGAGGTCAAGCGTTCGTGATTGGACAGGGTGACGCAAGGAATGATCCTAACGTGGTGATGGGTAGTTTCTTCTCGACGACTTTTATGTTACTGTCGTATTTGATTCGGGTGCCGATACCAGTTACGTGTCTCTAAAAGTTAGTCAAATGTTAAAGCGCACACCAACACTTTTGAACACCAAGCATGTTGTAGAGTTAGCAAATGGTAAAAGTCTAGAGGCCACACACATAGTTAAGGGTTGTAATCTTATCCTCGCTGGTCAGACTTTCTCTATCGATCTCATTCCTATAGTTTTGGGTAGTTTCGACATCGTCATTGGGATGGATTGGTTATCCCAACAACAAGTAGAGATCCTATGCAAAGAGAAGATTGTTCGTATTCTCCGTTCTGGCAAAGAACCTCTCGAAATTCAGGGCGACAAGAGTGGTGCTGTAGTGGGCATCATCTCCTTCCTTAAGGCCCAGAAGTGTTTGTGAAAGGGCCACACTGCTATTTTAGCACTCCTTACTGATGCATCAATGAGAGAGAAGAAGATAGAGGATATCCCAGTAGTATGTGATTTTCCTCAAGTGTTCCCTGAAGATTTACCTGGGCTACCGCCTCATCGCCAGGTCAAATTTTAGATCGAGCTAGCTCCTGGAGCAGCACCCATAGCTCGAGCACCTTATCGCTTAGCTCCAACCGAACTGGAAGAACTGTCCAAGCAATTGCAAGAACTCTTGGATAAGGGTTTCATTCGTCCTAGCTCTTCGCCCTGGGGAGCTCCCGTGTTGTTTGTAAAGAAGAAAGACGGTACCTTCAGAATGTGCATCGACTACCGCGAACTAAACAAGGTGACCGTAAAGAATCGCTATCCTCTTCCACGCATTGACGACTTGTTCGACCAGCTACAAGGGTCGAGCTACTATTCAAAGATTGATCTGAGGTCAGGCTACCATCAAAGTCCGGGACGAGGACGTCTCCAAAACAGCATTCAGAACACGCTACGGCCATTACGAGTTTCTGGTCATGCCATTCGGGTTAACAAGCGTGCCTGCAGTCTTCATGGATCTTATGAACAGAGTGTGTAAGCCTTACTTGGATAAGTTTGTGATTGTATTCATCGACGACATTCTGATCTACTCTAGGAGTAGTGAGGAACACGAGCAGCATCTACGACTTATTTTGGAACTCCTTCGAACAGAACAGTTGTACGCTAAGTTTTCGAAATGCGACTTCTGGCTTCGTGAAGTCCACTTTCTAGGCCACGTGGTAAACAAGGATGGGATTCATGTTGATCCATCTAAGGTAGACTCGATTAAGAACTGGCCTGCACCTCGTACACCAACAGAAATCCGCCAATTCTTGGGTTTGGCGGGCTACTATAGAAGGTTCATCAAAGACTTTTCCAAGATTGCACAACCCCTTACTTCACTAACTCTGAAAGGCGTTATCTATCGTTGGGGTAATACACAGGAATCAACATTCCAGCACTTAAAGGATAGACTTTGTAGTGCACCTGTCCTTTCATTGCCAGAGGGCACAGACGATTTTGTGGTTTATTGTGACGCGTCAATTCAGGGTCTTGGTTGTGTATTGATGCAACGGGATAAAGTCATTGCTTACGCCTCGCGCCAACTTAAGATTCACGAAAGAAATTACACTACACACGATTTGGAGCTGGGAGCTGTTGTCTTCGCGCTCAAGATATGGAGACATTACCTGTACGGTACCAAGTGCACCATCTACACCGATCACAGGAGTCTCGAGCATATCTTCAAGCAGAAAGAATTGAACATGCGACAACGTCGATGGGTCGAGCTATTGAATGATTACGAATGCGCCATCAAGTACCATCCGGGCAAGGCAAATGTTATGGCTGACGCCCTCAGTCGAAAAGATACTACACCTAGACGCGTACGTGCTTTACAACTCACCATCCAATCTAGTCTTCCTGCACAGATACGAGATGCTCAGGTAGAAGCATTGAAACCAGAAAACGTCAGGGCTGAAGCCCTACGCGGCTCAAGACAGCGGTTAAAACAAAAGGAAGACGGTGCCTATTACGTTACAGGACGCATTTGGGTCCCACTCTTTGGCAATCTACGAGAACTTGTAATGGATGAAGCACATAAGTCTCGTTACTCGGTACATCCTGGTTCGGATAAGATGTACCACGACTTGAAAACTACGTATTGGTGGCCTAGCATGAAAGCTCGCATAGCAACATACGTCAATAAGTGTTTGACTTGTGCGAGAGTCAAGACTAAATATCAGAAACCATCGGGCCTACTCCAACAACCAGAGATACCACAATGGAAATGGGAGCAAATTTCCATGGATTTCGTTACCGGCTTACCTAGATCTCAACGTGGGAATGATACTATTTGGGTGATCGTGGATCGACTCACAAAGTCTGCACACTTTTTAGCTATCAAGGAAACGGATAAGTTCTCCACTTTAGCAAACATTTATTTAAAGGAAGTGGTTTCGAGGCACGGGGTGCCGACCTCTATTATCTCTGATCGTGATGCACGATTTACTTCAGAACTGTGGCAGGCAATGCACAAATCTTTTTGGCTCACGATTAGACATGAGCACAGCATACCATCCACAAACAGATGGGCAGTCTGAACGCACCATCCAAACCCTAGAAGACATGCTGCGGGCATGTGTAATCGATTTCGGCAACGGCTGGGAAAAACACCTCCCGTTAGTGGAGTTTTCGTATAACAACAGTTACCACACCAGCATTCAAGCGCTCCATTTGAGGCATTGTACGGGCGTAAATGCCGATCACCTCTTTGTTGGGAAGAGGTGGGTGATAGTTAGATCACAGGTCCAGAACCGGTAGTAGACGCAACAGAAAGGATTGCACAGATACGACAACGCATGGAGGCAGCTCGCGACCGTCAGAAAGCCTACGCAAACAAGCGCCGGAAACCTCTAGAATTCCAGGTCGGGGACCGGGTTCTACTCAAAGTTTCACCCTGGAAGGGTGTGGTTCGTTTTGGCAAACGGGGCAAGCTCAATCCGCGATATGTCGGACCGTTTGAAATCATTGAGAAAATAGGCAAGGTGGCCTACAAACTAAATCTGAAGAAGTGTCTGTCAGATGAGACCCTCATAGTTCCTCTGAAGGAGCTCACTATCGACGATCAGTTACGATTCGTCGAGGAACCAGTTGAAATCACGGACCGAGACGTCAAGGTCCTCAAGCACACCAGAATACCTCTTGTTCGAGTTCGTTGGAACTCCCGTTGTGGCCCAGAGTTCACCTGGGAACGAGAAGATCAAATGAAACTCAAGTATCCCCAGTTGTTCGGAAACAGTGCAACCACTACTGAGGCTGAAGCTACTACAGAATTTCGGGACGAAATTCCAAATCAACGGGGGGATGATGTGACACCCCAGGAAAACCAGTAAACTACACAACACCACTAGCTTCCTGAGTAACCACGTGCTAAATTTCGGGACGAAATTTCTTTCAAGTTGGGGATAATGTGACAACTCGAGTTTCCACGATTTCCATCTTCGCATTAATTGCGCGTTAATTGTTTAAGTGTTTGTTAAAACGACTTGTTTGTTTTACAACTGTTAAATCGTATTGTGATTGTTATGATATATATGGTGTGCCTTATAAGTGAGTATGTTAATATATGGTTTATATTAATATATGGTTGTATAATTAATAAAATGGAACTTTTCTAATACCCGAAACCCTCCCCACCTGAAACAAACCCCCCACCCGAAAACACCCCTCCTCACGAAAACACCTAAGTGTTTTCGTCCAATATGTAGCCGGCGAAAACAAGTTGGGCTTAGGCCCGGTAGTAATCGGTTTTATATATATTTTGTTCCCCACTTCCCGTAAAAGTCTAATCACCAAAACTGAAAACCCTAGAGTATCTCTCTATCTGTGACGGCAACTACAAGCCTACGGAACCTTCTTGTGCCATCAATCCATTAGTTTTCTATCTCGGTTAGTGTGAATCCTTGTTCGGTTAGTGGATTAATAACACTTGTGATTATTTGTTTGATAATTATGAAGTAACTGTTAGGTATTTTTGTATATGGAATTAATATATGCGATTAGGTTTATGGCTGATTATGCATGTGAACTTGTATTGAAAGTGCAGCCAAAATGGATAGAAGTCACTTTATATTGTAGGCCATAGCACTCATATTTACATATGGATTGTCAGAAATGCATGTGATTATTTATTGGTTTTCAATGTTGATTCTTGTTTAATGATCGATGGTGATGGAAGGGTTGATAGGTGGTTGACTTTTGTGGATAACCAAAAGATATTATATTCTGATTGTTAGTAATTCAAATGAATGATTTTTTGTAATTTAAATGCATGTGATCATGACAGTAGCCATGTGAGTTTTCATAGGAATATGTAAATTGATAAAGTCATACATGTATGATTAGGTTGAATGCCATCAGTAAGTGCTCTCGATTAATTGATGCTCACATGATTGTGTCAAATGATTGATTATTGAAATTGAATAATATCATATATGTGTAACTGTTAATTGTATGATCATTGGGTTGATGAAACGGCTGTAAATGATGATGTTGAGGTCCCAGACGAAAACACTACGTGTTTTCGCCAAGCATTAAGTCCGACGAAAACCCTTGGGTTTTCGTCCAAGGTGATTTCGTCCCTAGGTGTTTTCGCCAGAAAAGGGATTTCGGCCGAGTGATTTCGTCATATATGTGATTTCATCATGTGTTCTCTGTTAAGTTAAGCATGCAAACTCTGTTAAGTTATTAACCATGTTAAGTCCGTAACTCTGTTAATTATTAACTCAGTTAGTTTATTAATTCTGTTAGATGCAAACTCTGTTAAGTTATGCATGTAACCTTGTTAAACATGTAACTTAGTTAAATATGTTAATCCTGTTAAGTGTGTTAACTTTGTAAAGTATGTTAACTGCCTGTTAATCCTGTCAATCATGAATTTCATGGATTTGATTAACTGCTTATATGATACGTGATATTTGCTTAAACACACTTCGTGACATAAATGGCATGTGATTCTATACAAACGAAACTGATTGTATATATACGTGTGTACTATAGGTCGTGACTGATTATTTGTGAGCGTGTATTTCTTTATCATACCGAGCAAACCAAGGTGAGTTCACACTCTAGCCAAGGCATGGGATTCCAAAGGGTTGGGAATGGGTTAAAGATACTGAACGGTAACTACAAACTTGCGTATTCCCCATACAACAGTATACGTACTACCATAAGACCATCAACTCTATCATTTGAAGTCCCTCATTTATCGACTTAATCGCCGAGGCCTATGGCGAGCGGGTCATTAGTAGATAGCGCTATTAGGGTTTAACAAACCTCACACCGTGCCAGTCGGACGGGCGTGTACTAATGGACTATGGGCAAAGGGTCAATGCTGATAGACATTGACTTAGGGCACCTCTTACATTTTCGTAGCAGTCGATACGCGTGGTCTAGTAACACATGGGAAGCCCCCACTAATCTTCGCAAACATGTCTGGGAGACCGCGATACGAATTAATACGATACATGGTTTACAAAACAAACATACGATTTACGAAACGAATGCTATAACCAAACAACCAACTGTGAACTCGCTCAACTTTGTTGTTGATTCGTTGCTACATGCCTTGCAGGTCGTTAGGTACTCATGGAGTTTGCACAGGGAGGCGCAGTCGTTGTGGGACATGACAGTGTGTGCTATGTTAAAAACGTTTCTTTACTTCGTACTTAATACTTATATTGGGTTTTTACAATTATGCTTCCGCTAAACACTTAACTAGGTTTTGGTTTGAAACACCTTTCATATTGTGTGGTCGAATTTTACGTATTACTTGTTATGTTCAATATGATTGGTGGCTTGATCCTGGTTAGTCACGCCTCCAAGCGGTGATACTCCGCGGGTGGATTTTAGGGGTGTGACATAACGCATCATTTGCGCAATTGCACGTTCGGATGGTCTAACTAGTCCTATGATAAGTCTTATATGCCTAAACATGTTTAATAATGTTGCATAATCAGTTTAAGTCTCAAAATTTTGGTTACATATGCTTAAAATGAAATTATGTGCAAAAATGGCATTTTGGTCATTTTCCTAAGGCATATAAACTACCTATCATACAACTAATCAAACAAAGTGACCATAAGGTATAACCTCAGAAGGTTATTCCCTATAAAACTGTGGTCACAAAATATGTTTGGTCGGATCCTAATGATCGACCAAACGCGTCGGGTTTGAAAGTTTAAGCGGTTGTCGAGACCGTTTGACTTACGGCCCTAAATAAGCACTAAACTAGAAGTGACGAGTTAAACATGTTAAAACATTTTTAACTAAGTTAGAAAACTGATTGTGTGTCAAAACAAAGTGTTTTGATACCCGAAAATAGTTTCGTTGCAAAATGCACATAGTCGTGCATTTTGACCGAAACTTTGACTCGTCACTTCGACTAGTCAAAGTGGTAATCAGTAGGTATAGTCGCAAGGGGCTATAACCATCGTGATTACGATCATGTTGCAAAGTTCAATTGAACTTTAACTTGACCAAATCATGGTCAAAGCTGAAAGTCAAACACTGTTTGACTTTTAGCTTGAAATAAATAAACAAGACTTGAAAGAACACTTACAGGTGCTCTAGGATGGAAAAATGACTAGAAAAACTCAGGTAAGAGGCCTCCAACAATGTGGTAGCCTCTACTTAGAGTTGTAGAGAGAAGAGAATGGAAATGAGCAATTTGGAATGAAGATGATCATGGGTATTTATAGTAATCTAAGATGAATGTGATCTTGCCAAGTGTTTTGTGTGGTGATCAAGGAATAATCTACACCATACACTTGTTAGGACCTGTTTATAGGAGTTGTTGAACACACAAAAAGCCCACAATAATCAGAAACAAGGATAAGAAAACAAGTGCAGCAGGTTGTTTTAATGAAAACTGGAATCTGCCCAGCATCATTTCTCGCGGCCCATGACCCAGACATGGGTTTCTGTCCTGCCCCTCTAGCTAGGGTACAGAGCAGACTTTATAAGGTTGTTAAAGCATATGGAACTTGAAATGTGCTTATAAATATCACGGATGTCGGTTCGTTTGGTAGTACGATCGCGTTTTTCGATTAATTACAACAAAACTCGAACGGACGCGAAAACGATCCAAATTGCGCGACGAATGGTATTTTTGCATTCCTATCACTAAAATACAATATTTTAGTGATTACAAAATTTTTAGATGTCCAGATATGGTCAGAACGCAAGATATGCACGCGTTTGCCTACTTTTGCAGTTTTGACGCTTTTAATCCCTGTGATCAAATAAGCGTATTTTTGCATACCGAACCCCTCAAAACTTATTTCTAAGCTATGTAAAGGGTATTTAGGTTATTTTTAGCTTATGATCTTGTTCCGAAGTGTATGTTGTTATGCGAATTGGAAGACTTTTGCAGTTTGTCGCAAATAGTCCCTGTGATCGAATAAACTTGTTTTTGCCACACCAAACCCTTCAAAACTTATTTCTAAGTTATGTAAAGGTTATTTAAGGTATGTTAGGCTTATATCACTGTTCCAGAGTGTTTTCCGCATTAAAATGGTTACGTTTACGTGACAGTTTGCATATAACTTTCCAGAAAGTGATTAAGAGCTCGAAATAGAACAAGAATTGAAACGTAAAATTGTCAAACATAAATAAAAAATATTGGGATCAAAACACATTGTTTCATTGATATTTGACATTGTTCTACATCATACAGTGTTTACAAGAGCACAAATGTTACAGTCTCCCTTACTTTAGGAAATTTCATCCCGAAATTTTAGCTAGAGCAAACATGTGTAAACAGATGTGGATATTTCGCCTTCATTTGCTCCTCACGTTCCCAAGTAAACTCTGGGCCATGTTTGGACTCCCAGTGAACTTTCATTATTGGTATTTGTTTGTTCTTTAGTCTCTTGACTTGACGGTCCATTATCTCCACAGGTTTCTCGACAAAGTGCATTGTGTCATCAACTTGAATTTCGTCGAGGGGAATATGGAGATTAGTATCAGCTAAACACTGCCTTAAATTGGACACGTGGAATGTTGGGTGAATATTCCCAAGTTTAGGAGGTAGCTCAAGTCGATAGGCAACCTTTCCGATTCTTTCAACAATCTTAAATGGTCCAACGTATCGTGGTGCAAGTTTTCCTTTCTTTCCAAATCTCACTACTCCCTTCCAAGGGGATACCTTGAGTAGGACGTGGTCTCTGACTTGAAATTCCAAGGGCTTGCTTCGCATGTCCGGATAACTCTTTTGACGGCTTCTAGCTGTCAGAAGATTATCGCGAATTTTCTTGACTTTTTCCGTTGTTTCCAGAATGAGTTCAGGTCCAGTGAGCTGAGCTTCACCGACCTCATTCCAACAGATAGGTGAACGGCATTTTCAACCGTATAAAGCTTCCAAAGGTGCCATGTTGATGCTAGCATGATAACTATTATTGTAAGAGAACTCGATCAATGGTAGATGCGAATCCCAATTACCACCAAAGTCTGGCACACATGCACTAAGCGTATCCTCCAATGTTTGTATCGTCCTCTCGAATTGTCCATCCGTTTGGGGATGATAAGTAGTGCTCAGATTGAGTTGGGTTCCCATAGCAGATTGCATGGTCTTCCAAAAGTGAGATGAGAATCGAGCATCACGGTCAGATATGATGTTCAAAGGAACACCATATCGGGATAGAATCTCATCGACATATATCTTGGCGAGTTTATCAGCAGATAGATGCTTGCATATCGGCAAAAAGTGTGCTGATTTTGTAAGACGATCAATGACTACCCAGATGGCATCATGACCTCTAGATGTGCGCGGTAACTTAGTGATGAGATCCATCGCAATGTTCTCCCACTTCCATACCGGTATTTCTGGTTGTACAAGCAAACCAGATAGACGTTGATGTTCAGCCTTGACTTTGAGACAAGTTAGGCATTTAGACACATACAAGGAAACATCCTTCTTCATACCCGGCCACCAATACTGAGTACAAAGAACTTTGTACATTTTGTCAGCACCATGATGGATTGAATAACGTGACTTATGAGATTCGTTCATCACTAAAATGCAAAGATTGTTTTGACTTAGAATCCACAGTCGGTTCTTGAAATAAAGTAACCCATTATCTTTTGTTTCGAGTTGAAGCTCAAGATTAAGTGGTAGCTCATTTTTCAATAAGCCTTGGGTTACACATGTTCGTTGTGCTTGAAGGACACGAGATTAGATATCGGAGAGAATTCAAACACAATTTAGCTTGACACGTTCCTTTTGAGTTAGTGCATCGGCTATAACATTCGCCTTACCAGGGTAGTAGCGAATCTCACAGTCGTAATCATTCAAGAGCTCGACCCAGCGTCGTTGTCTCATGTTTAGCTCCTTCTAATTGAATATGTGTTGGAGACTATTGTGGTCTGTGAAAACCACACACTTCATGCCATAGAGGTAGTGTCTCCAGATTTTCAGAGCAAAAACTACTGCGCCTAATTCAAGATCATGAGTTGTGTAGTTCTTCTCGTGAATTTTCAATTGTCATGACGCATAAGCTATGACTTTACCTTATTGCATGCGAACGAAACCAAGGCCTTGATTCGATGCGTCACAGTAGACAACGAAATCATCGTTGCCATCAGGTAAAGATAAGACATGAGCATCACTGAGTTTTTGTTTCAGTGTTTGGAAAGCTTCCTCTTGTTTGGGTCCCCACTCAAAAGGCTTATTCTTCTGTGTTAAAGCAGTGAGAGGGACCGTGATCTTTGAGACGTTCGCGATAAATCGTCGATAATAACCAGCAAGACCAAGAAAAGACCGAACTTCTGTAGGTGTAGTGGGTGTATTCCAATCCTTAATCGCACCGATTGTGGAAGGATCCACATGAATACCTTGCTCGTTGACAATATGACCCAAATACTGAACTTCCTTAAGCCAGAATTCAAACTTGGAGAATTTGGCAAAGAGTCGTTCCTTCTTCAGGAGTTCCATTGTCAGATGAGGGTGTTGTTCGTGATCGGCTCATGATTTAGAATAAATAAGAATGCCGTCGATGAACACAATGATGAACTTGTCTAAATAAGGTTTACAAACCCTATTCCTTAAGTCCATGAAGACAGCTGGAGCGTTCGTCAAACCAAAAGGCATGACAGTGAACCCGTAATGACCGTATCTCGTGCGAAAAACAGTTTTGGGAATATCTTCTTCGAGCACACGAAGCTGATGATACCAAGAACGCAAATTGATATTGGAGAAAGATGTAGCACCTTGCAGCTGATCAAATAGATCATCAATTCGTGGTAGGGGATATTGATTCTTGATTATGAGTTTATTGAGCTCACGATAATCGATACACATACGAAAAGATCCATCTTTCTTTTTCACAAACAGGACTGGAGCGCCCCATGGTGAATAACTCAAACGGATGAATCCTTTGTCAGATAACTCTTGAAGCTGCTTTGACAACTCTTGCATCTCGGATGGTGTAAGGCGGTAAGGTGCTTTAGCGATCGGGTTAGCATTAGGTACAAGGTCAATATAAAATTCAACTTGACGAACTGGAGGTAAACCAGGCAGTTCATCAGGAAATACTTCTGGATAATCTCGAACAATCAGGATATCTTGAATACTTTAGTTCTTGCCTTTCTCCTCTACGAAATGTGCCAAGAAGGCCACATAACCTTTTCGTAGGTATTTTTGGGCTTTAGTACATGACATGAGTCTCAAACCAATCGAGGGTTTCTCGCCACGAACCTCTAAGACTTCACCAGATGAAAGAGGTATACGAACTATCTTGTCGAAAAAAATCACCTCAGCATGGTGTTTAGTTAACCAATCCATTCCTATGATAATATCGAAACTTCCAGGTTGCATTGGCGTGAGATCAATAGGAAAAATGTGGTTTTCGAGGTTCAACTGGCAATCACGAAAGACAGAATCGAGTACAAGAGGTTCACCAGTATCAATTTCGACAGATAAGGGCTTTCCTAGATTAGTTCTAGGCATCGCAAGTATAGGCTCAAACGCTAATGATACGAAGCTCTTATCGGCACCAGAATCGAAAAGAACAGATGCAGGGTGATGGTTAACAAGGAACGTACCCTTAATGACCTCGTTATCAGCACGGGCCTTGTTAGCATTCAGGTTGTATGCTCGTCCACGAGCGGGATTAGCATTTGCATTCGCAGGCTTCAGACAGTTGTTCCTGAAGTGACCCATTTCACCACAATTATAACATGAACCAGGTAGGAATGGAGGACTAGCAGCGTTTCCCTAAGCTTGTGCTGGATTCTGTGCAGCTAGGTTTGGAACGGAACGACAAATATTGGCCGTGTGGCCAAGTCTACCACAAGATGTACACTGTCAACGAACTAGCTGTGCCGAATGATGACCATTGCACCGATTACAGTTGGGTGCAGTACCAGCATATGGCTTCCTCGCAGGAGGCTGTGCCGGTTGGTCCTGTGTGTTCTGGTTAGGTTGTGCGGTAACAGCAAAGTTCTGCGAAGCCTTACGCTTCCACGACCTCTTTGACGACTCAGCTTTCTTCTTGTCTTTCCCTTTGTCTTGAGTGGTTTTGGCTGATTGTTTCTAATCACCCTTCCTAAACAGCTTACCCTTCCTGACTTGGGACTCAGTTAGGGTTGCAGCCAACTCGATGGCCTGACGTACAGTGGTAGGGTTGCTACCAGTAACTACGTCTTGCACAGGGTCAGGCATCGATATACCTCTCGATTGCTTTATCCAACGGGGTAACCATAGTGGGACAAAGCAAACTCAACTCCTCTTAACGATCCATGTAAGCACGGTGTTCTCCCCCATCTTGTTTTAGATCATCGAATTCCCTTTCCAACGCCCTTAGTTCGTGACGTGGACATAACTCTTTCATCATGAGAGCCTGAAGCTCTTCCCAAGTTTGTGCCATCGCCACATCGGCACCCATGTCTCTCATCACACCATTCCACCAAGTTAATGCTCATTTCTCAAAAACACTGGATGCAAACTCAACCTTTCCCTCATTCGGACATTGAACATATCGAAATGTGCTTTCCAGACTCTCGAACCATTGTAGGAGAGCAGTAGCTCCTTGAGACCCATAAAATTTCAGTGGTTTAGCCGAATTGAACGTTTTGTAACTGCACTGAGCATTGTTATTGTTTTTATTGTAATTTGCTTGATTGATCTGAGTAATTAGGTTTGGAATCACAATAGCAATTTGCTGAGCGACTAGGGCTGCAATCGTAGCATCTTGAGTTTGACCACGTCTAGGAGGCATTCTAAAAAGAACAAGGAAACATGAGAAATGAGTGAGATTGACATTTGGATAAACAAAAGAGGTATTGAGAATATCGACGAAACATAAGGAAGGTGATTATTCGTTCATTGCCTCGAACAAACAAACGACACACAGTGACTAATCAAAGTAAATGGGTCATAATAATGTATTGCGAAGACATGCTTTAGCCTATAAGTGGACACTCACCCCAAGAGTTCCCAGGTAAGAGTGACTGGTCCGATACTACGGATTTGTATGAACACTCTAGCCTTAGACAGAAAACTCAAGGTACAGGCACCCACCCTTCTAGATTGCACATGTTCACAATATAAAGACCCAAACTTTGACAAGATTTTGAAAACTTTGAAGGCACCAAGCCCTAAAACAAATCATCCAAGAATAGATGATTGATTTTCAAAACGGATTTGTAACTTGTGTTCTTGTTGTGGTTGTCACCTAAAGATAGGTGACGATATTGTTTTAAGATCTAAACACAAGATAACTTGTGTTAGGGTGGTCCGAGAAAGGTTATAGTCTAGATCAAAGCATTACTAATAACCTAATTCCCTATAACCATGAGATCTGATACCAACTCTTCTGTCAAACCCCAACCACGTTAAAACAACAAAACCGCGGCGGAAACATCAGGGAGTGTCATAACAGAATCATTGTTTCACAACACATGGATTTGAAGTTATGTTTTACTGAATTAATATTTTTTTAACATTGTCTTGAAATAAAAATAAACGAGTTCAAACATATTGTCTTGCATATTTTATGTCACTAAGGCCCTCGTCCAATCCTATGTTTTGCATTATGATCATCAAACAACTGCACCTGAAACATATGTGAAAATAAAGTCAGCATAAAAATATCGGCGAGTACATAGGTTTTGTGAGTGTGTCAAATTCATGGCTTGTATACATATTACAATACCTCGTACGACTACTAGAGTCGATAATTGAAAACCATGTATTGAAAAGTGTTTGGTATTGCACTATAATTAACCAACCTAAAACAAGTTGGTTATAGTTTATAAAACCTCGTTGCCATGAACCTTGACCAAAACATTTGCTTTGGTAAACCAAATTGTAAATCGTCTCGTGAGAAAACTTGTATGGTTTATATCATTTAGTAAACATCGTTGCGTGACATCATTTGAAATCATTCGTCCAAGTGAACTAAATAACGCCAGGGAATGTAATATGATAAAAGCACTTATATATAAGAAGTACCAGCGGCGTATCTACCATGCTTTTATCCCATTACAGCCGTCTCGTTATCTAATCACTTACCATAAACCAGTCGTTCAAAATCGTTCAATTGTATGTGTTATCAATCGTTCGTGTTTTCAATCATTCAAATCATTCAATCGTTCGTGTCATAAACCATCGTTCAATCGTCCGTGTCATAAAACCATTCGTTCAATTGTCTGTGTTTTAATTGTGAAAACTAATTTTGGTCGTTTTTAGTTGAATACATTCAAACCTGTGTGACTCGTCTATACCACCAAAGGGTATCTTTAATTGACTAAAAAACCACCAAAGGGTTTGTTAAAATAACAGGTTCTGTCGTTACCCACATTACCCCCAAATCCATGGTGATAGTCCGATAACGGGATTTGTCAGATCCTATGGTACCATAACATACTACTGGTCGGCTCGGCCAAAGCTAATGAATGTCATTCGTGTTATGTATCAACGCACCAATAAATTCGTCCACATTATTGAAATTGTTATGTTTAATATAAACCAAAGTATTTGTTTTTGAAAACTCGAAATCGTTTAGCACATATGAGTCACCCCAAAACAATTGAAAGCAGTAAAATATGGGAACTATGTACTCACATAGTTACCACAAAACATGTGAAAAGAGGGGAGTCTATGTACTCACTAGAGATTGCAAGTATCCTTGATTAGGTGAACTAACAAAGCTCCGGAAATCAAGTAATCAAGTGTCACCTAGTATGGAATCATTACGTTAATAAATCGGGACCTAAATCGGGAGATCGGATAGAACGAGGTCTTGTAAAGCAAATGAATGTTGGAACTCATATAATATGGTTTAACAAAGCCTACATTCTGATTTGATAGCAATCCTAAGTGCTTTTAACCCGTTAAGGTAGTTTATGCTACCTTAACGCGTCATTTGCGTAATTGCGTGTTCGGATGGTCTAACTAGTCCTATGATAAGTCTTATATGCCTAAACATGTTTAATAATGTTGCATAATCAGTTTAATTGTCAAAATTTAGGTTACATATGCTTAAAATGAAATTATGCGCAAAAAGGGCATTTTGGTCATTTTCCTAAGGCATATAAACTACCTATCATACAACTAATCAAACAAAGGGACCATAAGTATAACCTCGGAAGGTTATTCCCTATACAACTATGGTCACAAAATATGTTTGGTTAGATCCTAATGATCGACCAAACGGGTCGGGTTTGAAAATCTAAGCGGTTGTCGAGACCGCTTGACTTACGACCCTAAATAAGCACTAAACTAGAAGTGACGAGTTAAACATGTAAAAACATGTTTAACTAAGTGAGAAAACTGATATGGAATAAAAACAAAGTGTTTTGACACACGAAAATAGTTTCGTCGCAAAATACACATAGTCGTGCATTTTGACCGAAACTTTGACTAGTCACTTCGACTAGTCAACGTGGTAATCATTAGGTATAGTCACAAGGGACTATAACCATCGTGATTACGATCACGTTGCAAAGTTCAGTTGAACTTTGACTTGACCAAATCATGGTCAAAGCTGAAAGTTAAACAGTGTTTGACTTTTAGCTTGAAATAAATAAGAAGACTTGAAAGAACACTTACAAGTGCTCTAGGATGGAAAAATGACTAGAAAAACTCAGGTAAGAGGCCTCCAACAATGTGGTAGCCTCTACGTAGAGTTTGTAGAGAGAAGAGAATGGAAATGAGCAAATTGGAATAAAGATGATCATGGGTATTTGTTGTAATCTAAGATGAATGTGATCTTGCAAAGTGTTTTGTGTGGTGATCAAGGAATAATCTACACCATACACTTGTTAGGACCTGATTAGAGGACTTGTTGAACACACAAAAAGCCCACAATAATCAGAAACAAGGATAAGAAAACAAGTGCAGAAGGCTGTTTTAATGAAAACTGGAATCTGCCCAGCATTAGTTCTCACAGCCCGCGACCCAGACAGTGGTTTCTGTTGTGGCCCACCAGCCAGGGTACAGATCAGACTTTTTAGTTTTGGCAAAACAAGTCCCTGCAGCTCCGAAACTTGTTTTTCGACGCGTTTAACCCTCGTTAACCCATTTTCAAGGCTTTATAAGGTTGTTAAAGCATAGGGAACTTGAAATATGCTTATAAATATCACGGATGTTGGTTCGTTTGGGCATACGATCACGTTTTTCGGTTAATTACGGCGAAACTCGAACGGACGCGAAAACGATCCAAATTGCCCGACGAATGGTATTTTTGCATTCCTATCACTAAAATACAATATTTTAGTGATTAAAAAAAACTTTAGATGTCCGGATATGGTCAGAACGCAAGATATGCACGCGTTTGCATACTTTTGCAGTTTTGACGCATTTAATCCCTGTGATCAAATAAGCGTATTTTTGCATACCGAACCCCTCAAAACTTATTTCTAAGCTATGAAAAGGGTATTTAGGGTATTTTTATCTTATGATCTTGTTCCGGAGTGTACGTTGCTATGCGAATTGGTAGACTTTTACAGTTTGTCGCAAATAGTCCATGTGATCGAATAAACTTGTTTTTGCCACACCAAACCCTTCAAAACTTATTTCTAAGTTATGTAAAGTTTATTTAAGGTATGTTAGGCTTATATCACTGTTCCGGAGTGTTTGTCGCGTTAAACCAGTTACGTTTACATAACAGTTTGCGTATAACTTTCAAGAAAGTGATTAAGAGCTCGAAATCGAACAAGAATTGAAACGTGAAATTGTCAAACATAAATAAACAAATATTGGGATCAAAACACATTGTTTCATTCATATTTGATATTGTTCTACATCGTACAGTGTTTACAAGAGCACAAAAGTTACACTCTTCCCGACTGTGTCGCTGACTTTGTTCAAGCAACGAAACTAGCAACTATTGTGAAAACTTATCAGCTCGCAGCAGAAATCAATGACAAGCGAGTCTTGGTCGGAGTTTTCAAGACCTTGACCAAGAATCTCAACCAAGCTATTGCAACGCTAAGCACTGAAAAAACACCATCTCAAGCTCCTAAGTCAAATCGCCAGAGTCGCAAGCGAAGGAACTCCAACAAGAACTGCGCGGTAGTCACGCTGCCTAACACCCAATCTCGTCAGGTTGCTACTCCCAATGCACCGCCTACTAAGCGTGTGTATACTGGGAATCATCCATTGTGCCCTAATTGCACCTACCATCATCCAGTGGAGACAAACTGCCGTTTCTGCATCAACTGCAACATCTTTGGGCACTACACGGCCAATTGCCGCTCAGGCCCTCGTCAGCAAGCTCCTCAAGCTCTCGCAGCACCGCCAGCTCAACCTCTCGCTCCATAGGTTAACCCAGCATTTCCAGTACCAGTTGCTCATGCACGTGCTTGCTACACTTGTGGCGATCCCAGCCACTTCGCAAATGTCTGCCCACAGCGTGTTGTTAAACAAGAGCCGCAGCAGTAGCCACATCAACAGTAGTAGCAGCAGTAATGTAGATCCATTTTTCTTGGAGGATCCGATACGAAAACCTATTCCCTGTTTATCACAAACACTATCACGGGTGCGGAATCCCGGTAAAGGTGCAAACCAAAAAAATGTAAAGTGGATAGGAAAAACAGATAATCAAAGATTCACTTGGATTAAAAGGACGAGAACAATATCAAACATATACACACAATGTTTGACGATAAACTCTCTGGTTTCACTATGCTCTCATCACCTAACTGATAAACAACTTTGTTATATATACTGCCCATTTAGACGAACCTTCATATGACGAAGGAATGAGTGGGGAAGGTTAAACTTCCCCACACATTATCTTGATGAACCTTGAAAGGTTCCCCATGTATGTTCATGAGGAAGGTTAACCTTCCTCAATCACAAACAAGACATAATATATTCTAAGTGATTTATCAGTGTGAGTATGATAACAAGTAAAGAAAAAACATCAATGCACACTTGCATTATGTTAACCATACAATAGAGACAGACGTCATACCAAGTAGGATAGGAGGATATCCGACTAGGTAAACATGACGGAACGTACAGACTCGATAACAAAAGACTGTTTAACATACAACGAAACAAGACAAGTTACAGACACAAAAATGCACTAACAAACTCCCCATTGTCTGTTGCTTGGTCTTCGCTCTTTGAGTCTTCAATCTTCAGTGTTGTGCGGACCAGGTGCTTCCGGCATGTATACCACGATAAAAGCAGAAACAAGCGACACGTTGGAACATTAAAGCTTGTTAAGCGTACTCGTCTTCATAGAAGATATCATGCCGAAACAGTTTGTTGATGTCGGCCGCAGACATGTTGACAATCCACATCGGATCTAGCATGCGAAAGTTTTCTTGATCTTTAAATACAATCACCGCTTCATGCGTATCCGAATCACAACACCATAACCGCATATTCCCCAAGAAATTCTGTTTCATCGGCATCAGCGGAATTTTATCCATGACTTTCGGCGGCTGATAGATTAGCTTGTATCAACCCGTGTTTGTCTCTGGATCTAGCGTACACTTTATCTGCTGATAGATCGGAAACTGCGGTTTGTAAAGTTCATCTTTCCACCCGTTTCGACGATTAAACCTCAATCTCTTTTCGAACAAAGTTGCTCCAGCATAGTTTGAGCGATTGATCAGTTTCAACTTTGTTAAGGCAGCAGAGTCATAGAATGGCAGAGATGTGATACTCAGCAATGAATTGAAATACCGGATGCCGTGTTCGCGCTTGATGGCCATACAGTGAATATCCTTCACGAACATCCAGCTGAGTATCTTTCCATGTGGCTTTTCTTTTACGTACTGCATGTAATCAACTTGCGCTTCCGGAGGAGTTGGTTTCTCGATCTTCGACAAAAAGCTTTTTCTCCATTCTTGGAAAGCGTCTGTCGGATCGTCTGAAGAATCACGTTTATCAAATTGCTCGTTGATGTCGTCAAGATTCTCGTTCAGCCATTCTTCATCGAACAGATCAAACTCCGTTCCGTCAGCACGAACGTAAGTTGATTTACTCGATTCGCCTTCAAAAACTATTTGATCCAGATTATCGGTGTCAACTGTTTATGGTTCAATTGGCATTTGATCAATCACAGCATCATCAACTGTGTTCATTTCTTCCAAAGCTAGTTTCTGCTCATATGATAGATCTTCCACCAACTCCCCTTCTTCTAAAAGTTCTCCAGATACAGGATGTACAACCTGTAAGGCAATATCAGAAGAGCTAATAACATTAGAAGTACCAGCCACGTCACTTTCCACGTAGGAAGTGCTTTCGAACATTTGCATTTCAGCTTGTGCACTACTCGATGTTCCTTGAGAAGATTTGACTTGTGGAGGCTGGTAAGCTACGATATGTGTAGATGTAGAGGCTAGAGGTTATTGAGCTGCAGCTGAGGGATCTGGATTCCCTTGATCTTCAGAATCATGATCATGCTTCTTCAACACTTCCTGTTGCTTGCATCGTTCATCCCACAAATCTGCAACACGTTTTCTGACGATTTCAAGATTATTATTCATAATCCTAACTCCATCAGCAATAGTTATATTTCGACTGTCGTACCACGCCTTGATTTCACTATACTTTTCTTTGAGCAATTCAGCAGATTATTGAAGAACACCACTGATCTGTCTGAAATGATTCATCTCTAACACACGAGCATTATCAGCCGCTTTTAGCCTTTCATTTTCAGCTTTAAGTTGATCGATCTCAGCTTGTTGGCGTCCTATAACAGTTTGTTGTTGTTCTATAACCGTTTCTTGTTGTTCAACAGTGGACTTCAACGTATTTATTTCCATCAGTTGACTGAGTTAATCATTCTTGGTGATCCTGATGAAATCGGTTTGCCTTTGTATACGATCTGCAGCAGCTTCAAGTTGAGAAAATAAGAAGTTGTTCTTTTCATCTTGAGACATTTCCGAGAATATCCTTTGACGTTCAGAACTAGGCTGAGATGTAGTCGCTCTGATTGCAGAAGCCATTGATCTTTGTGGACCAGCTTGAGGAGTTACCGTTGGAGTTTCAGGAGCCGATGTAACCACAGGGGGTGGTTGAGTAGCTGTAGTTGGAGGTTCTGTAGATCTCGGAGGAGACGACACCATTGTAGAAGCTTCGTCAGCTGTGAATCCAAAGTTTGGATCCATTTCAGCTTCCTGTATAGGCTCAGAAGGAACAGATTGCTGAGCAGACGATGAAGTACCAAGGTTCTTTCTAGCTTTCTTCTTGCGAAGGACAGTCGTTTTCTTCTTCTGTAAACGTTCGGTCTCAGTAACTGACGGTTCATCTCCACCAGCACTACTAGCGCCAGGTGCACTAGCTGCTGTCGCTCCAGCATCACCACCATCACCATCACCATCATCATCACTATCAGACGAATCAGATGAATCATGCTTGCGCTTGAACTTGTCTTTCATCTTCTTCTCTAACTTTGGTTCCTCATCATCTGACTGGCTGTCGTCATGACACCATTTGTCATTAGCAGGAGCCACATATTCATTGTTTGCCAGAGCACCAAACATCTTTCGAGGAGGGTCCGATTCTTTGTATCTCTTAGCAGAGAAACCCTTGAATATCCATAACGAGTTTTCCAGCATAGCATCGATCTTAAGAATGTCGTTAGCAGTCTTGGGAAGATCCGGATGTTGAACATTCATTATCATTTGTATAAATCTCGGATACATCCAGAATTTGTTGCCGGATGTATGAGTTCCTGTTCTACTCAGATTCTCTTTCATGTTGGCGAAGATAAACTGTGAAATGCTGAAAGGTTTGTTCAATATCAATGCAACCATCAACCCCACAAGATCATTCCCTGCCTTATCATAACCTGCACGACTTTTACTTAAACATTGAATTAGTACATACAGCAGGAACTTGTACCGTAGTGGCAAATTAGCTTTGTTTATTTGCCCAGAAAAGATATCGCCGGTGTACTTCATTCTCAGTAGGCATCCACGCGTGCACATGATCGGAATGGAGAATGGAGCATTTGCGTCATCTTGAAGCTCCAAAACAGTGTTTATAATCTCTGGTGATACATCCACATTCAACTGATGAACCTGCCCTTGTATAACTTCCTTCCCGTCAACTTCTATGATTTTCGCAGTTTCCCAGAAAGCTTTAATAAGTGAGTTGTACACAGGTGTTGAGAATGTAACAGCTTTGTTAATACGAGATTCCCTGAGCCATTTCGTAATCTCCTTGTAACCGTCAACTTTTCCTTCAGGATCTAAGAAAGCAACCATATTGTGTCAAGGTTCGGACATTAGTTGTTCTTCTGTTTTGTCCGTTTTCTTTGTGGCTTTGCGCTTTTGAGCTTTCGGAGCCATTCTGTGTATGAAACATACTCGTAATGAGACCAAAGCATATAACACTTTAACAATACCTATATGTATACACATTTTATGTTCATTGTAAACATTAATCATGTATATATATATACCTACTTTATAAGAGTTACAACTTTTGACAAAACAATGAAATTTTCTAAGTGTTTAGTTTCAAACAAAGGTTCACAGTGACGAAGGTTTATTCCTCATGACGAAGGTTTAAAACTTAGTCAATTTAAAGTTCGCCGTTCAGAAGTCAATTTTGGGGATTTTGTCAAACTTGAGGTTCGTCGTTTGGTGTTAAAACCCAGTTGATTAAATATCAAACAAAAACTCAAATGAAACACCCAGAAAGAACCCAAAACCCAGAATTTTATTTACATGCCTGTTAACCAATGTAAAAACAACCATCAGCCAGCCGTACCTAGTAACAAGAACCTAGAACCCTTGTTTGACATATGAACTTCAAGACAAACAACAGACATCAGACATATGATCTTCAAACATTTACAAACCCTAACCCCCTTTTGGATCATTATATCATTCAAAACAAATCAAACAAATAATCAACATACACATAAATCTCACTACATTCTATCATTTCAACTTATGTAAGTGTAAAATGAAGACATGAACAGGAACATGTATAATCAATCAATCATCAACAAGTTTCAAGGGGTTAAACAAACATCGAGAGTGAACAGTGGGTGAATAATGTCTTAATCAGGTTTTGGTCCATTAAAACACCTTTGTTTGGTACAAAACACAGAGAAATCGGATGTATTTTGAAGTCGGTTACCTGGGGTTGTTTATCGCCGGAGAAGAAAGTGAACAGTGAGAGGGTTTTTGATGAACAGTAGGTCGGTTGGAGAGAGATTTTGGAAAAATAAGACAATAATACACAAGGGCCCTTTATATAACCTGGACCCACGAGGAAGGTTAATCAGGGGCGGCGAAGGTTAAATCTGGTGGGGAAGGTTAAAAGGGCGGCGAAGATTAATGTTTGGGGAAGGTTAAAAGGGCGAAGGTTCATGTTTGATCGAGGAAGGTTTAAACGGCGAAGGATAAGTCTGATCGAGGAAGGTTTAGACGACGAAGGTTAATTCTGATCGAGGAAGGTTTAGACGGCGAAGGTTAATTTTGGGCCGAAGGACATTGGGCTCGGACTCAGGTTTAATTGGGCCGACGGTTAAGTTTGGTCTCAAGGAAGAATTGGGCCGACGAAGGTTTTCTCTCGAGGAAGAATTGGGCCGACGAAGGTTTAAATTGGTCCGATGAGGTTCTTTTGGATCGTCGGTTTGGGCTTGTTACATTTGGCCCAAATCCAATTTTAGAAAAAAACAATTTTGATTAATTTTCAACAGATTTTTCATTTTGTTAGTTTTTCAATTTAAAAAAAACATTTTATGAAGTGAAAACGCAAACAATTCGGTTTCAGGCTTTTCGGCATAAAACTTCGAGTTACCACTCCGGCTAATCAAAATGAGATCTACAACTTACACCACCACAGAAATTTAAAATGCGAACAACTAACGGAAGACAATAACAAAGAAACTGTACAATAATCAATCTTTTTGCGAGTTTCAAGGTAAGAGAATCATTACCAGCTTACGGTCTTTGTCAAAACGGTTTATGATTTTTGTTTAAAGCTTTAGATAAGTATCCTACCACAATTATCGGTGTTGTTATCCATATAAGCTCAACTTATCAGATGTAATCACAATTAGGAGATATGATTTACGGTAAGGGTTATACTTACTTGTCGGTGTTCATCCACTCACGACACATTCCCGTATCAAGGTATGCACGAGAGTTCATCTTACCGGTGAGTATACTGCTTATCATCCGTTTGACCGTATAAAAGATGTGAGAAACTCACTTATTTGATTGAAAACAAGCCCTATGTGATAGAATCACTTATTTATGAGGAACTTGATTTTCAGATGCATGAAGGGCACAAGAGCAAGTCCGTGAACAGGTCAGTACTTTCGTACAGCAAATAGACGAACTTAACTCCTGGATAAATGTGATATATTATCACTTGTTTGTTTGGACATGTGATTGTTGATCACTTATTGAGTTCGAATGCAATATGTACACGTATGTATAGTATCATGGAAGATCTTAGATTTCAGCGCCATGCGCTTTGCTTCTCTTTATAAAAGAGAGAGAGCCTTGTCTTGAGAGTGAAAAGAAAGGGCAAGCGATAGAAAGGATAGTCCCTCGCGCGTTCGCGAGAACTACTAGCCTTCGTCTCCGTTATTTTTCGGTTTGATACAACCATGATACCCAGATGATAAGACAGCATAAAGACCGAATATCTCAGAACCTCGGCAATCAATCAAACGAAATTTCTGTACCAAGACCATATGCCAATGAATGGTTCCCACCTGACTTGAAGTCTGTTAGGTTTATATCATCCTGCACATTTTAGTCTGATTGTGAGCCTACCGATACATCGTTAGTAAAGCTACTTATCATTTTTCAATTTTCTTTTTCTTTTGACCATTTTGACAGACCACACCAGTGTATATCATCACTTTCCCTTCTTTTCTCCAAGAAACTCATTTTTGGTTTTCTATTGTTTTTGAATTTTTGATTTTTCAAACATAAAGACAGAAAGTAAACGACATATTTTTGGATTTTTGAATTTTTCACATGTTTTTGTATTTTCTGAAATTTCTCCCCCCTAAAATGCGAAAAGATAAGTAAACTGAAAATCTTTTTGGATTTTTGACGTTTAAGAAAATATTTACAAAAACGATCAGCCGAAAGAAGTTTACTCTTGTTTCACCTTAACACCATTGACCAACAAAAGATAGTCAAAACGAGATTTGTCAAAAGCTTTTGTAAACAGGTCAGCACGCTGTTCATCAGTGTGGATTTTAACAACATCAATTAATCTTTTGTCAAAACAATCACGTATGAAGTGATACTTAATTTCGATGTGTTTGGTCTTGGAGTGTTGGACAGGATTTCTAGTGATAGATAAAGCAGCATTATTATCAACAAAAATAGAGGTAGATAGGAATTCAAAACCGTAGTCGCGCATTTGTTGCTGAATCCACAGAACTTGAGAGCAACAACTTGAGGCAGCAATGTATTCAGCTTCACAAGTTGATGTAGCGACACAAGTTTGCTTCTTGCACTGCCACATGACTAGGCGACTTCCCAAGAATTGACATCCAGCCGTTGTGGATTTTCCATCTATTTTGCATCCGCCGAAATCTGAATCACTAAAAGCAACCAAATCAAAACTATCATCCTTAGGGTACCAGAGACCGGTGTCCGGGCAACCCTTCAGATAGCGAAAAATCCTCTTAACAGCTCCCAGATGAGATGCTTTTGGGTTAGCTTGATATCTTGTGAGCAGGCACGTTGGATACATGATGTCAGGCCTCGATGCTGTGAGATACATGAGAGATCCGATCATAGCGCGATAATAAGAAGAGTTGACACTTTCACCCTTCAAGTCTGGAGTAATCCCGTGATTAGTCGGAAGTGGGGTACCAAGGGGCGTTGCTTCAGACATCTGGAATCGGCTCAAGATGTCACCAACATATTTAGTCTGATGGATGAATATCCCAGACTCAGTTTGTTGAACTTGTAGGCCCAAAAAGAAATTCATCTCTCCCATTGCGCTCATTTCAAACTTCTCATGCATAACACGTTCAAATTGCCTGCACAAAGTATCATTAGTAGAACCAAAAATGATATCATCAACGTATACCTGTACCAACAATAAATCACCATCCTGTTCCTTGATGAACAGAGTACAGTTGACAAGACCCCGGCGAAAACCGTTCTCCAGCAGATAAGTAGATAAGGTTGCATACCAAGCCCTCGGTGCTTGATGTAAACCGTAGAGAGCTTTGTTGAGCAACCAAACCCGATCGGGGTGGATAGGATCTTCGAAACCTGGAGGTTGTTCGACATACACCTCTTCTTCAACAATACCATGCAAGAATGCGCTTTTGACGTCCATCTGGTAGACTTTAAATCCTTTAAAAGAAGCATAAGCTAGAAAGATCCGAATAGCCTCCAGACGAGCAACTGGTGCATAAACCTCATTATAATCAATGCCTTCAATTTGACGAAAGCCCTGAACAACTAATCTCGCCTTGTTGCAAATGACCACTCCACGATCATCTTTTTTGCACTTGTAAACCCAACGGGTGCCAATTTTCTTGTAGTTGTCGGGTTTTTTAACAAGTCTCCAAACACCCAGTTTCTGGAACTGTTGTAGTTCCTCTTGCATTGCTTCAACCCAAGAATTATCCTTTAAGGCTTCTTTCCAAGATCTCGTTTCTTCTTGTGAAACGTAACACGCGAAGGACCAATCATTTTGAAGACCAGATTCTCTGATGGCTGAATACAAACCAGCATTCTAGTTGTTTCTCAGCTGATTACGCGTCTGCACCCCGCGTTGGACATCTCCTATGATATTCTGCTCTGGATGGGTATCGTGAATCCTCATTTCAGGATTTTTAGGAACACGAGCATTAATACCCAAATTGTTAAGATTAAGATCAACAACCAACTTCACACCGGGAATATGCGTAGAAGTGGATGCATTCCCTTCAGCAGTATCAACATCCTGCACATGAGGAGTTTCAACAGAAGTGCCCTGAACAGGAGTAACTGGAGCTAAAGTGCCTTCAGTAGCATCAAGATATTCATCATCTTCCGATGACTCATTGTATTCAGTAGCATCTTCAAATACCTCATTTTAAACCGTGTTGTTAACCGAATTAGAACCTTGGGGGTTAACAATAACAGGTCTAACCAATGGCGAGCCAGCAGCGTTGTCACTATCAAATAACATTCTAGCAACTGCAGAATCTTCGTCAAAGGTTGGCAGATTAAAGGAGTCGAATAGCCCATCGTAGTCGAACATCCAAGGCTCACCCGGAGATCTAACAGGATTTGTGAACCTTTGAACCCTTACTTTACTCCATAGCTCATTCTTTTTGGTAGCCAGATTCCATACGCGAAAATTTAGAGTAGCATATCCAAGGAATAAACCCTCAATAGCTTTCGCGCCAAACTTTCCATCTGGTTCAATCATAGTGCATGGACCGCCAAAAGGTTCTAGAAAAGATAGGTCCGGTTTCCTTTTCTGTAGAAGTTCGAAAAAAGTCTTGCCATATCTCTTAACTGTAAGAACTCAATTTAATGTGTAGCAAGCAGTCGACACAGCCTCTCCCCAGAACTGAACAGGAAGCTCCGACTCTACCAACATCGTTCTTGCAGTTTCAATTATTTCCTCTCCGTGACACCGTTTTGTTATGGAGTGTAACGAGAACTGTATTCATGAAGAATGCCCTTAGAAGTACAGAAATCATCCATCACACGGTTCTTGAACTCAGTTCCATTGTCGCTTCTGATCCTCTTAACTTTCAACGTGTAGAGATTTTCCAACATTGTAAGAAGATCCTTGAGGATTCCAGGAGTGTCACTCTTATGTGCCATAAAAGCTACACAAGAAAATCTAGAATAATCATCTGTAACCACTAAACAATAAGCATCCCCGAATGTTGTCTTGTGTCGCATAGGTCCAAATAGGTCCATATGAAGACGTTCGAGAGGCATGCTAACAGTGTTGATTTTCTCCAGAGGGTGGGACTTCTTCGTTTGTTTCCCTTTCTGGCACGAAAGACAGATATCTTGTAGATGAAAACTTCTCACAGGTACACCATTCACAAGATTGTTTTTCACCAAATGGTTCATTTTTCTTAAGTGAATGTGCCCCATTCTCCTGTGCCAAGATATAGACTCCTTCTCCGTGGCTTTCGAGACAAAACATGTGACTTGCGCAGATGTTGTAATCGCTTGGCTCATATCAAGAATATAAAGATCATTAACTCTTGGAGCCGATAAGAGAATCCATTCTTGTGGAATTTTGAAACCAGGTTTAAGCACATAACAACCGGCATCATCGAAATGCACGGTGAACTTCTTATCACAGATTTGCGATACACTGAGAAGATTATGATCAATTTGTCGAACATAATTGATCTTATCGAAACATACAACACCATTGGAGATCATTCCCTCTCCAGTGATGTATCCGCCTTTGTCTCCAGCAAACTCGACATAGCCTCCTCTAATATTTCTCACATCATATAGAAGCCGTAAGTCGCCTGTCATGTGAGAGATTGTGAAAGATAAGCACTTTGATTGAACTGTGGTTGAGTAGTGGTAACTTGAGGTGGAGGTTGAGAAAGATAGGCACTTTGATTGAACGGTGGTTGAGTAATCGTAACTTGAGGTGGAGGTTGAGAAAGATGAGCACTTTGATTGAACTATGGAAATGGAGATGAGTTTGTGTTGGACACAAACGCCGTTTGAAGCTTCGGTTGCTGAACGGAACTAGAACTAGCTGAAGGAGCAAAACCAGGCAAATACATTTCTGTTTTTTGAGGAGCTGCAATCCTTTTAGCTTTCCGAATTTCCTCTTCGTTCTTTTGCTCCAACTTCTGAACGAATTCATAGATAGTGACATTCGCCATATCCAAAGCGCCCGTATGCTTTAGAAGCTCAATGAATGAACTCCACTTAGGAGGTAGAGCATCAGCAAACCGTGCAATCATTTCCAGATGAGTTGCAGCAACATTATAAGAACACATTTCACTAATCAAATGATAGAAACGAGAAGTCATATCATTTAGGGTTTCATTCTCCACGGATTGAAATGATTCAAATTCTTTCTTCAATAAATCATGGCGTGTCTTTCTAGTAGCTGCATTTCCTTCTCCTCTCGCTACCAATGCATCCCATAAAGCTTTCGTGTTCTTACAATAAGAGAATTGATGATAGATTTCTTTGTGAAGTGCTTGAGTGAGAATAGCATATGCCTTCTTCTCTGGATCATACGCTTTCTTTTGGTCTTCTTGCATATTTGCCAATGTCGCCGCATTTGAACCTGCTTCTTCGAGGGCTTGATTATATGCAGAGGTGAAACACGTCCATAATTCTGTGGTTTGCCCTTGAACGTAATTATGGAAACGACCCTTCCGTGATGGATATTCGTTCATGTGATTTAACTTTGGCGGGTGATTATTGCTACCAGTCTCACTCTCACTAAGCAATAGATTTTGAATGCTTTGGTTTTGATTTGTCACCAATGCCCATTGATTTGCACTTATTGATGGTTGTTGTTGTTGAGGCACGGAATTCATTAACATTGTGGCCATCGAAGTCTGATTTTGACTTGGTCGTGGGTCCGTACTCCAATCCCACAGACTTGTACTACTCATGTTTGATATTAGAACAACTGTACCTGATTAAACACTTGAAAACACAAAGTTAGAACACTTTTGTAAAGCTTCTGTGTAAAAAATGACAAGTTAATGCGACGAAGGTTGAGGTGAGGAAGGTTGAGGTGAGGAAGGTTGAAGTAATGAGGAAGGTTGAAGTAACGAGGAAGGTTAAAGTGATGAGGAAGGTTGAAGTAACGAGGAAGGTTAAAGTGATGAGGAAGGTTAAAGTAATGAGGAAGGTTAAAGTAACGAGGAAGGTTGAAGTAAACGAGGAAGGTTAAAGTGATGAGGAAGGTTAAAGTAATGAGGAAGGTTAAAGTGATGAGGAAGGTTAAAGTAATGAGGAAGGTTGAAGAAACGAGGAAGGTTAAAGTGATTGAGGAAGGTTGAAGTGATGAGGAAGGTTAAAGTAATGATGAGGAAGGTTGAAATGAGTCTGACGAAGGTTGAGATATTTTCACACACAATTTAAATCTTATCCTCTGACAAAGTTGGTGACACTATTTCAACAAAGCATGGCTTTCTGATTTTCGAAACCTCCTTTTCCAATAAACCATCATCACAGTACACAATTGCCAAACACTTGCATTTTAATATCAATAAACACAATAATCACTTCAATTCAAAAGATAATACAGATCAAACACAAACAATATTTGAAGAACAGTTTGAATATGATGAAGAACACTATGAATATTCCGGCCAAAATTTCACCTGATAAATTTTCCGAAAATGATTTTGCTTATACATTCAACAAAAACCAAACTCCAAACATGCACACATGTAATGTAATAAGGTTTTCAATAAAACTATAGCAAACTAACACCTTAAAACACATATTTTCAACAAGATTTCTAGAAAAAAATAAATATTTTTTAAGAACAACAAACTGAAAATCACAAGAACACACTTGACAAAACACAATGTTTGGTTTTAAACAAGGGAAAGAGCCAAGGCTCTGATACCACTTGTAGGTCCGTTTTTCTTGGAGGATCCGATACGAAAACCTATTCCCTGTTTATCACAAACACTATCACGGGTGCGGAATCCCCGTAAAGGTGCAAACCAAACAAATGTAAAGTGGATAGCACAAACAGATAATCAAAGATTCACTTGGATTAAAAGGACGAGAACAATATCAAACATATACACACAATGTTTGACGATAAACTCTCTGGTTTCACTATGCTCTCATCACCTAAGTGATAAACAACTTTGTTATATATACTGCCCATTTAGACGAACCTTCATATGACGAAGGAATGAGTGGGGAAGGTTAAACTTCCCAACACATTATCTTGACGAACCTTGAAAGGTTCCCCATGTATGTTCATGAGGAAAGTTAACCTTCCTCAATCACAAACAAGACATAATATATTCTAAGTGATTTATCAGTGTGAGTATGATAATAAGTAAAGACACAACATCAATGCACACTTGCATTATGTTAACCATACAATAGAGACAGATGTCATACCAAGTAGGATAGGAGGATATCCGACTAGGTAAACATAACAGAACGTACAGACTCGATAACAAAAGACTGTTTAACATACAACGAAACAAGACAAGGTACAGACACAAAAATGCACTAACGAGTAACCACAACTCCAAGCTGCCCGCGGAAGGACTTTCAACATTAACTTCCGCCAGGCTCAGACTGCCAACAACGTTGTCAATGGTACGTTCCTTGTTAACGATATTTATGCTTCATGCTTATTTAATACTGAAGCCGATAACTGTTTTGTATCGTTTGAATCCGAAAAACTTTTAAAATGTAAATGCACTAAACTCCCAAAGACCTTCGACGTAGAAGTTGCCACCGGAAGAATCGTTACCATTAATTCCGTTGTACATGATTGTACTCTTGAACTCAACAATCACATCTTCCCGATCGATCTCATACCTATGCAACTATGTAGTTTTGACATCATAGTAGGCATGGATTTCCTTCGTGAGAATCGTGCCGAAGGTGTTTGTTTCGATAAGATGATTCGTTTCTCTCTTCCAAACGGTGATCAATTGCGTGTATACGGTGAAGTACTCTCGAAAGAATTGAAGCTTATGTCGTGTTTTCAAGCGAGAAAGTATTTACGCAAGGATTACATCGCTTTCCTAGCCCATATTGTGGCGACGAAGAACGAGAAGAAAACCGTGAGAGACGTTCCGGTTGTTTGTGATTTTCCTAAAGTTTTTCCTGACGATTTACCTGGTTTACCCCCTACTCGTGATATTGAATTTCGTGTTGATCTAGTTCCAGGCGCTACACCTGTTGCAAAAGCTCCCTATCACCTTGCACCTTACGAAATGCGCAAACTATCTAGCGAACTTCAGGAATTACTTGATAAAGGTTTTATACGCCCTATCACATCACCATGGGGCGCACCTATCCTTTTTGTGAAAAAGAAGGATGGATCGTTCCGAATGTGCATCGATTATAGGGAATATAACAAGCTTACTATTAAGAACCGCTATCCGCTACCACGAATCGATGATTTGTTTGATTAACTTCAAGGTGTTACGTGTTTCTTGAAGATTGATTTATGTTCAAGCTATCATCAGTTACGTACACAAGAACAAGACATTCCGAAAACCGTATTTCGTACTCGCTATGTGTAACACCCCGTCCCGGAACGGGCCGGCGTGTCACAATAACAGTAGTCAGATCAAAAACATAATTCCATTTATACATAAATGTATTACAAGGCTTTACAATTTAATGAAAATAGGATATCTAATCCAGTACATTATTTCTACTGTCTTTTCAAATCACTCGGCATTCTTCCATATCCCATCCCAGATTGTCTTGATAACCTGACGTAAAGAAGAAAACACACAAAAACGTACGTCTGAGCAAAATTTTTGAAAGTTTTGACCAGTGTGCGGATAGAGGAAAATAAAAGCTTATTTTAAAAGTAACATAATTTCTTAATCATATCATACGGATGTACCCATGAGCAAACTTAAACGTGACAATACACAGGTAGCTACTCCTGCATACTTATCACATGAAATGGCGAGTTGGCATACCCGTTATCCATTTCCTGAAAACTTAAATCCTAGGATCGATCCATACGCCTCCTAATATATGTACCACACTTGTACTTAAGAGACGCCGTGAACTGATCTCTCCGTCACGGGTGGAGCACATGAGGTTGATGCCACAACAACATGCTCGTGGGACACTCCACGAGAAGCGATACTCAGGGTATCAGAGTACAAATGGTCTTAGTCACATAACTTATAAAACTTATTTTCAGAACAGAACGGAACATATATTGGAACATGCGATAATGAGTACAACTTAACAGAAAAACTATCGCATGACATGAAAACTAAAATCAAGGAATTCAACGGACTGTCAAATGAATCAATAATCAAAGACGTGAGGAGTTTTAAAAACAAGACATAGTAATTTAAAACAATTTGACTTGAGTAACATAATACTTATATATCATATTAAACTTGTAACTTATTTACTTATAACTTATAAGTCTGAAGATATTTAACTTGTAACTTGTAAAATACGAATCTTTGGCGAGATTGAAAATATAAGAGTGGAACCAGTCATCAAGGTATGGTTATCAATCCTATCTTGACAATTTCGTCCCCAAAATGTGGTTTATTAAACGAAACAAGATAAAACCTTGACTCATTAATAAGGAACCACTAGAGTAGGAAATGAAACTTGTATAAAATAAACCATTTTCTAAATAAATGATGTAAAACAAAACCTTTTCAAAACGTTTGTAACTTTCAACATATGTTTCATAACTTAATCTTAATACGGAATCTATAACTTATTTCATAACTTAGTCTTAATACAGAATTTATAACTTATTTCATAACTTAATCTTAATACGGAATCTATAACTTATTTCATAACTTAATCTTAATACGGAATCTATAACTTATTTCATAACTTAGTCTTAATACGGAATTTATAACTTATTTCATAACTTAATCTTAATACAGAATCTATAACTTATTTCATAACTTAATCTTAATACGGAATCTAAAATCAGAATTGACAGAAATCGAAAGAAAAGAATCTATCCGTACGATATATCAGAATTGACAGAAATCGAAAGAAAGGAATCTACCCGTACGATATATCAGAATTGACAGAAATCGAAAGAAAGGAATCTACCCGTACGGAATTTATAACTTATACTTAGATCTTAATACGGACTTTAAAATCAGAAATGATATACTTGTATCAAATGAAGTAAATTGAACGAAAGGAACCTATCCGTACCCAACGGACATAAATCGAAAGAAAGGAATTCTATCCGTAAGGAACTTATAATTTACTTAATCTTAATACGGAACTTAAAATCAGAAATGATATACTTGTATCCATATGACATAAATCAAAAGAAATGAATCTATCCGTACGGAACTTATAACTTACTTAATCTTAATACGGAATCTAAAATCAGGATTGACATAAATCCAAAAGAAAGAATCTATCCGTACTGAACTTATAACTTACTTAATCTTAATACGGAATTTAAAATCAGGATTGACATAAATCAAAAGAAAGAATCTATCCGTACCTTAAAATTTTCCAAATGATGCTACCTTGTTTCCAATTGTAGATTTATACGGGCAGAGTTAAGCCTACTGATTATCTTCTTAACCTAATTTGCTCACAAACTAGGTATTTAACTTAATACAGCATTTACGATAACTCACGAGATCAAATTCTCACAACGAACGACAAAGTGCAATACTTCATCCATCGAATTAACGATGATCCGTTAAATTAATGACGAACGACAAAGTACAATACTTTATCCATCGAATTAACGATGATCCGTCAAATTAATGACGAACGACAAAGTATAACCCTAATGTGGGCGGCACTTAAACATCCATTGGATATATTGATCGATCGGACAATGAATCGTAATAGCGATCGAGTTATTACCCTGTTCTGCAGCACCCCGCTACTCCTAATTAGTGTTTTGTGTGTGTTTTGAGAGTAATCGAACGACAACTCAGCGAAATTTTGGAGTTTGATCGTCGTTTTTGTGCCCAGAATCAAGTCCCAACATCCTCTATTTATACTGGATTTTTGACCCAGTAGCGTAGCGCGACTGATAACCCTTATAGTCGTCGCGCAGCGCGACTGCTAACCTATACTCAGATGGTTGCCACGTGTGTTTGGAGTTTAGCTGAGTCGACGGAATTTAAAAATTCAACTTCGGCTGCAAGTTATTAGGATATTTATCAAGTAGGGAATACCCCCCCTGAGTTTTAGGGGCCCTAATCCTGATTCTGAAAATTCTGAAAATTCTAGGGTTGGTGCAGAATCACTTGGGTGTCTTAATTAGGGTTTCCTAGTGAATAATTTATAAATACTAATAATAGTTTTAAAATTTTCGGGTGTTACAAATCTACCCCTCTTAAAAAAAAATTTCGTCCTCGAAATTATTACATACATATATATTAATAATCATATTTGAACACTACCTACTATGATTAATAGTCATACTTGAAATAAAGCTGGAGTAAAACAATGAAGATGACGAAATACTTATGTTCGAGACTATCATGAATGTTTAAAGAAAAGTTACTAACCGATGTTTCTACTGATTGGACATCGAAATCCTAACCCAATGTCTACCCATTACCTCACAGGTCTTAACTTATGTTTAAGTTTTCTACAGGAAAGAGCCTTTGCTCTGATACCATAGCTGTAACACCCCGTCCCGGAACGGGCCGGCGTGTCACAATAACAGTAGTCAGATCAAAAACATAATTCCATTTATACTTAAATGTATTACAAGGCTTTACAATTTAATGAAAATAGGATATCTAATCCAGTACATTATTTCTACTGTCTTTTCAAATCACTCGGCATTCTTCCATATCCCGTCCCAGATTGTCTTGATAACCTGACGTAAAGAAGAAAACACACAAAAACGTACGTCTGAGCAAAATTTTTGAAAGTTTTGCCCAGTGTGCGGATAGAGGAAAATAAAAGCTTATTTTAAAAGTAACATAATTTCTTAATCATATCATACGGATGTACCCATGAGCAAACTTAAACGTGACAATACACAGGTAGCTACTCCTGCATACTTATCACATGAAATGGCGAGTTGGCATACCCGTTATCCATTTCCTGAAAACTTAAATCCTAGGATCGATCCATACGCCTCCTAATATATGTACCACACTTGTACTTAAGAGACGCCGTGAACTGATCTCTCCGTCACGGGTGGAGCACATGAGGTTGATGCCACAACAACATGCTCGTGGGACACTCCACGAGAAGCGATACTCAGGGTATCAGAGTACAAATGGTCTTATTCACATAACTTATAAAACTTATTTTCAGAACAGAACGGAACATATATTGGAACATGCGATAATGAGTACAACTTAACAGAAAAACTATCGCATGACATGAAAACTAAAATCAAGGAATTCAACGGACTGTCAAATGAATCAATAATCAAAGACGTGAGGAGTTTTAAAAACAAGACATAGTAATTTAAAACAATTTGACTTGAGTAACATAATACTTATATATCATATTAAACTTGTAACTTATTTACTTATAACTTATAAGTCTGAAGATATTTAACTTGTAACTTGTAAAATACGAATCTTTGGCGAGATTGAAAATATAAGAGTGGAACCAGTCATCAAGGTATGGTTATCAATCCTATCTTGACAATTTCGTCCCCAAAATGTGGTTTATTAAACGAAACAAGATAAAACCTTGACTCATTAATAAGGAACCACTAGAGTAGGAAATGAAACTTGTATAAAATAAACCATTTTCTAAATAAATGATGTAAAACAAAACCTTTTCAAAACGTTTGTAACTTTCAACATATGTTTCATAACTTAATCTTAATACGGAATCTATAACTTATTTCATAACTTAGTCTTAATACGGAATTTATAACTTATTTCATAACTTAATCTTAATACGGAATCTATAACTTATTTCATAACTTAATCTTAATACGGAATCTATAACTTATTTCATAACTTAGTCTTAATACGGAATTTATAACTTATTTCATAACTTAATCTTAATACAGAATCTATAACTTATTTCATAACTTAATCTTAATACGGAATCTAAAATCAGAATTGACAGAAATCGAAAGAAAAGAATCTATCCGTACGATATATCAGAATTGACAGAAATCGAAAGAAAGGAATCTACCCGTATGATATATCAGAATTGACAGAAATCGAAAGAAAGGAATCTACCCGTACGGAATTTATAACTTATACTTAGATCTTAATACGGACTTTAAAATCAGAAATGATATACTTGTATCAAATGAAGTAAATTGAACGAAAGGAACCTATCCGTACCCAACGGACATAAATCGAAAGAAAGGAATTCTATCCGTAAGGAACTTATAATTTACTTAATCTTAATACGGAACTTAAAATCAGAAATGATATACTTGTATCCATATGACATAAATCAAAAGAAATGAATCTATCCGTACGGAACTTATAACTTACTTAATCTTAATACGGAATCTAAAATCAGGATTGACATAAATCCAAAAGAAAGAATCTATCCGTACTGAACTTATAACTTACTTAATCTTAATACGGAATTTAAAATCAGGATTGACATAAATCAAAAGAAAGAATCTATCCGTACCTTAAAATTTTCCAAATGATGCTACCTTGTTTCCAATTGTAGATTTATACGGGCAGAGTTAAGCCTACTGATTATCTTCTTAACCTAATTTGCTCACAAACTAGGTATTTAACTTAATACAGCATTTACGATAACTCACGAGATCAAATTCTCACAACGAACGACAAAGTGCAATACTTCATCCATCGAATTAACGATGATCCGTCAAATTAATGACGAACGACAAAGTACAATACTTTATCCATCGAATTAACGATGATCCGTCAAATTAATGACGAACGACAAAGTATAACCCTAATGTGGGCGGCACTTAAACATCCATTGGATATATTGATCGATCGGACAATGAATCGTAATAGCGATCGAGTTATTACCCTGTTCTGCAGCACCCCGCTACTCCTAATTAGTGTTTTGTGTGTGTTTTGAGAGTAATCGAACGACAACTCAGCGAAATTTTGGAGTTTGATCGTCGTTTTTGTGCCCAGAATCAAGTCCCAACATCCTCTATTTATACTGGATTTTTGACCCAGTAGCGTAGCGCGACTGATAACCCTTATAGTCGTCGCGCAGCGCGACTGCTAACCTATACTCAGATGGTTGCCACGTGTGTTTGGAGTTTAGCTGAGTCGACGGAATTTAAAAATTCAACTTCGGCTGCAAGTTATTAGGATATTTATCAAGTAGGGAATACCCCCCCTGAGTTTTAGGGGCCCTAATCCTGATTCTGAAAATTCTGAAAATTCTAGGGTTGGTGCAGAATCACTTGGGTGTCTTAATTAGGGTTTCCTAGTGAGTAATTTATAAATACTAATAATAGTTTTAAAATTTTCGGGTGTTACAAATCTACCCCTCTTAAAAAAAATTTCGTCCTCGAAATTATTACATACATATATATTAATAATCATATTTGAACACTACCTACTATGATTAATAGTCATACTTGAAATAAAGCTGGAGTAAAACAATGAAGATGACGAAATACTTATGTTCGAGACTATCATGAATGTTTAAAGAAAAGTTACTAACCGATGTTTCTACTGATTGGACATCGAAATCCTAACCCAATGTCTACCCATTACCTCACAGGTCTTAACTTATGTTTAAGTTTTCTACAGGAAAGAGCCTTTGCTCTGATACCATAGCTGTAACACCCCGTCCCGGAACGGGCCGGCGTGTCACAATAACAGTAGTCAGATCAAAAACATAATTCCATTTATACTTAAATGTATTACAAGGCTTTACAATTTAATGAAAATAGGATATCTAATCCAGTACATTATTTCTACTGTCTTTTCAAATCACTCGGCATTCTTCCATATCCCGTCCCAGATTGTCTTGATAACCTGACGTAAAGAAGAAAACACACAAAAACGTACGTCTGAGCAAAATTTTTGAAAGTTTTGCCCAGTGTGCGGATAGAGGAAAATAAAAGCTTATTTTAAAAGTAACATAATTTCTTAATCATATCATACGGATGTACCCATGAGCAAACTTAAACGTGACAATACACAGGTAGCTACTCCTGCATACTTATCACATGAAATGGCGAGTTGGCATACCCGTTATCCATTTCCTGAAAACTTAAATCCTAGGATCGATCCATACGCCTCCTAATATATGTACCACACTTGTACTTAAGAGACGCCGTGAACTGATCTCTCCGTCACGGGTGGAGCACATGAGGTTGATGCCACAACAACATGCTCGTGGGACACTCCACGAGAAGCGATACTCAGGGTATCAGAGTACAAATGGTCTTATTCACATAACTTATAAAACTTATTTTCAGAACAGAACGGAACATATATTGGAACATGCGATAATGAGTACAACTTAACAGAAAAACTATCGCATGACATGAAAACTAAAATCAAGGAATTCAACGGACTGTCAAATGAATCAATAATCAAAGACGTGAGGAGTTTTAAAAACAAGACATAGTAATTTAAAACAATTTGACTTGAGTAACATAATACTTATATATCATATTAAACTTGTAACTTATTTACTTATAACTTATAAGTCTGAAGATATTTAACTTGTAACTTGTAAAATACGAATCTTTGGCGAGATTGAAAATATAAGAGTGGAACCAGTCATCAAGGTATGGTTATCAATCCTATCTTGACAATTTCGTCCCCAAAATGTGGTTTATTAAACGAAACAAGATAAAACCTTGACTCATTAATAAGGAACCACTAGAGTAGGAAATGAAACTTGTATAAAATAAACCATTTTCTAAATAAATGATGTAAAACAAAACCTTTTCAAAACGTTTGTAACTTTCAACATATGTTTCATAACTTAATCTTAATACGGAATCTATAACTTATTTCATAACTTAGTCTTAATACGGAATTTATAACTTATTTCATAACTTAATCTTAATACGGAATCTATAACTTATTTCATAACTTAATCTTAATACGGAATCTATAACTTATTTCATAACTTAGTCTTAATACGGAATTTATAACTTATTTCATAACTTAATCTTAATACAGAATCTATAACTTATTTCATAACTTAATCTTAATACGGAATCTAAAATCAGAATTGACAGAAATCGAAAGAAAAGAATCTATCCGTACGATATATCAGAATTGACAGAAATCGAAAGAAAGGAATCTACCCGTACGATATATCAGAATTGACAGAAATCGAAAGAAAGGAATCTACCCGTACGGAATTTATAAGTTATACTTAGATCTTAATACGGACTTTAAAATCAGAAATGATATACTTGTATCAAATGAAGTAAATTGAACGAAAGGAACCTATCCGTACCCAACGGACATAAATCGAAAGAAAGGAATTCTATCCGTAAGGAACTTATAATTTACTTAATCTTAATACGGAACTTAAAATCAGAAATGATATACTTGTATCCATATGACATAAATCAAAAGAAATGAATCTATCTGTATGGAACTTATAACTTACTTAATCTTAATACGGAATCTAAAATCAGGATTGACATAAATCCAAAAGAAAGAATCTATCCGTACTGAACTTATAACTTACTTAATCTTAATACGGAATTTAAAATCAGGATTGACATAAATCAAAAGAAAGAATCTATCCGTACCTTAAAATTTTCCAAATGATGCTACCTTGTTTCCAATTGTAGATTTATACGGGCAGAGTTAAGCCTACTGATTATCTTCTTAACCTAATTTGCTCACAAACTAGGTATTTAACTTAATACAGCATTTACGATAACTCACGAGATCAAATTCTCACAACGAACGACAAAGTGCAATACTTCATCCATCGAATTAATGATGATCCGTCAAATTAATGACGAACGACAAAGTACAATACTTTATCCATCGAATTAACGATGATCCGTCAAATTAATGACGAACGACAAAGTATAACCCTAATGTGGGCGGCACTTAAACATCCATTGGATATATTGATCGATCGGACAATGAATCGTAATAGCGATCGAGTTATTACCCTGTTCTGCAGCACCCCGCTACTCCTAATTAGTGTTTTGTGTGTGTTTTGAGAGTAATCGAATGATAACTCAGCGAAATTTTGGAGTTTGATCGTCGTTTTTGTGCCCAGAATCAAGTCCCAACATCCTCTATTTATACTGGATTTTTGACCCAGTAGCGTAGCGCGACTGATAACCCTTATAGTCGTCGCGCAGCGCGACTGCTAACCTATACTCAGATGGTTGCCACGTGTGTTTGGAGGTTAGCTGAGTCGACGGAATTTAAAAATTCAACTTCGGCTGCAAGTTATTAGGATATTTATCAAGTAGGGAATACCCCCCCTGAGTTTTAGGGGCCCTAATCCTGATTCTGAAAATTCTAGGGTTGGTGCAGAATCACTTGGGTGTCTTAATTAGGGTTTCCTAGTGAGTAATTTATAAATACTAATAATAGTTTTAAAATTTTCGGGTGTTACACTATGGCCATTACGAATTCGTGGTCATGCCTTTTGGTCTCACGAACGCACCAACGGTCTTCATGGATTTGATGAACCGTGTGTGCAAACCCTTTTTGGATCGTTTCGTTATTGTGTTTATCGATGATATCCTTATCTACTCGAAGTCGAGAGCCGAACACATGCAACATCTTCGCGAAGACATGCTTTAGCCTATAAGTGGACACTCACCCCAAGAGTTCCCAGGTAAGAGTGACTGGTCCGATTATGTGGATTTTTACGAACACTCTAGCCTTAGACAGAAAACTCAGGATACAGGCACCCACCCTTCCGGATTGCACGTGTTCACATTAATAAGACCCAAACTTTGACGAGATTTTGAAAACTTTGAAGGTTCAAAATCTTATAATAAATCATCCTAGAACAGATGATTAGTTTTCAAAGCAGATTCGAAATTTGTGTTCTTGTTGTGATTGTCACCTAAGGATAAGTGACGGTATTGTTTTAAGATCTAAACACAAGAATCTTGTGTTAGGGTCCTAGGAAGGTTATAGACTAGGTCAAAGCATCACTAATAACCTAATTCCCTATAACAATGAGCTCTGATACCAACTTTTCTGTCACACCCTGACCGCGTTAAAACAGCAAACCGCGGTGGAAATGTCGGGGAGTGTCGTAACAGAATCATTGTTTCATAACACATGGATAAAAGTTCTGTTTTATTGAATTAAATGTATTACATTGTATTGAAATTAGAAACGAAACATGAACAAAGTAACTTCCATTGTTATTAAGTCACTAAGGCCTTGTCCATTCCTATGTGAGCATACACCAATCTCATCATCAAACATCATCAACTATGATACCTGAAACACACGTGAAAATACGTCAGCATAAAAATGCCGGCGAGTACATAGGTTTTATGTGAGTGTCAGGTTCATGGCTCGTTTTACCTTTTTAAAATAACTCAAAACAACTTTGTTATTTGATATTAGAAGAGATAGTTTTGAAAAATGTTTATATGTTAAATTTAAATAACCAAGTTAAAACAGGTTTGTTATAATTTATAAAACCTCGAAGCCATGAATCTTAACTCCAAAACATTTGTTTAAGAAAAACCAAATTGTAAAACATCTCGTAAAAACTCGTTAATAAAACTTTGTTTCGATAACATTTACCCAAGTGATCTAGATAACGTAACGATATATAATGTGTTAAAAGCACTTATATATAGGAAGTACCAGCGGTGTATCCACCATGCTTTTAACACATTACACCCTCCCCGTTACCTAATCACTTCCCTAACCCAACGTTTCAAACAGATCCAAACGGTTCATATAAATCAAACAGTTACAAACGGCTCACATATATCAAACAGTTACAAACGGTTCACATTTGCCCAAGTGATCTAGATAACGCAACGATATATAATGTGTTAAAAGCACTTATATATAGGAAGTACCAGCGGCGTATCCACCATGCTTTTAACACATTACACCCGCCCCGTTACCTAACCACTTCCCTAATCCAACGGTTCAAACAGCTTCAAACGGTTCACATAAATCAAACGCTTACAAACGGTTCACATGAATCAAACAGTTACAAACGGTTCAAAATGTAAAACAATGTGTCCATATGCTGGATGAACATATGCGACAAAATGTAATCATAAAAATCAAGGTGCTAGCATGCTAAGTGAACATACATAGCAAAACATAATGAAATCATGTACTATACGTGTACTAATGAACATAGCAAGTATATATCATGAAAGACATGAAAGTAACAAGTAGGCACATGTGTTTCACCCCAAAACAGTTTGAAAACAGTAAAAGAGGGGACTATGTACTCACTTGAGGATGCTTAGAAGTCTTGACTAACCACCAAGCAAAGCTAGAGGGATCACGGAAATCAAACGGCACCTAATATAGGTAACTACATTAAATACCGGACCTAAATCGGAAGATCGGATAGGATGAGGTTTCGTAAACCTAATGAGTATTGGAACTCATATGACATGGTTTAACAAAGCCCACATACTAAAATGAAACCTAACCTAAGTGCTTACAACCCATTACGACCCGTTTAGGTAGCTTAAGCTACTTTAATGCGTCGTTCACGTAAAACGCGTTCGGACCGCCTAACTAGTCCTATGACAAGTATTATATGCCTTAACATGTCTAATAATATTGCCTAATCAGTTTAGATGTCAAAATTTAGGTTACATATGCTTAAAATGAATCTATGCGTAAAAAAGGGCATTTTGGTCATTTATCTAAGGCATATAAACTACCTATCATACAACTAATTAAACTAAGTGACCATAAGGTATAACCTCGAAAGGTTATTCCCTATACATCTATGGTCACTAAACATGCTTGGTCGGATCCTAATGATAGACCAAACGGGTCGAGTTCGAAAGTCTAAGCGGTGGTTTAGACCGCTTGACTTTACGACTCTATACAAGCACTAAACTAAAAGTGACGAGTTAAACATGTTAAAACATGTTTAACAAGGTTTGAAAACAAGTTTGATATCAAAACAAACGGTTTTGATACCCAAGAATAGTTTGGTTGCAAAATACGTATGAACGCGCATTTTGACCGAAACAATGACTCGTCACTACACCTAATCAACGTGGTAATCAGTAGGTATAGTCACAAGGGACTATAACCATCGTGATTACGCTCACGTTGCGAAGTTCAAACGAACTTCGTGTTGACCATTGACTGGTCAAAGCAGAAAGTCAAACACTGTTTGACTTTCACGCTTAGAAAGCAAAAAAAGCATGATAGAATACTCACAAAGGGTCCAAGCAAGGAAATCTTGATTCAAATAGCTCAGGTATGAGGTGCAAGACCCCAACTTAGAGCAAATGAATCAGATTTTGTGAGTTGCAACAATGAAAGGTGTTGGGTATATATAGTTTTTCCACCACCATTAGGATCATTTATTGCAAAAGAGGGCACAATCTTGGCCATACATGTGGGCTCATGGTTTCGAATACAATGGGTACTCAAATACCAGTCCATGGAATAAAAAATCAGTGGTTAAAAACCATTGGATCAAGTTATAGAGGCCAGGTTCAATGTTTCTGCAAGTCTGCTGGTCTGAGACTCCTTTACAAACCGTAAGAGGTCCCATACGGTCCGTAAGGCCCCTATGTGCTGCAGCAATTTTCACAAAATGGCAGAACAGGCCCCTAGGACTGCAAACTTGATTTTTGATGCGTTTTGACACGTTTAAGCTCCGTTAACCTCATTTCAAGGCTCTAAAATGAAGTTAAAGTATAGAGAACTTAAAATATGCTCAAAAACATCTCGGATGTCAGTTCGTTTGGTCATACGGTTGCGTTGTTCGGTTAATTACGACGGGAGTCGTAACGAACGCAAAAACGATCCAAATTACGCGACGAATGGAGTTTTATCATGCCAATCACTAAAATAAAGTATTTTAATGATTACATAAATTTTTGGATGTCCGGATATATTCAGAACGTAAGATATGCGCGAAAATGCAAACTTATGCACTTTTTGGCGCTTTTAGTCCCTATTGATCAAATAAGTTTATTTTTTGCGCACCAAACACCTCAAAGCCTATTTCTAAGCTATGTAAAGGATATTTAGGGCATGTTTAACTTATGATCATATTCCAGAATGTTCGTTACACTACGAATCGGCATACTTTCTCAATTTGTTGAAATTAGTCCCTGTAAGCGAATAAACTTGATTTCGCCACACCAAACCGTCCAAAACTTATTTCTAAGTTATGTAAAGGTTATTTAAGGTATGTTAAGCCTATGTCACAGTTCCGGAGTATTTGTTGCATTAAACTGGTTATATTTACGCATCAGTTCGCGTATAACCTTCCAGAAAGTGATTTAAAGCCCGAAATCGAACAAGAATTGATATGTGCAAATGATACACATATTTTTTACAAATCCCAAGTATGAAACACAATATTTCATAGATTTGGTATTTGTTTGATGGTCATAGTGACACAGGTGTCACACCTATCCTCGCACTTCCCGACGGAAAGGATGATTTTGTTGTTTATTGTGATGCCTCTAACCTAGGTCTCGGTTGTGTTCTTATGCAACGAGACAAGGTTATCATGTACGCATCTCGACAACTCAAAATCCACGAGAAGAACTACACTACCCATGATCTCGAACTCGGTGTAGTTTTTTTTGTGTTAAAGATATGGCGACACTACCTTTATGGTACAAAGTGTACAGTCTTCATCGACCATAAGAGCTTACAACGTATCTTGAACCAGAAAGAGCTGAACATGCGCCAACGCAGATGGGTTGAACTTCTCAACGACTATGATTGCGAGATACGCTACCATCTAGGCAAGGAAAACGTCGTAGCCGATGCTCTTAGTCGACAAAGCTATGTGCATAGTATTCGTAATGTTTAAGCCCATAATGACCTCGAAGCTCTAATCCGAGATGCGCAGCACGCACGCTTCATTGAGAATACCTTGAAAGAGGAAATGAAGTGTGGTGTCAAAACTTAGTTAGTGACTAAATCGAACGGCATCTTTCACTATCTCGAGCACGTCTGGATCCCTAGTTGCAATAATCTCTGGGAAATATTGATGACTGAAGCCCACAAATCTCGATACTCCATTCACCCCTGTGCCGACAAGATGTACCAGGACCTCGGTTCTAGGTATTGGTGGCCGGGTATGAAGAAGGATATCGCTCTATATGTTTCGAAATGCCTAACCTACTCGAAGCCTAAGGCCGAACATCAACGACCCTCTTGTTGACTCGAACAACCTGAAATCCCGATGTGGAAATGGGAAAGTATCGCTATGGATTTTATTACAAAACTCCCTCGCACACCTTCTGGTCACGATAACATTTGGGTTATCATTGATTGTCTTACGAAATCTGCCCATTTCATTCCTATACGAGAAGACTTTAAGGTCGAACGATTAGCACAAATCTATACCGACAAAGTCATTTGTCGACACGGGACGCCTCGTGAAATCATCTCTGACCGTGATGGTCGTTTTACCTCACGTCTCTGGGAGACATTCCAATCTGATCTCGGTACGACTCTCAACCTCAGTACCGCATTCCATCCCCAGACCGACGGTCAGACTGAGCGCACGATCCGCACCCTCGAAGACATGCCTAGTTTGGTGGTAATTCGGATTCGCATTTACCTTTAGTCGAATTTTCGTACAATAACAATTATCACGCTAGTATACAAATGGCACCCTTTGATGCACTATACGGTAGAAAATGTCGATCGCCTATTGTTTGGCACGAGATCGGAGACGCACAGATCACCGGTCCCGAGTTAATACAAGAAACGACAGACAAGATTCTCCAAATACGAGACAATCTCCTGAAAGCTCGGAGTCGTCAAAAGAGCTACGCTGATAAACGGCGCAAGCCCCTAGAGTTCGAAGTTGGAGATCACGTCCTTTTAAAGGTTTCACCTTGGAAATGAGTGATCCGATTCGGCAAGAAAGGGAAACTAGCGCCATGTTATGTGGGTCCCTTTAAGATTCTGGAAAGAATTGGCAAAGTGGCCTACCGACTTAAATTACCGGTTGAACTCAGCAACGTGCACCTAACTTTCCACGTCTCAAACCTCAAGAAGTGTCTAGCCGAAGAAAATCTTCATGTACCTCTTGAAGACTTGCAAATAAACGAGACTCTGCACTTTGTGGAAAAGGCAGTAGAAATCATGGATCGAGAAACCAAGAAACTTCGACGCAGTCGCATTCCCATAGTCAAGCTCAGATGGGAAGGCAAACGCGGCCCCAAGTTCACTTGGAAACTCGAAAGTGATATGAAAGCTAAGTATCCACAACTCTTTATTATGTCTACTACTTAATTTCGGGACTAAGTTCCCTAAAGTATGGGAGACTGTAACAACCCGCACTTTGGTTGTTCCTTGTTACCGTTATTTCACTCATAAACACTTGTGCTCTGTGATTTTATTAATGATAAGGGTTACGATACTTTAAAACGCATTTTATATCACATTTCATCGCAATTAAACGCTTATAATTACTTAAACGCTTATCGCAACGCAAACTCGAAATGCGGACTTATTTATGTTATTTGTATTATTTGTGTGTTTAGATGTTAAATGTGTTATATGTGTTGAAACATTCGCTCAAACGCTCACCCTTGCAACTCAATTTATCGCACCAAAACGCAACACGATATTTACTATCTCGCTAAAATACTTAACATACTCGCAACAAAACGCACCTAATGAACATCCGACACGCGAAGCGAGAGCTAATTGCACCAAACTGGTCCCTTCTTACAAAGTCAGCAGCTTCATACGAAGGCACTGCCTTCGTACGAAGGTAGCCAGCTTCGAACAAAGCTACCAGCTCCCCTCTATAAATACTCAGCCCTCTCCTCTCATTCTAACTTGCTGCCATTTCATACAAAACGCTCCGGAACTGCTGACATTCGATTTTCCAAGTAAGATCTACTACTTTTACATGTTTCACAAAGTTTTCCACTACGATTTTACATGAGTTTATCTCCGATTTCATCAAAACTTCTCTATTTTCTTTCAAACTTCACTATTTTCACCTAACGTTATCTTTTTCACCTAAACTTTTCTATTTCTATGAAAACCTTCACTCTTTTTACAAAAACCTTTATCTTTTACGTCAAATCTTCTTATTTTACTATGGATCTACACTTGAACGAGTGATTTGGGTCTAGCCTTGGCTTCAAAAGTTGTAGATCTAAAGATCTTGCACTCATCAAGTGTTTAGTCCAAGTGAAAAATCTTTTAAACTTGATTTTTTACACAAAAACGGACCAAGACCGACATATATTTCGTTCACTGGATAGTGGGACGAAGTGGTGTCGAAATCGTCATGAAAAGGACTCAAAAATACATCCGATTCAGGCGAAAACTCAGCTCCGAACGCAAAAACAGCCACGTGTGCGAGCTGGTCTGTTTTGTGCGAAGCCCCGGCTTCATACGAAGGCACACCCAGCTTCATACGAAGGCACTGACTTCGCACAACCCAGCCCAAGTTCTCATCAGTGACTTGAACCAAGACCTCTCCGGCTCTAAGTTTAATCAGTAGCTTAAGGTTGGAGGGATGAACACTCGATTTCCCGAAGAAAGACTCGAAGAACACTCGATTTTGGAAAACAGAAGCAACACTTGTACGATTCCTCCCTTCGTACGAAGGCACGCCTTCGTACGAAGACAGTAGCTTCGTACGAAGCCTCTGTATCCCACTCGACACTCTGATTTCGACCGTTTCAGCACTTTGGAGGACTTACGCACTTCTGTTCCCGTACACAGGCTGATCCGACACCCCCTTCAATCCATTCCAGACCGTGTTTACTTGCTAAGCACGCACTGTGAGTATACTCGAACCCCTTTTTTGCTTAACGCACTTTTGAGTGTTACATACGTTCCCTATCAAAACACAACACACACAACGCTAAAACACTTTTACAAACGCTAACCGCTCTCGCATGTTATACATGACTAGTTGAATGCTTGTTTGCTATGTTTACACAGTGATGATTTGCCCTACCACCCTTAGCAACTATAGTACTATAGTTTGGACTCAACACCTGTTTATTCAGGGGTTGTTAAGGTTTACTTACTTTACGTGCTCGCTTCGGTGAACGTGTATCGCGCATTACTCTACTCGCAGTCATGTTGGTTAGCTTGTGTTATTGTCGATAGCCTACTTGATTCGCCCCTTTACGTGTTACATGCTGGTTATGCATAAACGCTTTTATACTACACCTATGCAAACTTGTGTACTCACCTTTACATTATTGTATTGACTTTATTTTAACGTATGTAACAGGTTGATGGATTCTGCTGGAAATGGTTTACGAAGTTTAGAAACCCACCTAAATCAAACTAAAATTTTGTTATGTTTCATTGTTTTGTTGCTTGAGAAACTCGTAATCTATGAGGACTTTTGTTGAGATTTGTTTAATATTATGGGATGTTGAACCTTTTAAATATTGTCAGTAAATTAGTCGTTATGGATTCTCTCGAGCAACCTATGCGCATCATGCCACATCCCGATGATTCCGTCATCGGTTGGGGTGTAACAGACGTCGTTTCAGCAACAAAGGTTAGGTTCGTTCGGATTTACAACTCGGTTTGTGGCAACCACACAGTCAAATACTAGTAATTGTTTTGGCGAGATGCTTCACTTCATTCTCTCTAGCTGATCTAGATATTTAAGTGTGTATATAGCCAAACCCTAACCATAATTGTTTAATTAACTGTTTGAATTAGTGTTCTTATGAGTTGAATTGTTTTTTTTTTTAACTTTTAGCGGTGCGAACCCTAACCCTTATTGTTCAATAAACTGAGTTATTATACTTATGATTTGAATTGTTTGTTGTGACTTTTAACAGGCAATGTGTGATGCTTACAAGGATGAAATTTGCAAACCCTAAGTATGCCTTTAAGGTTGCACTCTTTTTTCTTTCTATTTGATCAGGTTTCATAAATAATTTCAGAATTATTCCTATGTTTTGTGCTTTTAGCTTGTTGAAGTGAAAGTGAGAATTGTATAACACTATAGCATTGAATTACTATAAACTATAACGTACTATTTAAGGCCTTTTTAGCTTGTTTTGGAACGTAAAACCACTCAGTCAAACTACATATTTGGTTTGTGAGACCGACAGTGGTAAACCTACTCAGGTTAGTCCTTTCCTCCATTCTGACTCTAGTTGTATCGTGATTATTGCTTCAATCAGAGATCTGAATATTAATTTTGGATGTGAGTTTGTTGATGGTGATTAATTGAATTGGTTTCTAGTGATTTTGCTTATAAGTATCTTGTGAAATAACTATTGTTATACTGCTTGCCAAAAAGCTTTTTGAGCTTTTGATTCTGAATTGTCTTTTATTTTGAGAAAACATATTCAGTATATGTTGTGGGCCTCATTGTATGGTAGGAGAGTAAAATAATTTTGTGGTTACTTTTTGCTTGATTGAAACTAGATAAAAGTTATATTGTATAATGTTTACAATTTTATAAATACTAAAATCTCACAGCAAACAATGTGTTCTCTCATAAACCAAAATTGGTTATAAAATTTTGAAATGAATTTTTGAACAATCACTACAAGAAACGGGTACCTTTAGCGGTGCCATTTGTCGCCGCTAAAAGCCCTTTTTGTCGCCGCTATTGGTTTTAGCGGCGACATGTCGCCGCTAAAGGGTCGCCGGTATAGATCGGCCGCTATTACCCTTTTTGTCGCCGCTAATGACACCCTCGCCGCTATTTCCCTTTAGACTTTAGCCGGAGTTTTGCTTGAAACTTCACCGGAGAAGATACTCCAGTATTGCGATTATATCCAAAACCTCAAACAAAGATGGAAGACAAAGGAGCATTATATCATCATTCAAATCTCATATATTTAATCCATACAATCAAACAAAACAAAGATGTTTTTTACATAAAACTACAAATCTCATATATTTAATCAAACAAATCTCATATATTTAATCCATTCAAATCTTAGGTGACGATGAAGATGCTCCAGTGAAGATGCAGGTGCTTCGGTGATACTCCGGTGGATGAAGGTGTTTCGGTGAAGATGAAGATGCTCCGGTGATGCTCCGGTGAAGATGAAGGTGCTCCGGTGATGCTCTGTTGAAGTGCTCTGTGTTTGTTTTGAGGAGAATGAAAAAGTTTTGAATATGAAGTGTGTGTTTGTTTGCGAAGAACACCAGCCCTTTGATCATGTATTAATCAAGGGCCAAGAGTGAATCTTGATTGCAGCACACTGATCGATCTATTATCGGCGACACCAATAGCGGCGACAATTGTTGCCGTCGCCGCTATTGTTGTCGCCGGTATTGCTACCTGTTTCTTGTAGTGAATGAATGTAGGTTTGGGCTTCTGGATTCTATGTTGCTTTTTGAACAACTGTGCATGTCACCTAAATATCACAAACATACATCTCCGAAATGAGGTCGTGAAGCAGGTTTGTCATGTATTTTTGTACCTTTAGGAAGTCAAGTCATATGTTTTATAATGAATATTAATGTCATCTCATGTTTTGATTTAGCAGCTGAAGGAGTCTTGTTCTCTATGAATTGACTATCTTCCAATAAAGTACAAGAAGCATTACAAAGAAAATTTCAAAGTAGGATACTTCATATGGGTCGTGACTGAAAATAAAATTAATTGGCTTAACGGGTCAATTGGTTTTTATACGAATAATGTACAAGAAGTATTGCAATGAAAGTATAAATGTTTTTTAACGGGTTAACGGGTTATTTCGTATTTGGATGGGTCAACCCGAACCCGACCCATTTCTTTAAAGGGGTCGTGTTAGACTAGTCGACTCAGACCAGTTTTTTCTGGGTCCTGTCAAGATTATCTTCCCTAGGTGTAGGCTAGGGTTGTAAACGAGCCAAGCTACAAATGAGCTACTCGAGCTCAGCTCGGTAAAAAGCTAAAACAAGCTAATCTTAAACGAGCTCGAGCTTCGCTTATCGAGCTCGAGCGGGCTCACGAGCCTGGTGTTTATATAACTCTTTATTACTATACTAAATATTTTGTTAAAATAATAATAATTAATATTTATGAAATTAATTAATAAACAATAAACGAGCCAAGCCTAAGCCAAGCTCGAGCTTGAAAAATTACCTACGACTCGAGCTCGAGCTTTAGAAACAAAGCTCGAATCGAGCAGAGCTCGAGCTTTTATAAGTTAAACGAGCCTAAGCCTAGTAGAGTTTGTGCTCGTGCTCGGCTCGGCTAGCTTGCACCCCTAGACTAGGCATATAGGTATGCTCAGTAGCGGCACTTGTGTTTGTTCACTTTTTCTTAAAGCTACCACTGTTTTTTCTTTCTTTTTTGTTTTCACTTTTTTTAATGCTACCATTGTTTTTTCTTTCTTATTTGTGTTCACTTTTTTTAATGCTACCATTGTTTTTTTTTTCTTTTTTAAGTGTTGCAACAGCTACTGCTGCAGTTGTTTTGTACTTTTGTTCACTGTTTTCATTTGAAAAAAAAAACAATTTGATTTGTAATTAAACATAAGTGTATCTGCATGTTTGTATTGATAGCTAAATTGGGAATATGAATTAAATGGGAGATAACTGATTTTGTGCAGATGCCCTTTAGTAAAATTCACTAAACTCTTTATTATTGTTACACAAATGACAGGCTGAATAGTGTGAGTTGAAGTATTGAAAAACCACCCAATCATTGGTTGAAGACCTTTATCTAATGTCAAAAGAAGTGAGTTTGTCTCTTGTTAATTGCTCTTAATTCTTTGATAACTATGGTTATGAGATCTAATCAATATAACACTACTTGTGAAATTTTAGACTGGATATTGTGAGTTTGATGAAGTGGCGGCACCAAGTGCAAGGAACAACTATGAAGTGGGAAATATGATTACAAACAAATAGTTAACACGTGTATTATTTTTCTCGAATAAATATTGTGAATGAGGTTCATGAACATAAAGAAGTTTTGAGGTTTTATTCAAACATCTCTTAGTTTTGTGTAATAGACTTAGTTTAACCCTTATTAAACATTTGCAAACATTTGGATGTTTAGAAGACGATTTAACTATTAAATTAAGTAATGATATTATGATTTCTACATTTTACAATTTTAATTTTATTATATATTGTAATAAATTATAATATTGATTAATCTAAATTAATATGCTAAATGTCTACGGTGGCATTCAACTTGATGTGATATTGTGGCAAACTATATGTGCTACTAAAAGTATTAAAGTTTGTAGTGGCAAAAAGTGCCACTAAAAACACAAAAACTTTGTGTGGCAGATTAAAAAGTGCTAACGAATCCTGGTCGAATACGTGGCAAGGGTGCTAAATGATATGCAGGGGCACGATTGTCATTGTCCATGTTCCCCTCCATAAATCGCGTTATAATTCCGTTTCAAACAAAACTCCAAAAATTTCGTATTAGCAGTTATCTCATCTCCAAGCTTCCGAGATCTATGGCGTCTAATGTAGATTCCGTTCTATATAGTAATATTTGATGATGTTTTCAAATGTGTTCTAGCAAATCATGCAATACATATGCAACATATATGACATTTTGTTCTTTATGCTTGTTTCACTGTACTTTCTTTTCCAAAGTAATATTTGATAATGCGTTTATATTTCAATGGCATTCTTCATATATCCAATATTTGGCATTTTCATTATTAATGTTAATTGTCGTTTGAGATCTAATATATGCTTATTGTTTATGATCAATGACGTTTTACACCTAGTAATGTATATCTGATTAGTTTCGAATGTTTCGCATTAATTTGTAAACATCAGTTCTTTCTATTTATTAATTATTCAACTAATGGCATTAATTTGTTAATTTGTAAACATCAGTTTTGTTAATTATGACATTTTTATTAACACATTTTAGGAAGACAGTAACAATAGTTCTTCATATTGTTAATTATTCAACTAATGACGTTTTCATTATGGCGTTTACAATTATATGTTTATTAGGTCTTGTTTATTATTCAACTAATGGCGTTTTCATCGATAATGTTTTAAGGAGACATTTTCTATTTTAATAGCGTTTTTCTTAATTTGTTCTCACTTTGTTTTCTCAGATGAGGGTGTTTCTTCGAATGAAAGGTTTTGCCCGAAAACTAGTTTTCCATTTATCATTCCCAAGGTTAGTGAAGAGATAAAGCCCAAAATGGATATGATATTCTCAAGCCTCGATGATTGTTATTCAATGTATGTGAGGTATGCGACGGCTTGTGGTTTTTGTGTTAGAAAAGGGACTGAAAAGACAAACGACAAAGGAGAAACACGTATTAAATATTTGTAACACCCCAAAAATATAGATTATATAAATAAAATTAAAAGTCGGTTATAACCAAAGATAAAATAACTAGGAATAATTAACCTAGTTAGTTATGAGTTCTTGAAATAATAAGGAAACTTACTTATGAAACTCTTTATAGAAACCTTGAAATTATAGGGACTAAAAGGGGCATTTATGAAATAAGTTTAATTAATATAAAACAAAAACCAAAACACACACATGTGTGTGTGTGTTCTGGTCGACACCTACACAAGCCAAGAAAAGGGAGTTCTTCATTTGAACCCTAAAATCATAAAATTGAGCAAATTCAAGAGGAATCAATCACAGAGATTCGGGGTTTTAACTAAAATCGTGATCAACTAACTTATGGGATCACAAGGTATGACTAATTTGATCATTTGGTGATATCTTGAAACTTTGATAAACACTCATAATTGAAATTCATGTTTGAATGTTGAATGTATGAGTGATGTTATGTTAAATCCATGTCTAGGAGCAAACCCTAGTTGAAAGTTTGATGATTAATTGATGAAGAACTATGAAATTGATGAACTCCCAAATATGTGTTAGGTGGTTTTTATATCATTATGATGAACACATAAAATTTCAATGTTGAAATAGTGTAAAACTGATGTATGATGCAAGTCTTGATGTTGATTATGAATGCTAGGCATAAGGGCTTGAAATTTGATGATTTAAACTTGGTTAAAAGTTGATTATGAACTAGATAGGACATGTATAAAAATCATGCCCATAAGGTGTTTGTTAAAACGCCTAGACGAACGCAAATATGTTGAAATTTGGAATAAAACGCGTAATTGTATAATAGGGCGAATTACATGAGATAAGTAGTAATATGAGTTCTAAACAAGTTGTTAATGGAACTCCATATGCAAAGCGGGTGAATCATCGGGTGGCCAAGTCAGTTCGGACGCGCGCTTGAAGGATAAGCTATAAGGTACGCAACTTGTTGTTTCGTTACATTGTATAGATAATCTAGTCATACTATGTTAACATTGTTATTGCGAAATGTATGCGTTTGGTATGTCATTGAAGTGATGAAATTCACTCCACAACCGAACGGGTCAAAATAGATAATTAGAACATATTTGTTATGTCAATGAAGTGATGGATTTCACTCGGCAACCAAATGGGTCAAATAGGTGTTTAAAACTATAGTGATTTGAAGTGACTCTAAGGTTACACAATAAATCGGTAGAATGAGTGCGTAAGCCGAGAAACGGACACGCCAAAATTTGATTTAGTGAACCCTTGGAATTGGGTCAAAACATAGAAACATGATTTCGTTGAATATTGATTAAATGTGCATGCTTGAATTGTAGACAATAAGCATGATGTTAATGCGTGCGCAAACCATGTAATGGGAGCGAAAACGCTAATGTTTGACAAGCCCTAGAATGGGTAAAAATGACTAGAAATAATCATTGTTTATAAACATGTAGTATGTTTCCAAAATGAAACAGGTCAAATAATGGCATAAAGTATTTATAAGCCGTTTGCTTATAAATCAACTTTTAATGCGAACCGAGATGATCAACGTATCTGTAATTGTATTACGGTCGCGTGAAACAAGAATCGTGTAAAACGGACATGTAGAGTTAAAGTTATGCAAGTTTAAGTGATATACATAAGAAAATACATAGCTGGGAAAAATGGCAAACAAGCAGAACTGGGCGCCACCGTAGCTTACGGTGGTACCGTAAGCTACGGTAGGCATTAAAAACAAATGTCCATCGTAGGGCAGACTCTTATCACCATAGCCAATTTTCACCACCGTAAGCTACGGTGGCATCGTAGGTTACGGTAGAAGCCTTTGTTGTTTTTGCTTTTGGAACTTGTTTAAAAGCGTTTTAAGACCTTCATAACTAATGTTAATGTCGGTTTTAATTATAGGTGAATATGGTAGGCCTCTGGATGAAAATCAAGTGATGAACAAGAACCGAACACACATCTAATGAAGCTTCCGCATTTGATCTTGTTTTGTTTATAAAAGTGAATTATGTAAACACTTTTAACTATGTTTTTGGGATGCTCTAAACATGATTAAATACCTAAGATGTAAAAGTTTTTGTTAAATGGCATTTCTATATGAAATGCTTACTTTATTAATATATTAACATTACAATAGAAGGGTCTTACAAGTTGGTAATCAGAGCTCATGGTTATTGACAAATGTGTTCGGTTCGAAGCTTGATCAAGCGTCCGGTAAGAATTAATTATTTGAGTAGATTTTTAACAACATTAGGAAAAGGATATGAATGTATGTGCATGGGAAGAGTGTGTTAATACACTCAAACCCGGAAAGTGCACTAAACACGAATGGTTTAAGCAAGTTATAAACATGGCTAAGCCAAAGTGAAAGATGCAAATGATAATGAAACGAAATGTTTAACAATTGATATAAACATTTTAGATTCAAGATGTCTGGTGGAAATAATGATGATACGGTGCCGATAGTCACCGAACAAATGAAAAAAGTAATTGCCAAAGAGGTCGGAAAGGCAATAGAAAACAGTTTATCTGGATTCATAGACAAGATCCAAAATACGATACTCGCGGTAGTTGATGAACGGATGAAATGGTTGGAGGAAAGCTTCAACCAAACCAAAGACAAGCAAGTAGAGAGAAAGGCTTATCCTTACAACAAATTCATGGCTTGAAAACCTCCAATTTACAACGGGGAGGTTGACCCAATTATATGCCAACGTTGCTTGAGCGACATCGAAGGGGTGTTTGAAAGAACCCATTGCGACGTAAGCGACTTTGTAGCTTACGGAATGGGGCAATTGGGAGGACAAGCGAAAGACTGGTGGGATAACTTGAAAAGGAGCAAGGGGTTGAGGCGACAAGGAATATGACGTGGGAAGAGTTTAAGGCACCATTCCTTAAACGTCATAGCCCCAAAGCCGTCATTAATAAGATCAAGGAAGAGTTCATCCAACTGAGACAAAGGGGTGAAATGATATACAAGATCACGAGTATCTTCCTTGATAAATTGAGGTTTTATGATGAGTTGGTGACAACCGAAGAACAGAAAATATACTACTACTATAACATGCTGAGTGCTGAATATCGGGAGTTCATGACTCCCTCAAAGTACGAGACTCTCACCGAGATTATCAACACTGCTCGGGAACGAGAGATAGAGTTAATGAAACAAGTCGAGCGGGGTGAAAGAAGGGCATCGGATGTGAATCCAAGCCCTTCAAAGAAAGCAAGGATGACGGAATCCTCCAGAAAGTCGGATGTAAAAGACGGGTTGCCAAGTTGTAAGATTTGTGGCAAGGCTCACAAGGGTGAATGTCGTTTCAAGGACAAATCTTTCCCTATTTGCGGGAAGACAGGGCATACGGCTTCGGTATGCCCGGGAAAAGTATCAATTTGCTACAAATGCTATCAACCGGGCCATAAGAAATCTGAATGCCCGGAGTTGTTCGGAAAGAAAGATGTGAATGATACGCAAACGGAGGTTTAAAAATCGAAGGCCGGATCTTTCATTTGACCGCGCCAGAAGCCAAGATTGAACCCGATGTGGTTTCAAATATATTTATCGTAAAATCTAATCCCGCACGTATTTTGTTTGATACGGGTGCGAATAAATCCTTTGTTTCACATGGATTTACTCGACATCCTTCATTTGTATTAACGAAGTTACCTATGCCTTTAGAAGTAGAAATAGGTAATAACAAGAGTTTTATCGTTTGTGTTGTATGTCAAAACTGCTGATTGAGTATCGATGATGAAGAATACTCAATAGACTTGATCCCGATGTCAATTCCAAGTGATCGTCGGAATGGATTGGTTGTCCCGACATCACGCGAAGGTCGTATGCTCCCGTAAGGAGATAAAACTAACGTCTCAAAGTGGAATGCACGTTACTATTTATAGAGAAAAAAGACGTAATCCCGTGGTGTGCTCGATGTTTGAAGCCCACAAAATAGGCAACATAGATTCAAAGTATACTTGGTATACGCATGGGAATCGGAGAAAGAGTCGCCGAAGATTGGAGACGTACCGGTGGTACAAGATTATGAAGATGTATTTCCGGAGAATCTATCAGAATACCACCAGAACGGGAAGTGGAATTCGGAATCAAATTGATTCCGGGTGCAAAACCGATAGCTAAGGCGCCATATCGGCTTGTGCCATCGGAGTTACAAGAGTTAATGTCGCAGATACAAGACTTGCTAGATAAGGGAATTATAAGGCTGAGTGTGTCTCCGTGGGGCGTACCGGTGTTGTTCGTGAAAAAGAAAGACGGGAGCATGCGTATATACATTGATTACCCGCTCACGGTGAAGAATCGGTACCCGCTCCCGAGGATTGACGACGTATTTGACCAAATAGAAGGCGCGAGTTGGCTCTCTAAAATTGACCTAAGATCGGGGTATCATCAGTTGAAGGTCAAAGAAGAAGATGTACCGAATACCGCTTTTCGTACGCGGTACGGGCATTATGAGTTCCTCATGATGTCCTTCGGGTTAACAAATGCACCCGCGGCATTCATGGACCTCATGAACTGGTTTGCAAACCCATGTTAGATAAATCGGTGATAGTGTTCATCGACGACATTTTCGTGTATTCAAGGAGCGAATCAGATCACTCTCGTCACTTACAAGAAGTGTTTGAGACACTTAGACGAGAAAAGCTATATGCAAAGTTCTTGAAATGCGCCTTCTGGTTATGAGAGGTGCAATTCCTAGGGCACATCAACGGAGTACTAGTTGATCCGTCCAAAATAGAAGCCGTGTCAAATTGGAACCCTCCAAAGAATCCTTCGGAAATCAGAAGTTTCTTAGGGCTTGCAGGATATTATCGGAGATTCATATAAGATTTCTCCAAGATCGCTTCCCCATTAACCAAGTTAACTCGCAAGGATAAAAAGTTTGTATAGAGCGTTGAACAAGAAAGAGCCTTTCCAATGCTCAAGGAAAAGTTGACCCATGCTCCGGTATTAACTTTGCCGGACGGTGTCGACGATATGGTGGTCTATTCGGATGCATCGCATTTGGGACTCGGGTGTGTCTTAATGCAACGAGGCAAGGTTATAGCCTACGCCTCGAGACAATTGAAAGTTCATGAAAAGAAATACCCTACGCATGATCTCGAGTTGGCGGCAGTGGTATTCGCTTTAAAAATATGGAGGCACTATTTGTATGGGGTGAAGTACACTATATTTACAGACCACAAGAGTCTAAAGTAGTTCTTCGATCAGAAGGAATTAAACATGAGACAGAGGCGATGGTTGGAAACAGTGAAGGATTACGACTGTGAAATACATTACCATCCCGGGAAAAATGTAGTGGCGGACGTGTTGAGTCGAAAGGAAGGTTATTCTCCTATTCAGGTGCGCTCAATGCAATTGATAGTGACCTCAGGTTTACTCGAACGTATCCGGGAGGCACAAGTCGAAGCAGTGAAAGAGGAGAACTTGAAGAAGGAATGTATAATTGGTCAATTGAAAGATTTGGTAGATGGTAACAACGGGTTGAAAACCCGTTTTCGAAGGACGTGGGTTCTTAATACGTGTGGAGTTAAAAAGCTTCTACTTGACGAAACTCACAAATCATGATATTCTATCCATCCGGGGGCAACTAAGATGTATAATGACTTGAAACAAAATTATTGGTGGCCCGGAATGAAAAGAGATGTTACCAAATATGTGGAAAAATGCTTGACGTGTCTGCAAGTAAAAGTAGAGCACCTGAAGCCTTACGGTAAACTTCACCCGTTAGACATTCTGGTGTGGAAATGGGAACATATCACGATGGATCTACTGACTAAACTACCAAAGACAACCCCTGGATTTGATGCCATTTGGGTAATCTTAGATCGACTGACGAAAAGTGCTCACTTTATTTCGATACGTGAGACTTATACATCTGAAAATATGTCGAAGGTATATACGAACGAAATTGTGGCACACCACAGAGTGCCGGTATCCATCGTGTCTGATAGGGATACTCGGTTCACTTCAAACTTTTGGCGTGATTTCTAAGAACAAATGGGGACAAAATTGTTCATTAGTACCACGTACCATCCTCAAATGGATGGATAGAGCGAAAGAATGATTCAGACGTTGGAAGACATGCTACGGGCGTGTATCATCGACTTTGGAGGTAGTTGGGATGTTTATCTACCTTTGGTCGATTTTTCATACAATAACAGTTACCATGCTAGCATCGGTATGGCTCCGTACGAGATACTTTACGGTAGAAAATGCCGAACCCCGGTGTGTTGGGGTGAGGTGGGTCCACGTGAACTCACCCATAAAGATATAGTTTGAACCACTAACGAGAAAATTGATATGGTTCGAGCTCATTTGAAAGCGGCATAAGATCGACAGAAGTCGTATGCGGATAAAAGACAAAGACCGATCGAGTTTCAGGTTAGTGATATAGTCAAGCTTAAAGTATATCCGTGGAAGGGGATTATCCGGTTCAAGAAGAGGGGAAAGTTAAGCCCAAGGTTCATTAGGTCGTTTAAAATCATCGAACGGGTGGGTAAAGTGGCATACCGTTTGGAATTACCGGAGGGATTGAGCGGAATACACAACACATTTCATGTGTCGCACCTCCGAAAATGTTTAGCCAATGAAACGGCTTATGTCCACTATGATGATATTGAAGTGGATAACAAACTTAATTACGCGGTGAAACAAATTGCAATCCTGGACCATAAGATCAAAAGCCTCCGAAGAAAAGATGAGGCGCCTCTACCCTACGTTATTTGGTACGTACACTAGTTTCGAGGACGAAACCCTTTTAAGGGGGTGGACTTGTAACACCCCAAAAATATAGATTATATAAATAAAATTAAAAGTCGGTTATAACCAAAGATAAAATAACTAGGAATAATTAACCTAGTTAATTATGAGTTCTTGAAATAATAAGGAAACTTAATTATGAAACCCTTTATAAAAACCTTGAAATTATAGGGACTAAAAGGGGCATTTATGAAATAAGTTTAATTAAAATAAAACAAAAACCAAAACACACACACATGTGTGTGTTCTGGTCGACGCCTACACAAGCTAGGAAAATGGTGCTCTTTATTTGAACCCTAAAATCATAAAATTGAGCTAATTCAAAAGGAATCAAGCACAGATATTCGGGGTTTTAACTAAAATCGTGATCAACTAACTTAGGGGATCACAAGGTATTTCTAATTTGATCATTTGGTGATATCTTGAAACTTTGATAAACACTCATATTTGAAATTCATGTTTAAATGTTGAATGTATGAGTGATGTTATGTTAAATCCATGTCTAGGAGCAAACCCTAGTTGAAAGTTTGATGAATTAGTGATGAAGAACTATGAAATTGATGAACTCCCAAATACGTGTTAGGTGGGTTTTATATCATTATGATGAACACATAAAATTTCAATGTTGAAATAGTGTAAAACTGATGTATGATGCAAGTCTTGATGTTGATTACGAATGCTAGGCATAAGGGCTTGAAATTTGATGATTTAAACTTGGTTGAAAGTTGATTATGAACTAGATAGGAGATGTATAGAAATCATGCCACAAAGTGTTTGTTAAAACGCCTAAACGAACGCTAATATGTTAAAATTTCGAATAAAACGCGTAATTGTATAATAGGGTGAATTACGTGAGATAAGTAATAATGTGAGTTCTAAACAAATTGTTAGTGGAACTCCATAGGCAAAGCGGGTGAATCTTAGGGCGGCCAAGTCGGTTCGGACGTGCGCTTGAAGGATAAGCTATAAGGTACGCAACTTGTTGTTTCGTTACATTGTATAGATAAGCTAGTCGTAATTATGTTAACGTTGTTATTGAAAAATGTATGTGTTTGGTATGTCATTGAAGTGATGAAACTCATTTGACAACCAAACGGGTCAAAATAGATAATTAGAACATATTGGTATGTCATTGAAGTGATGGATTTCACTCGGCAACCAAATGGGTCAAATAAATGTTTAAAACGATAGTGATTTGAAGTGAATCTAAGGTCACACAATAAATCAGTAGAATGAGTGCGTAAGCCGAGAAACGGACACACCAAAATTTGATTTAGTGATCCCTTGGAATTGGGTCGAAACATAGAAACAGGATTTCGTTGAATATTGATTAAATGTGCATGCTTGAATTGCAGACAATAAGCATGATGTTAATGCGTGTGCAAACCATGTAATGGGAGCGAAAACGCTAATGTTTGACAAGCCCGGGAATGGGTAAAAATGACTAGAAATAACCAGTGTTTATAAACATGTAGTATGTTGCCAAAATGAAACGGGTCAAATAATGGCATAAAGTATTTATAAGCCGTTTGCTTATAAATCAGCTTTTAAGGCGAACCGAGATGATAAACGGATCCGTAATTGTATTATGGTCGCGTAGAAACAAGAATCGTGTAAAACGGACGTGTAGATTTAAAGTTATGCAAGTTTAAGTGGTATACATAAGAAAATACATATCTGGGAAAAATGGCAAACAAGCAGAACTGGGTGCCACCATAGCTTACGGTGGTACCGTAAGCTACGGTAGGCATTAAAAACAAATGTCCACCGTAGGGCAGACTCTTATCACCATAGCCAATTTTTCACCACCGTAAGCTACGGTGGCACCCTAGCTTACGGTAGAAGCCTTTGTTGTTTTTGCTTTTGGAACTTGTTTAAAAGCGTTTTAAGACCTTCATAACTAATGTTAATGTCGGTTTTAAATATAGGTGAATATGGTAGGCCTCCGGATAAAGATCAAGTGATGAACAAGAACCCAACAAACATCTAATGAAACTTCTGCATTTGATCTTGTTTTGTTTATAAAAGTGAATTATGTAAACACTTTTAACTATGTGTTTGGGATGCTCTAAACATGATTAAATACTTAAGATGTAATGTTAAATGGCATTTCTATATGAAATGCTTACTTTATTGATATATTAACATTAAATTAGAAGGGTCTTACAGTATTTTACATGTGTATGAGATATGGGGTATATAAGGACAAGAAGGTTGATACGTTGGACCCGAATCAAAAGGAAATGATTGTGCGATCCAACTTTTTAAAGAGGACTGGTTGTGGAGCACAATTATGTGTAATATTTGAGGCTGGATTATGGAAGGTTTATAAGTTTGTTGAGGAGCACAACAAGGTTTATAAGCATTTTCTTCCGTCTGAACTACACATCACTCAGCTCCAGAAGCATGTTATACATAGCATGTCTAAGTTGAATTTGGGACCGGTTAAGGCGTTTAATGCTATGAAGATTTGTTTGGCGATTTTGAAGAAGTTGGTGCAAGTAATTAACTCTTGTAAGGCAAAATAATGTTATGGCATTTTGTAAGGCAAAATAATGTTATATGTTAAAGCTGTAGGTGTCCCATCATTAAGTTTGGCGTTTTGTATGAATGGCGTTTTAGATAAAGAAAGCAAAATACAACTAATTAACTCTGGTAAGGCAAAATAATGTTATGGCGTTCGAAACATAAAGTTTAGCATTTTGTATGAATGACGTTTTAGATAAAGATGGCGTTTCATCTGGAAGGGACTGATGTGTATGGCTTGTAGTTTAAGGCGGGAATTTTAATGACATTTTACTCATCAGTTTGGCGTTTTGTATTAGAGCAGTAAAAAGACCCTTTTACCCTTAGTGAAGCGCGTCCACTTAATAAAGATGATGTTATTTACGAAAACACCACTATACCAATCTAATCCATAGATTGTTTTGATTCAACGGATGAGGGGTGTTCCCACCGTTTTTACACTTTTATGCAACATCAAATTTGTTACTTCCACTACGTATTGTATGTTATCAATCGGTCAAACCTCCGGCTCCCAGCTCGAGTGTGACATATTTTTATAGTATCTGTATTTTTTTTTATATTTCTAGAATCTTATATAACTTATCTAGTTTTGAGAATTTATTAAATAATAGTTACTTGCTGATACTATCTACCATGTTTGTAAAGCAACTGCTAATGAGGTGTAGGTTAACTAAATATTATGTTGTTACAGTTGATTATCTAAACTATTATTTGGACAGCTTGATGACCTACGTAACCATCAAATAACGACTTGATCGAATTTTCTTAATTAGATTTTTAACCCAAAAAATAAGAAATATATTGCATGGTGGATATTCATTTATGACCAAGCGGAATCTTTTTTTTCCAAGCTTTATTGTCACGGCATTTTAATAGTCTCCTGTAGAAGACAAAGTCAACCAAAGTCTTCGGTCAGTATAAAACAAAACCAGCACCATCATCAGTCATCACAAACGAAAAATGAAAGAAATTGCTAGCCGTTGATGAATATGTGGTTATTACCCTAAAAATCCTCCAGCTTTGTAACTGCATAGTTATTAAAATATTTGAATTGTTGATTCATTTACAATTATACCCTCAAGTCTTATTTTTAATTAGTGTCACGTGTCATCACCGTATTTCTTTTTACACTTCTCACAAAAAACACCATTTGTACAATAACCCCATCCTAAAATAGAATACTATTAAAAAGGGAGTAAAACTAAAATTAGATTAATACTAGTCTTTAAAATCAGTTACAGAAATCTAGTAGGATATGATGATAAACTTTATATTATAGAAATTTATAGCTACAGGCTAGAGAATGCATATTTTATTTAAATTAGGACATATAAAAGAACATAAATATTTATAAGACTGAGTTTTGGTTTGAATTTGCAGTTTAGGAGCGAGTGGTAACGAGAACAGGGGAAAGTTTTCGACGACCACAACTGATTTCTTGTGAATTTCTAGCTCAAAACTCAGGTTCGTTTCACTTTACAAGCACATAGTTTTTTAACAAGGTTGATCGGGTTATGCCATTTCGTTTTTGAATTGCTTGGATATTAGTTATGTTGTTCCTATAGGGTCTTTTTCTTGTAGTGAATGTTTAAGATTTTCTTATGGTTGTTTCTACAACAAACCAAAAAAAAAATTGTTTTTGAAATCAGGTAGAAGTTCATACTTAGTATGTAAAGATATCGGATCACGCTATTTGGCTTCTAGTACTTAAATTGTAACTCACTCACAGTTGTATTTTCTTCTTCTTTAATCGACTAGACCCGTTATTAATTTTCTTTAATTCCGACTTCTTGGTTTTATTCATTGGGTGTTTTGTAGATTGAAAAGTTGAACTTTGTTATCAAGGAGCTTTGTTGTAAAATTGTGGCAACATGGCAATTGGGGGCCGTTTGTGACCGAAAATACGGTCACAAAAACCTTGTTTTCTAGTAGTGTTTGTGTTTCATTGAAACTTTTGTAATCCGATATACTTGAATGGGTTGTTTAATATTAGTTAACCTATTGCCATGAGCATATGTACATGTAAATAATTGGAATTCCCAATAATTAATGAAAATTTTGTAATTTTGCAAAAATATAAAAAATTTATATTTTTATCTTTATCTTATTAAATGGTGGGAATGCATATTGACACGTGTTAGAGATTTGTGGTTTATATCATTGATTTTTTTCTAGTGAGTTTAGAGATTTAATGGTGCTGTAATTTATGGTTTCTATCATTAATTTTTGGTGGTGTGTTTAGAGATGTGATTTATGATTTCTATCATTAATTTTTTGGTGGTGTGTTTAGAGATTTAATGGTGTTGTTATTGGAACAGCACCAACAAATCTTATTATTATTTGGTGGTATATTTGTTAGTGCTCTAACCATCAAAAAAGTGATTTTGTATTAGCGAATGTATATGTAATTTCAAATTAGTTTAAACCATAAACATCAATTGTAAGCTATTTGTTACTTCCACTACGTATTGTATGTTATCAATCGGTCAAACCTCCAGCTCCCAGCTCGAGTGTGACATATTGTCATTGTATCTGTATTTTTTTATATTTCTAGAATCTTATATAACTTATCTAGTTTTGAGAATATATTGCATGGTGGATATTCATTTGTGACCAAGCGGAATCTTTTTTTCCAAGCTTTATTGTCACGGCATTTTAATAGTCTCCTGTAGAAGACAAAGTCAACCAAAGTCTTCGGTCAGTATACAACAAACCCAGCACCATCATCAGTCATCACAAACGAAAAATGAAAGAAATTGCTAGCCGTTGATGAAGAAGAGTTTAGCTATTCCATGCAAGTACTCGATCTATAAATTCACACGATAGTTGTTTGTAAAACCCGCACAAAGGAGTTGCATGTGGGAACCTTGAATGGGAGAAAAAAACATGCATCTTCATTTCATCCTTTTTCTGTTTATATTTCCTCTTATTATGGCCATGGAATTGGAAATCTTTCCAGGTGCTACCACAAGCAACACAGCCAAACCAGGCTGTCCAACCGAGTGTGGGAATGTTACAGTTCCTTACCCTTTTGGCATTGGCACAGATTGTTCCCTACATGACTCATTTTACCTTTCCTGCAACACTTCTTACGAACCCCCACAGTTGTTTCATCAAGATGGCAACGTCCAAGTATACAACATTTCAGATACAGAGTTGCGTGTCTACACTACAATTTCTTACAGATGTTACAACCCAAGTGGGGTTGCAGATGAAGATATAGGATGGATTGACTTAGCGGGGTTATTCACTTTCTCAACAAAGAACAAGTTCATAGTCACGGTTGTGATGATTATGCTTTGACTAGCGGAACAAATGGAGGCGACTTTTCTAGTGGCTGTTTTAGACTATGTGGTATGGGGCGGGGGTTTGGGCGTGGGTTGGAGGGAAACGCCCAAGTCACCACCCTGGGTGGGCTTGGGTTTGGGCGTGGCCCCTTGGGCGGGAGTTTAAGGCCGGGCGTGGGGCATGCTAGCGGTCCTATGTGGCCGGCTCTTATTGGCTTGTTGGCTAGGGCATAGCGGGCTATTTTAAATTTAAAAAAAATGATGTGGCTTGGCCACGACAGCCCTGCCACGCCCACCATACCCCTATGAAACTTGGGTTTGTGTATTGAGTGCCCCATATCCACGTGTCAACCCATGCCCCAAACTCCCGCCCCACCATACCCCACGGTCTAATAGGGAATGCTCGGGAATAGGCTGTTGTCAGACATCTATACCCAGGGATGTCACGTATTACGATGTTACACTTAACACTTTAGGAAACCATTCTGATGTTTTGTCCTTCACTGAATGTGGCTATGGCTTTATTGTTGAGGAAGGCAGTTTTCAGTTTGGTGTTCCTAGTGATTTATCCACTGATTATTTGGGCTTTGCGGAGATGATAAGGTCCACTATGCCCGTTGTCATTGACTGGGTAATTAAATCCAATGAAACTTGCGCTGTTGTGGCTAACGCATTCAAAGGAAATAGTTCATGCTATGATGTAAAAGGCTGCCAAGGTACGTCACTTAGCTAGGTTAACGCCAATCGCTGCCGGAAGTGCTCGACGGTGATAATCAATCGGAATAGCATGTAAGGTCGTTGGCTGATCATCTCGGTGACTAGCCTTCTGCGTACCTTCCTCCCTATTCAGGCTTGGTGATTCACCCATTCGCCTTCCGGGTCGGTAGCCTTTCTTCCTCTTTCTCAGCCATCTCCTACTCCTTTCCTTTAGCCTCGCCGTGGTAAACCCGGTTTCTTGATTGCTTAGTAGGTCTGATACCGGTCGCGGTTATTAAAGATAGTTGAGCTAGACCGGTTCGAATCCTATTAACCTTTTAAAGGTCTGTGGTTGCACTACTGGTTGGCTGCACTACGTCAAAAAAGGCTTATGGTCACACAAAAGAAGTGTGACCATACACCTTTCGCCACACTTTTTTTTTAGCTCAAGTGTGACCAAAGGCCGAGTCATCGTAAGTATCATACAGTCACATTCAAGTTTAGTGGCTGTAGCAACATAAAAGTGTGGCAAGGGTACCCATTGTTTCTTGCTAGAATCAAGCATTATGTGCAATAAGTGTGGCTAAAGGGTTGCAATAGCCACATGAATTTATTGTAAGCATGGTCGTTTCTATTATATAGTCACATAAAAGTTTGTTTCAGCCACATCACTTTAAAAAAAATGTGGCAAAAAGAGTTGTTATAATCAAGCATTCCATCCATTAAGTGTGACTAAATGGTAGCAGCAACCACATGAACTCACTATAAGTGTGACTGTTTTATTATTTAGTCACATAAGTTTACTATAAATGTGGGTAAAAACTATTTCTAGACACACAAAACAACTTTGTACTTTTAAATGTGGCTATTGTTTAACTTTTGGTCACAAATTCTTTTTTTTTTTCACGTGACGTTTGCTATCATTCCGTCCCACAAAAAAAGTGATCATAGTGTGGCTAATGTTTATGTAAAGCCACATGAAGTTTTGTGTTTTTAAGTGTGGCTAATGCCTAACCTTTGGTCACATATATTTTACTTTTCTCATGACGTTTGCTATCATCCCGTCACATAAAAAGACAAAGTAATGATAATGTGGTTAATGATTATGTAAAGCCACATGAAACTTTATAATTTTAAGTGTGGCTATTATCTAACCTTTGGTCACACATATTCATTTTGCCCATTACGCTTGCTATTATTCCGTCACATAGAAAAGACAAAATAAGGATGGTGTGGCTAAAAGATATGGAAAGCCACATGAATTTATTTTTTTATTTTTAAGTGTGGCTATTGTATAACATTTAGTCACACATAACTTTTTTCCCATGACGTTTGGTAGCATTCAGTCACACGAACAAGAAACAAAGTGATTATGGTGTGACTAATGGTTATATAGAACCACACAAAATTTTGTAATATTAAGTGTGTCTATTGACTCACCTTCAATCACTCGTAACTTTTTTTCCCATGACGTTTACTACCGTTTCGTCACACAAACAAAAAACAAAAAACAAAGTGACAATAGCATTGCTAATAGTTATGTAAAGCCACATGATTATGTAATTTTAAGTGTGACTATTATTTAACCTTTGGTCACACGTTTTATTATGGTTCTATGTGACCATTTTCATGTAATTATTTATTTTATTTTCAGTTTTTTGTAAAATAAAAACTGAAGTAAACATGAGATAATCTAGAAACGAGATTATATTAACAATAATATCCTAAAATCCATACATAAGTTTTCAACTTAAACACTAACTAAAGACAAACTTCTAATGAAAACCTATCTATAAAAGTTTCAAAGGGAAACAAATGCACACAAAAACTAAAAGCTATTTCTAGGTTGTTTTCTTCGAGCCCATATACTCACTACTTGAATACGAGAAGCAGTCCATATACTCACTGCTTGAATACGAGCAGCACTGCTGCCTTTGCTTCTTCACACTTCTTTTTCTCTTCTTCCTTCTGTGCAGTAGCCATTTCCCTTTGCCTCTTCAGCTCACTAGTTATTATATATGATCTATTTGAGCATGCAAATATAAGTTCAGCTCAGTAGTAATTAAACAAGATCCATTTGAGGATGCTAATATAAGAACAAGTGTATGAAGTTGGATAAATAACTTACTCTAGTCTAGCCCTTTCATCTAAGGCGCTAGCCACGCTAGAACCTTTTCTTGGCCTACAAGCCACCAGCTCCACCTCAAAGATAAAGTTGCACCGCACATTATGAAGTCCATCAATAACAATATAGTCAACTGTGCTAATAATCAAAACAAGCTACCTATGGTTAACATGGAATAACAATTGCAAAATATTAGACACGAATAAGCTCTGAGGTAATAATTCTGATGGAATCTCTGGCGGAGAACCAGCACTACCATAGGTATAATCTGACTTGCAAGTTATTTTGGCAACCTCCCCAACCTAAAAATTAAGGTTGTAATTACGAGTGAAAAAACACAAAATGAATATAAACAATGTATGTATATAATGACCATTTTTACTTGAATAACATTTGATCAACTTCTAAAAAATATAAGCATTTGACCATTACAAATAAATACACGTAAATATAACCCAATCAAAAGGCGCCATGTGGACAGGGTTGTTCCTGAGCAGAACCGGGCCAAATCAAAGTCAGCTCGAGCTCGGCTCAATTTCACATAACCGGTCTGAAAATTGAGCTTGAACTCGGCTTGGCTCGACTTAGCAGAAGCAATTCTTATTGGCAACAGCTCAACAAACAAAAAATAAGGAGCATTTGTTGAACTGAAGCTTTTGTATACACATCTAACGATCATAATGAAAAGTAACCACAAGTCAACCAACGTGTATGGTTGTTAATAATAAAAATCCTCAAATATGCTATAAAACTAAGTCACAAAATTTTAACTGATAACTTTAAAAGTTTTGAAACCCAAGAGTAAGAAAACTACCAAAAATATTAACCAGCTTTATCGGTTGATGTTGAGGTGGCCAAAGTGAAGTTCGTTGGTCTGTTTTGGATACAAAGATGTGAAGAGGATTTGAAACTTATGCTGCTAGGTAAAAACAAAACCTTCATTGTTCTCAAAGCAACATCCCATGCCTTAATCACAGGGCCCTTGCTAAGTTGAAAGGTGAAAATTGTTTTGTCCTCATATGTAGTGCCAAAAACTTCACCTGTTTCAGCCAAACTCCCTTCATAATGCACTGTCCAACAGTCCACACACCACATGAAATCCCATGTTCACGATCAGCGTCTATTAATATATATATATATATACACACACATATATGTGTGTGATACAAATAAACACATGACAATGTTGTGTTTATCACCTAAACAATAAGAATTCAACTCTATTGTAGCGTAACATGTTTGACATATATAACCCAAGAGCATGGTAGATGATGAGCAACAACATACATATATTTCAGTAGTGTTGGATATTATCAGCGATTCAAGACAATAAAACTAGAATCAGAGCCACATTAGCAAACAATTTTAGTCTAAAAGTGTTAAATAACATTACCATCTACAAGAGGAAGAGAGAAGGCTCTCTGAAGGAGCAACTGCATAAGGTTTAGCACTCTTCACAGCCGTCTCCAGTCAAATTAATTGCTTCAGCCATATCACCTAAATGTTCACTGGCCTGAAGATAAAACATCAACATAGCATCATCAAATCAGAACTAGGGGTGTGAATTTCTGACACGACACGAACCTAACATGAAATTCGTGGGCTTGGGTTTAGTCTAAATGGGTTCGGGTCAGTTTCAGGTTGAACCCGTGAACCTGTTTAGCTAAACGGGTCAGGTTCGGGTCAACCCAGTCGGGTTGGCGGGTTAACCCGTATAACCCATTTCTATTATATTATATTTTTTTAAATATATTTTATGTCATAAATTAAATTGGATGTATTTTATGCTATAAAGATAACTTAAAAATGGAAGTTGACATAATTTTTTATGATTTAATGTAATTTTATTATATAAATTTGTGTTTTTTGTAGTCGTGTTAATTTTAATATTTTAATTTGCTGAAAAAAATAAAAAATAAAAAATTTGGGTTGAACGTGTCGGGTTCGGGTCAGTATGCGAGTGTTCAGGTCAGGTTCGAGTTCATATGTATGGCACGATTTTTGGGTTCGGGTCGGGTTCGGGTTCATCTAAAATTTTCGGGGTCGGGTCTGGTTGAACCCGCCAACCCGCGAACACGACCCGTTTAGCACCCCTAATCAGAACCAAATTCTTAATGATGCATTACCCAACCCACTTGCCCACTCCCACCAGTACCAAATTATATCACGACTTTTGGGACTTCCTTCACAACTGGAAGAAGGATAATATATATCACTAGAAATTCATAATCATAAACAACTGATATAATTTTAATCTCAAAGATTAACAATTAACTAATCAACCTTCCTCATTCACATGAACTTATCAGTTACGAGAAAACTATTCGACTTCGTTAAATTAGGTCATCATAATAGATATCAGCAAGATTATTAAACAACTTCTAAAATTATCAAACAATTTTTTAACAGCTTACTGTTAAATATTAAACATGTTTGAAGAGGTTACAGTGAAGAATCATAACACAATGAATATTTAGACCAGAAATAAATATTTTAATTGTCAGACTCTACGTAGCATCTCATCAAATAGGCTGCGCGCAAAACACCAAATAAACTACGAATTTGAGAAATCCCTAATGAAGCTCAAGCAATAAATACATTAAATCAGATTCAAAATGCAATGTGAAGACTGAATTGGAACTTACCTGCGGTGGTGTGATGGTAGTCACTCGAAGTGGGGGTGACTGGCGGCTTTAGCGATTAGCGAGTGTGATCGAATCATCTTGGAGAAACATCCACAACTCACCCACCGAAACTGAATTCATTAAAAGTTTATTACAACTAGTGGGTTTTTCCGCTTTTCACGGCGGACTGAAGTTATTATTGGTTATACAGACATTTGGTATAGTAATCAAGAGGTGTTTTACATTGATGGAAAACTATGAAACTGAATACCGGTATCACTACTGATGTTGGTCAGATGGTATAAGTTTGACTCATCACAGTATGGGTTTATGTATTAATTACATGTACCAATACTGATGTTCGATTTGACACAGTACGATAGCCATACAATGTCAATTTATCGGAAATGGAAGCCATAAAAGTGAATATCGGTACTGATTCTCAGGTTTTCCAGTTCGATACGTTATCCATTTTTTCAATTTTTAGCGGAATGTTGGATGTGGGTAGTAAGCTATAAATAGATTGGTGCAGCACTAAGTTTATTAATCCAAAGTTATAAATAAATAAACTAACTTAATCAAATGAATTTATCATTTCAATTTCACAAAAGAAATTACAATTCTTCATTGCTAACGAAATGTTTTAGCTTTGGATTTTTCTATACTAAGGCAAAGACATGGCCACAAAAATAATGTCATAAATTAACCTAATCATAATATTAATATAGTAATTTGGTGATGTCCAAGATGGATGTCCTACCATTAAAATGGATATCCAAGATCTATTCAGTTTAATAACTACAAACTTTTCTTTAATTAAAACATCATATTCTAAATTATACAAACTTAAGACTAGTATCAGGAAGAAACTTCAACATCCTTCCATCTTATTATTATGACTCGAAAAAACTAACAGTTTTAATAATTAAAAAAACCCATTTGGACATAACAGGAACTCAAAAATCATATCCACTGCCCTATTATTATTATCTATTAGTAAAAGCTACCAAATCAATATATTTATACCATCAAAAACAAACACTCCATCAGATTCAGAAACAGATCTTCTAAAACATGAAACCCTAAACAGAATGAAACAGTTGCGGATAAACCAGAACTAACCTGGATCTTCATAGCTTTTTTGTTGGCTTCAAGTTGACTACATGTACATATATCAATCAGAAGGGTGAAATCAGAACGAATTAGAAAGAGAAAGAAGAATTAGGGTTCTACGCATTTCCTTTGGAAGAAGCTTAAGCTTGTCCATATTCCTCTCACGGGCCGTCTTCAACTTCTGCGCATTTACTCCACCATCGCTTCTTACTGAATATCTCTGGCCGGGGCCCTAAATAGATTTTTTCAATCAGAAAACTCATTTTGGCAAAAACTAACTGGTCACGGGTCGAGTTTCGTATGGTGGTTCATGTCGGAGCTTTAAGACATATACTCGCTTTGTTATTCTGGACCTGAAGCTAGAATTTTGAGTTGAAGGGGTGTGTGAAAAGATTGAGTGGATCCAGTTGAAAGGAAATCAATGTAGGGAAGAAAATGGAAGGCGATGAATACAAGCAAAAAAAATTAGGGGGAGTTTGATTTTTTTTTTTTTTTTGAACTGCCAACAAACTCAATCCCGAGCATTCTTGGGGCATCCACTGGACAAACGGAGTACTCCGAGAGTAACCCGAGTCCACCACCAATTCCGGGGAAACCCAGTAACCCACCCGCCCGTAGGCATGACGGTGAAGTTACCGGTAAAACCCGTTTGGCTCAAGGATCCAACCCAGATTTCCCTGGGTCTCCTATCATTGCCCACCAGTGCCTCACTCTGCACCAAGTGGGAGTCGAACCTGCATCTCTCAAGAGAAATGCAAGCCCTCCACCACATGATCTAGAGATCATTGGCGTGGGAGTTTGAAATTGGATGAGGAATTGGGTTGGGAGGGAATTTTTTTGGGTGTGAAAATGTTTAAAGAAGGAATCCATTTTTTAAAATTTATAATAAACAAGTGGGTTTTTTAAAGCTTCGTGACGGTTTTTCGCCCCACATCAATTTGGTTCATAATGGTACTTGTAGGATACGAGCATTTAATATAACGACCAAAGGATATAAAAACGAATACATGGGCGTATACAACTCCTTTATCCTTTATGACTAATTTAAACCAGTTTTAATTAGTAGAAACTGAAAACGCTTTTACCAATACAATTACTTATGTTATTCATTTGGAATAGGTTCGCTTCGTAACGACACTGGTAGGACCGTTGAGAAAAAAAATCAGAAAAACGAATACAACTACCGATGTTGTCCGTATGGTAGTTTGGTTCGTCATAATAAATAACAAAAAAAATATAATTAGAGATTGAAACTTCCCAATAAAAATGTTAATGGTAAATAAGAAAAAGAAAATATAAGGCAAAATAAAGTTAAACCGATTAAATACGTATATCATGAAAACTATTGACGGACAGTTAAGACCTAATTGGGTCCATTAAAACATACATGGTCTACTATTGGCTATTGTAATCCATTAAGGACCAATATGGTCAATTAAGACACGTATGATCTACTATTGTCCATTCTGATCCATTAAGACCCAATATAGTTTGTGAAGACAACAATTATCTACTGTTGCCTATTATGAATTATTAAAGCCCTATATACTCCATTAAGACAACAGTGATCAACTATTGTTCATTGTGAACCATGCCTAATATGGTTAATTAAGACATGTATGATCTACTATTGTTCATTGTAATCCATTAAGGCCCAATATAGTCCGTTAAGACAACAATGAACTACTATTATCCATTGTGATCCATTAAGGCCAGATAAGGTACATTAAAACATGTATGATCTACTATAATCCATTGTGATCCATTAAAGCCCAATATAGTTCGTTAAGATAACAATCGTCTACTATTGTTCATTGTGATCCATTAAGGCCAATATAGTCTATTAAGACAACATTGATCCACTATTGTCCATTATGATCTGTTAAGACCCAATATAGTCAACTAAAACATGTATGATCTACTATTGTCCATTATAATTCATTAAGGCCCGATATAGTCCGTTAAGACAACAATGATCTACTATTGTCCATTGCGATCCATTGAGGCCGAGCTAAGCTTATATAAGTTTATTTACAAGCCGAGTTCGAACCTAAAAATAAGCTTGTTTGGTAAAAGACCCGAGCCCGAGCTTCACTTATCGAGCTCGCAAGCATAAAAAAATTATTATTAATTAATAGATAATAAATAGGGGTGTAAACAAGCCCATAGGCTCGAGAGCTACTCATGATCGACTCATTAAAGAGCTCGAACGAGCCGAGCTCGAGCTTTGGGTTTTACTCGCGAGCCGAGCTCGAGCTCAAAGAAGTAGGCTCGAACCGAGCCGAGCTCGAGCTTCATAAAAACATAACGAGCCGAGCTTCATAAAAACGTATTCCACTCTGTTAAACTATATGTTTAACTATCAGAAAACTCCAAACTATACACTTACTACCAAACAAAATATTTAATCATCAGAAGATTCAGAACTCTAAAGAAAGTAGATGCTTAGTTATCAAAAGGCATAGAATCAGAAGGCTTGTTAAATCAAGACTATATGCTAACAAGGTGAGTCATTCTTCTTTTTACCAAATTGTTTCCAAAACACTATTTGCTTTCAAAGTTATAATTACAGGGATTAAGTCTATGTAATCTTCAATTACTGCCGGTATATGGGGTTTTGTATACATTACTTAATAATCTTCATCATTGGACAACGGGTTAGCCAATGGGTGATATGACCATAGTCACAGAATCGAGTCGAGTGACAAATACCGATTTGGGGTAATTAGTTGATATATAAACATTGTAATCGCTCTTAATACTGTATATTATAACAATGTGTCTTTTGTACAAATTGAATGTACTCACCAGTATTCCTGCTGACCAAAATCTTTTTAAAACGCATTTCAGGTGATTACAGTAGATCGGAATAAGAGTTCGATACGACACCAAAAGGCTTAACGAAGTGGCTTATTTTATCAATTAAATGAAATTAAGAAAACATTGTTTCATATATTCGGGTTTATCCCATATTAAAGCTACATTTGTAAAACATGGGTTTATTCCCATCTATTTAATAAATAAAATCCGGTGTTTCTAAACTCTGGTATTTTTCCTAACTCACGGTCCTGATGAATATTTCCGCTGCAATGTTTTTAAAATAACCACCGGTACCACTTGACTGCTTGCGGCTCTCGTCCAGGGTGGGGTCGGGGGTCGTGACGGAGGTGGTATCAGAGCCAAGCCACTGGTTTAAGCAATTGGGTGTTGTAATAATACCTAAGCTTGAACGAAAGAGTTAGGAAATTATTATTAACTGGTAGCACCCATGATAGTATTTAGACTTGAACCTAAGAAAAATGCCTTAGTATAAGCTTCGAGATAAGCTACTTACTTGTGTAGATAAAGTGATGGGTGTTGGTATGTCGTGAGGATAATGACTAGAACGTTGCAAGTATGGTAGATAAGCGATAACACTTGGCCACTGTTATTTCTTGTTTATTGGTACTACTTGGTTCTAGAATATGATCCATCATGTGAATACTAATTTCCTTGCTTCTTAATGCAAGCCATAATAAAAGATGCACTTTCAAAATCATGATTTAAGAAAGACCTATTTATGGGAAATACAAATTACCCCTCCGGCGAGAACCGGGTAAGATGGGGTATAAGATATGTCAAACAAGTGACAGAATTCCCTAAATAGTATCATGACCTGATGTTTGACTTGTTTTTGAAAACATGAATCTGTTAAATACATTGACCTTATGAATGATATGTATATTACAGTATGTGAAAAATATGATTATACAGATATGTATATCTATAAGGAAATCCAAAAACCATAAGGATTGACAATTTAGAATAAAGCACAAGCATAAGTGTCAATGATAATTATAGATTTCTTTATCAGAAATCTCTCGTATACATCTATAATTCTGATATCAAACATTATTTCGTTTGATCATCTATCTCGTAACTCGTGCGACAATATAAACGACGGGAACCCTTTTAGTTGGGACGCCATCAAAAGTATAAGAATTTCCTATGTGTTACTTTAGATTATTAACACAGTAGGAAATCTGTAACTAAAAGTCATGCTAGGCACAAGACGTCTAAAAACTTACGCTAATAAGAGTAATTCTACTTTCTTTAAGAACTCTTGCGAAGATAAAAGTAACCACGACTAGATGCACCTACAAAGACTCTTCACCTATAATCCTACTAAGATCACCAGTAATAAAGAAGCTGTTACGAAATACATGGGCTGCAAAGGACTAAAGTTGTCCAAGCCATTAGTATATATGCTAAGACGAACGAAGTAATGTATGCTTCAAAATCTAGGCATTAAATCTTTGAAACACATGATCAAGACATATGCCATAAAATGGAAAGAATGAAAAGAACTGACAGAAAGGAAATTCTGTCTGCTTCCTAAAAAGAACAAAGGGCAACAATGATTCCTGATGTGACTGACAACTTAGGAAAAATGACCATAAGGAGACAAGGCAGGCAAGCCGACGAGGTTCATCTCTGTGATGACAACTGCGAGTTATGCATGAAAGTAAGGCATAGTGTAGGTCCCGTGAGCCGTATGGATCATAACAGAATCGTCGATCCAACCTAGAGTGCGGAATCCTCTAGATCAGATTTAACAGAAAATGTGTAGAAAACCGAAATCACTTTAAACCCGATCTTTATGATTATCTTCAAATGATTACAATCAATCAAGATCTCCAAATTCGTCCAAGCCTTTCTCTTTCACGAATTCTCTCCAAGATGATTAAGGTGATTAGAAGATTAACCTAAACCCTAATGCTAAGCTTTGTTTATATAGGACAAAGCTTTGCACATGGGCTAGGACATGGGCTAGGCCCATTTCGCCTACCATCCCCTTATGTGGGTTTGGTTTGGCCCAATCACTCTTAATTTACTATTACAAAGCTAAACCTGCTAACTGTTTATCGTTTTACTAATTACAAGATATCCAAAGACCAAATCTAAGCTGTTGTCACAAATATGCACCAACAAACTCCCCCTTGACAATAGCTCGCAAAGGTATCTTCAGTCTTCAGAATCTCACAGACTTTTGGTCTTTGGATAGCTTCAGCTTTAACAGCTTCTGTCAGCATCAGACTCCCCCTAAGCTGATGCATCCAATCACCAAATCTTCAAAAACTTTAGCGTTTGAGTAAACTCCAGTTCAGCATTTGAAAGCAATCTTTAATCTCTTCAACTTTGTCTGCAATGTAGAAAGGAGGTTCTACCATGCATCCAATCAAACTCTCACTTCACAGCAACTTCTCAGCAACACACTGCTTCAATCTGTATACTATAAAACAAACATCTCAAGAAACCATAAGAATTTTTCAACATAAGTTAAACAAATTATTATTATTCAAAAGATTAGTTAAACTGTATAACAGATTAAGCACTTTCCAATTCAACACCAACACGCATAAATTTTAAACAAACACCTTATAACCTGCATGATTTAAAAATTTTGAACCCACTTTCTAACACTGTCTCCCCCTATCGGTAACAACTCATCCAAGAATAACAGTTTTCCGTACATTAAGAATTTTAACAGAAAAAGACACTATTTTTGTATTTTTATATTTTCTGAAAGCAAATAAATACGAAAAGCAATAAACACTCTATTTTTGTGAGAATCACCGGTAAGAAGATCATATCAGCACAATCAAACTGTTTCACACCATTAGTTAATTCTTTATGTGATTTTCTGTGAAAAGCAGTCCAAGACGATTACCAGTATGTTTGTCCACCTAAACAAAATGCATGAACATTTCAAGTACCATTACCGTATGATACGTTAAGGTAATATTAATTCTGATATACTAGTGTGTCCCACTTCAGGATATACCCCCGCGATCAAGGTATGCACAAAGATTCATCGTAGTAGGTGAGTATACTGAATTCATCCGTTTTATTTTTCAACGTTTAGATAATTGGTGAACAGGTCAGTACTTCCGTACAGCAAAGAGACCAAAATATCTAACGAGGCTAAGACAAATACCATTTTTGGTACGATTTATGCATTTTGCATTTTTGAATGACTCTCTATGAGAGCTTCTTCATTTTTCAGGGTTTTGGCATTTTTAGCTCTTTTCAGATATCCTGGGTGTGCCTAGGTCAGCATGTATCTGGATGCAGCAGAAGGACACCCCTGATATCCCCAGATGAAATAACAGTATAAAGACCCAAAACCTCAGATTTTGGAAATCTATCAACGCAAGATTTAAGGTCATTAAACCATACACCACTGATGTGTTCCCCACTCATACTCAGTGCATTTAGGTTTATATCACTTTGGTAAGTTGATTATTTCATGCTTTTGCCTACTGGTACATCATATGATGAAGCTGCTATCACACTTAAGCAATTTAATTCAGTTTGAGTGTGACAGTCTAACTTGCTGATGTACTATCATTTCTTCTTCTTCACACAGTGAAAACTCATTTTCATTTTCTAATTTTTTATGTTTTTGATTTTTCAGTGTTTTTGTATTTTTGATTTTTAAGAAAGCAGTAAACTATTTACAAAAATTCTTATGAAAAACCAGTTATTCAGGATTCCTCATCCCGTTGAGTTCGACTAAGTGTTCAAAGCGAGCTCGATCAAAAGCTTTTGTGTAAAGATCAGCAAGGTTATCTAGTGTATCGACTCGATGTAATTCAATTAGTCGCTTTTCAGCACAATCCCGTATAAAGTGATGACGTATGTCAATATGTTTAGTTCTACTGTGCTTTACGGGATTGTTTGTGATTGATATAATGGCATTATTATCTATCATAATAGGAGTACGGGTGAAATCCAAACCGTAATCGCGCATCTGCTGTTGAATCCAGAGAACCTGAGAGCAACAGCTACCCGCAGCAATATATTCAGCTTCACACGTAGATGTAGACACACAGGATTGCTTCTTGCATTGCCAAGACACGATCCTGCCTCCTAAGAACTGACAACCACCTGTTGTAGACTTTCTGTTCGATTTGCATCCTCCAAAGTCCGAATCAGTGTAAGCAACGAACCTCAAATCACTATCAGCTGGATACCACAACCCAAGTTTAGGTTTCCCCTTCAAGTAACGAAGAATACGCTTCACTGCTTTCATGTGTGACTCTTTCGGATTCGCCTAATATCTGGCACACAAGAATACGGCAAACATAATGTCAGGTCTTGAAGCAGTCAAGTACATTAGAGAACCAATCATCGCCCTGTATTGAGTAGGATCAACATCTTCAGTGCTTTCATGATCTGGGCCGAGATTGTGATTTTCGCAAATGGGTGTGTTGAAAGTAGAGCAATCATTCATTTTGAACCGATCCAAAATGTCATACATATACTTCGTTTGATGAATAAACATCCCATCCTCCTTCTGTTCAACTTGTAATCCAAGAAAGTAAGATAGCTCACCCATAGCGCTCATTTCAAACTTTCTCTTCATCACCTGTTCAAACTCTTTACACATGTTCTCATCTGATGACCCAAAGATGATGTCATCCACGTATACCTGTACCAGCAGAAAATCTTCCTTCCTTCTCTTTATGAACAGTGTACTGTCAATCTGACCTCTTTCAAAACCATTCTCGATCAGATGTGTAGACAGTGTCTCGTACCACGCCCTGGGAGCTTGATGTAACCCATACAAAGCCTTATCAAGTTTGTAAACTTGATCTGGATAGTTTGGATCAACGAACCCATCTGGCTGTGAGACATACACCACCTCTTGGACTTTTCCGTAAAGAAATGCACTCTTCACGTCTAGTTGAAAAACTTTAAAGCCCTTGAAAGAAGCGAAAGCTAGAAACAAACGAATCGCCTCCAACCTTGCCACTGGTGCAAACACTTCATTGTAATCTATCCCTTCTTGCTGATTGAAACCTTTGACCACCAGTCGAGCTTTGTTGCGCGTAACAATACCTCTTTCATCCTTCTTGCACCTAAATACCCATTTAGTGCCAATCTCTCTTTCACCTTTAGGAAGGTCCACTAACTCCCATACCTTCAACTTCGCAAACTGGGCCAATTCTTCTTGCATAGCTTCAACCCATGAATTGTCTTTAAGAGCCATATGAATGTTCTTCGGCTCCTCTTGGGAAATAAAGCAACTATACAAGCACTCATTTACTATCCCAGTCTTCTCAATCGAAACAAATAACCCAGAATTTGCTGCTATGCTTCTTCTCGTCTGAACACCTGCAGTAGGATCTCCAAGTATCATGTCAACTGGATGATCTCTATTTGCTTGTGTAGTAGCAACGGCATCGACTTCTAGATTATCACCAAGGTTTGATCCAACCTCCCCCTGAATATTCTGATTCACAAACGGATTAATGAATTCCTCCCCCTAAATAGGTTCAGGTTCACTATCGCTTGAATCAGGATCAGCAGCACCTTGGGAAGTCTCTGGAGCATCTGACATATCAACATTCGATCTAGGCATGAATTCGCCTTCATCGTCTTCACATACCACTGTTTGAATCAGCTGAGAATCATCTGAATCAGAAACCTCAGGAATATTAAATGATTTAAACAGACTTTCATAATCATATAATATAGCAGGACCACTCGTTGATTGTTGAGGTTTGTAGGAAGTAATTTCCACATTAAAAACAACCTCAATTTTACCAGTTTTTAGATTAAAAACCCTTTTATTCGGTGTGCCAGGCACGTAACCTAGAAAGTAGCCTTCGTCAGCCACCTCACTGAATTTTTGTTTATCCTTGTTTCGCACAATGGTGCAGGGTAATCCAAATGGTTCAAAGCCTGTTAAGTTTGGTTTTTCGTTAAACATAAGTTCATGACATGTTTTTTTAAAACGTTTAACGGTTAAAACTTTGTTTAGGACGTAGCAAGCTGTATTCACAGCTTCTCCCCAGAAAAGAACTGGTAGCTTTGAATCTGAAAGCATAGTCCTAGCGGCTTCAATCAACGTCCTGTTTTTCCTCTCAGCGACTCCATTCTGTTGAGGAGTATAAGGAGCAGAATATTGATGTTCTATTCCCTTTCGTAGACAGTAGAGATCCAGAATCCGATTCTTGAACTCCGTGCCATTATCACTCCTTATTCTCTTGATCCTTGCATCATGGACGTTTTCCAATTTTGTAAAAAGATCTATCAGCATTTCTGCTGTCTCATCTTTTGTACCTAAAAAGAAAACCCATGAATAACGTGAGTAATCATCAGTGACAACAAGACAGTAGTACTTTCCACCTATGCTCCTCACATTCACTGGACCGAATAAATCCATGTGAAGTAATTCATAAGGGGCATTAATGGAATTTACTGTTTTAGACTTATGAGGTTTCTTGTGTTGTTTTCCCTTTTGACATGGAAGACATTTATCTTCCACTTGAAACCTCAGCAATGGAACCCCTTTCACTAGCTCATTCTTAATGATATAATTCATTTTGCGGTAGTGAATATGGGCCATGCGTCTGTGCCACAACATAGATTCAGCTTCAGATGCTTTTGACAGCAAACACGCCACCGCTGCAGTTGGATCCTTGTCACCCATGTCCATGACATAAGTATCATTTTTCCTTGGTGCACGCATTACTATCCAATCGTCCGGAATGACCAAACCCGGTTTCAACACCAATGCCTCAGTATTAGTAAAGTGGACCGAGTGACCCTTGTCGCAGACTTGTGACACGCTCATCAGATTGTGTTTAAGCTGCTCAACATAATTCACTTTGTCCAAAGTGATCTTCCCATTCGTCACTTTTCCTCGTCCAGTTATCCTACCACCTTTAGCACCAGCAAAATTTACATGTCCACCATTATATTCTTCAAATTCAGAAAACAATCTCGCATCCCCCGTCATGTGCCTGGAGCTGCCACTATCAACATACCATAAGTTGATAATCCTCCTTAGCAGCTCCTGCACACACCAACCAAAAGATTTGTTAGATTGGGGGACCCAAGCCTTAATGGTCTTGGGTCTTCCAGATTCATCAACTACAGGAACATCCATCCAGTATCCATCACTCCTAACTGGAGTCTTGGATCTTGGACCCGTTGATGTAAATGAGTTTTGATTTCCATAAGGTCTCTGGTCCTGAGGGTACCTATTTGTGTTTGGACTATGTGACCTTTGAAAATTTTGATTTTGATTCCAAGAACCTTGATTGTAATTTCTAAAGCCATTGTTATAAAAAGTTCGACCACCATTATTTTGGTATCGATTTTGATATTGGCCTTGACTTCTGAAATTATTTGTGTTTTTATTGTTCATTCTTGGTGAACTACTTCTAGGTCTTTCATATCTGCCTGATGTAGATTCAGGCTAAAATCTTGGTTGATTTCTCTGAAAACGAGGAACTTGTGGAGTTCCTTTTTCAGCCTTATCTATACCACCAGCAACACCCTGTTGTTGCTTTGGAGCAGATTTCTTTGGAGAATTTGAGACTTTCTCCTCATTATCACCTTTCTTCTCTGGTGATTTCCCTATTTGTTTCTCACTAACTTGTGCTTCAACCTTTTTGTTAGGACAGCAGCTAGCTACATGTCCCTTTGTGTGACATTTGAAGCACGATCTCTTTTTCGAAGACTTCTCAGCTGAAGCCTTTGAACTAGATTCTGGTTTTGATGATGATGCCTTAGAAGGATTTGGTTCAGTTTGCTTAGTTTCAAGATTTTCTATGTTTTTGTTTTTAGCAAACTCTACATTTGATTCATTTTCAATAACAGCTGTTTCATTTTTCATGTCACTTCCTTGAACAAAATTAACCTTTTTAACAAAAGTTAGATTTTTATTCGTAGGATTGGAATTTTTCTTTTTCAAAACAGGTTTGCTGTTATTATCCTTCTTAGCATCATTATTTTCAGACACATCACCTTGACTGGATGTGAAACTACTTGGTGATGTTGACAGAAAGTCTGTGAACTCATCTTCATCAGGTAAGAAAGAATAGTCATGACTAAGAGGAGGTGGGACTTCATTGAAGCCCTTGAATCCCACACTGGTCTTGTCATTACTCTTCTTTAACCCACCCATCATGTGTTTCATAACAAAAGTAGAATCCCTGAATTGACCTAATTTCTTTTCAAGTTCAACAATTTTGAGTTGTGCATCTGACAACTCTTGGCACTTATCAGAAATTTCTTTTGTTTTCTCAGCCATCATGTCATGAGCTAAGTCTATGACTTGAAGTTTTTCGTTTAGTTTGCAGGTTAAAACTTCAATTTCAGCTTCATAGCCTTTTATCTTTTTCAAATATGATGACTCATTTCTTTTAGCAAAGAAATTTGATTCTTTTACGTTAGATATTTCGCTCACCAGACTTTTGTTTTGAGTTGAGTTGACAACCTGTCAACTTCACCCTGTAATTTACGACACTTTAAACAAACAGAAGTAGCAGAGTTACTTACCTCTCCTGTCGATTTGTCTGAGTTGGCCATAAGAGCAGCAAGTTGAGCTTCCATTCTTTTGATGATTTCATCTTTCGCTTCATCTTCCCTTTTATGCTCAGACTTTGGCTTTTCTTTTTCAGCATTTGTTGTCTGATCAGCCTTATCTACCTCAGCTTCACTTTTCTTCTCAACCTTAGCATCATCTACTGTAGCTTCACCTTCATCAACTGGCACAATCTCAGCCATGAATGCCTGAGTGACATTCTCATCATTTTCCAAGTGAATATTCCAGTCATACGAACCCTCTCTTGCAGTAGAGATCAACACCCTTGAGTTAGAGTTGTTTGATGAATTTCTATTGTTTGAACTCTGACTCGAAGTCTCATGCTTTTGTTTCTGACATTCCCTAGCGAAATGACCATAACTTTGGCAGTTAAAGCACCTGACTTTGGCCTTGTCAAAACCAACGTTCTTTCCAACAAACTTCCTTCCAGTTCTGTTCATGAACCTCTTCACACGTCTCGAAATCATGGCCATCTGCCATTGCAAATCCATCTCTTCTAGATCATCAGGGTCAATCTGATCATAATCTTCATCTAAAGTAGCAGGATCAGATATCTTCCCCTGAATGTAGTTCTCGTAAGACGCAACAAACGAAGCAAGTAGAGCAAGATGTTCTTCAGCAGACTTCACACTCATTGGCATCGACTTTGCACTACTACTTGGCTTAGCAGCTGATGTTCTCTTGACTCCTGTTGATCCTCCTGAAGCAGCTACAAAACATACATCACCATCCTCATTTACTGTGACCTGCTCATTATCACACGAAAGAAACGCAGTAGCAGAGTCGCTAGAAGCATCATGAGATGAAGAAGATGTAAGCCCATTGTAAATCCCTGGATCTTGAACCTGATCATATCCAGTGTCCTTCTTTTTCATACTGAGCTCATAAGCTCTTAGCTTTCCAACTACTTCTTCTAGCTCCTTTGTGTCATAATCTGCTTCTCCCTTGATCATGAGAGTGTAGATATCCCATTTAGCAGGTAGAGCATCAAGCAGCTTGTCATTTTTCTCTACGTCAGTATAGCAATCTACATCATAATTGTCCAATTCTGACATCAGATGGTAGTATCAAGTGATGATGTCCTCAAGAGACTCATTTTTCATAAACTTGAATAAAGCAAATTGCTTTTTCAATAGATCAACTTTGTTCTTCTTGACATCAGGATTTCCCTCATATCTCTTCTCTAGCGCATCCCGCATTTCCTTTGAAGTAGTGTACTTCTTAAAGGTATGCTTGATGCCATCAGGTAAAGACATTTTAATGGCAGCCAAAGCTCTCTTTTCAGCCTCATACATTTTCTTTTGTTCGGCATCCATATCAACATAAGCAGTTATACGTTGTCTTCCCTGAAACTCATGAGTTGGGTTCACATACCCATCGTCTATACATATCCACATACGAGTGTCCTGGTATTCAACAAAGGATTGAAACCTATCCTTCCATGTCAAGTAGTTCTCCACCTTCATCATCTTAGGTGGTTTGTTTGTTGTGCCTACCTCATGTTCCATCCTTAAGAGTTCGTTCAATTTAGACATGTTCGACATTTTAACTTAATCAGACTGGTAAAACCGTACAAATTTTTGTCCGAAACCTGTTTTTACCAAATTATACCGTTAGATTCGTCTTGAGATTACGATTCCAATGATATATAATGTTGAAAACCGTTTTCGGGAATTTCCAGAGTTTTTTTTTTTCCTAAAAATCCAAGGAATTTAACGGCGCGAACGGTTTCCTGAGATTAGTCACGGATGATTTTCTAAACGCGAAACAGTGAAATTTTTCTTACGCAAGCCTAGAAAAATTCCACCACTTGTCCGAGATGGTTCTAAGTCCGAAATGGTTATCAGGAATAGTTCTTTATCCGAAATGAACACCCTCTGATCCGAAATGGAATAATCTTATCCGAAATGAAACAATCTGATCCGAAATCAAGTCCTTCTGATCCGAAATGCTTGTTCTTGATCCGAAATGATTGATTTGTAGTCCGAAATGCAGTCCTTTTGATCCGAAATGCTTAAATGCTGTCCGAAATGCCACTATTTGATCCGAAATGATTCGAAATCCAAGGTTTCTGGTCCGAAATTGCTGGTTTCTTATCCGAGATGATGCTGTTTTATCCGAAATTGATGCAGCAAATCCGAAATCAACAACAGAACATGAATCGTCGTATGGATCGTAACAAAATCGTCGATCCAAACTAGAGTGCGAAATCCTCTAGATCAGATTTAACAGAAAATGTGTAGAAAACCGAAATCACTTTAAATCCGATCTTTATTGATTATCTTCAAATGATTACAATCAATCAAGATCTCCAAATTCGTCCAAGCCTTTCTCTTTCACGAATTCTCTCCAAGATGATTAAGGTGATTAGAAGATTAACCTAAACCCTAATGCTAAGCTTTGTTTATATAGGACAAAGCTTTGCACATGGGCTAGGCCCATTTCGCCTACCATCCCCTTATGTGGGTTTGGTTTGGCCCAATCACTCTTAATTTACTATTACAAAGCTAAACCTGGTAACTGTTTATCGTTTTACTAATTACTAGATATCTAAAGACCAAATCTAAGCTGTTGTCACAAATATGCACCAACACATAGTGTATATGGTCTCGATGATCTTTAACACTAGAGGCAAGGAACTAGAAGAAATTCCGGTAATATCAGAATACTCCTACGTTTTCCCAGAGGATCTACTTAAACTATCACCCGATCGTGAGGATAAACTCAGAATTCATCGGATACTAGGAATAACACCGATTGTTAAAACACATGTATCATTTGTTAAGAAGAAAGACGAACATATACGTGTGAATATCGATCAAGGTCACCATCGATTGACGACTTATTCGAGGAGCTTGTTATTTGCTCAGGATACTATCAACATTTTAGACTTATCCCGGTTAGCCATCCCGTTACCCAAGTCAATAAGTAAGTCTAGAGACATTATTTGTATTGTAATAAGTTTATTATAATCATAAGAGCTTAGAATATACTTTTGGGCAAGTTATGTCTCTAAGTATTTACTCTATTAGCACATTAAAGCTGGACATTAGAAACCTTTAGGGTTACCTCAACGATAGAGATATCAGATTGATATTGTTACCAAAATACCCAAAACAAGAGACGACACAATCTGAGTGATTGTGGATCAATTAACCAAGTCTGCTCAATCCTTACCAAATGAAGGAAGCCCTTTAGTATAAAACGCTTAGTTAAATTAGATGGGGATAAAATAGTCTCATTATATAGAATCCCGTTATCTATTATATTAAATCGAGACAGTCACTTTACTTTTCATTTCTGGGAAAATTTTAACCCGACTTATTTTGAGCAGTGTGAAGGAACACTACCAACGTAGAAGGACATGCTAAGTACAAGTGTGAAAAATATTGATGAAAGTAGGACCATCATTTATCACTCATAACATTTTTGGCCTACAAGTACTAGTGTTACCCGTTTAAAGCACTTTATGGATGATAGTATCATCCAGTAAGTTAGACATACATATAAGAAAAGCAACTATCAGGCCATGAGATCGGCAAACCTTTGGAAATTAAATCAGAGAAAGGATACTACTAAAAGTCTCTGTGTTTGGAAAGGAATAAGTCCGATTTAGTAATAAAAGAAAACTAAGCCCAAGATGGGTTGGACCATCTAAATTTATTACAAGAATTGAACCATTAGCTTATTAGCTAAAATTTCCAGAAGAAAGGACATGTATATATATATATATATATATATATAATATATTTCCTGTGTACAACTTAAGGAAATACTTAGCTGATGGATCTTTAGTTATACCTCATCAAGATATGAAGTTAAATGAAAATTTTAAGTTCATTGAAAGATCTTACAAGTCGTAGATAAGAATCTCAAAGCATGGGAAATGGTTCTGGTCAAAGTAAAGTGGAATTCAAAGCAAGGACCAGAGTATACTTGGAAACTAGGATTCGTGTCAAAGTAAGAGTATTCCTCCAAATTTTCGCAAATCTCGAGGACGAGATTTAAAACAAGGTGGGAGGATGTAACAACCCTCAAAAACTCCCTAGTACAAGCCTTGATTAAAACCCTAAACGCGTACGACGAAAACCGAAACGAGAAATCAAAAATTTTGATTTTTGGTGTTCTCGCGGGCCGCGACAGATTTAGAAGATATCTTTGTGGGGCGCGACAGCTCAAGGGTGACCGGATAAGGATGGGGGACACGCGTCGTCACACGTGTCAAGACTACTCGATGACTCAGCCAACCTAGACTCCCTCGCGGGCCGCGAAGGAGAAGCAGTTGTGCTTCGCGGGCCGCGACCCGCCCTGATATCAGCCTATAAATAGCAACCGATGATTTCAGTTCAATTCGCTCAATTCCTTTCTTATTTTAGCTTCTATTATAGCAAAATAGTAGCTCGATATTATACCTTCTAGATCCAGAAACTCTGCCCGTTATTAGGGTATTAACTCTAATCACTGATACGATACTTAATCCGATCGATTGAAACCGATCCGATGGATGTTTAAGTAATGCCGGTACCCGGCTATACTTTGTCATTCGTTGTGGGTTTTGATCTCGTGATTATCGTTAAAGTAAATTGAGTTAATACACTAATACGAGTTCCATTGTATCTAGAAATTAGAACTCATAACCAGGAAGCTGTTAAACTAGAAAACTTAATGGTTATGTAAAACTTAGCGGTTAAGGAAAACTTAACAGTTAAGAAAACTTAGCAATTAAAGAACACTTAATAGCTAAGAAAACTTAATAGCTAAGGAAACTTAACAGGAAAGGAAACTTAGCAGTTAAGCAAGCTGAATAAGTTAATTAATCAGCTAACTAAGTTAATTAATTAATCGGATAAGTAAATTACTTAATTAAACAGTTAAGTAAGATTAATTAACCTAAGTAAGATTAATTAATCAGTTAAGTAAGATTAATTAAGCTAAGTAAGATTAATTAATCAGTTAAGTAAGATTAATTAAGCTAAGTAAGATTAATTAAACACCTAAATAGATATACATGAAATAGATAATATCTAAATAGGTATATATGGGGTAGGTATTATCTAAGGAAAATATTATCTAAGGAAAGTTTTATCTAGGGAAGGTTTTATCTAGGGAATGTTTTATCTAGGAAAGGTCCAACTGAGGAAATTCTATAAAGAGGTAAGACTTATCCCCTTACCTATAAATAGGAAGCTTAGGATTCATTTTTCTTTGCGCATTCCTTCTATTCTTCTCTCTATACGTTGGTGTTCTAACCAATAATCACCGATACGATATTCTTTCCGATCGATTCAGGAACCAACTAATGAATGCCAAAATGTTGTCTGAATAAGACTATACTTTGTGAATTTCATTAAGGTTCTGATCTCGTGACCATCGTTAGGTTTGATATGGTTTTACACTAAAACGTATTCTACTCTGTTAAACTATATGTTTAACTATCAGAAAACTCCAAACTATACACTTACTACCAAACAAAATATTTAATCATCAAAAGATTCAGAACTCTAAAGAAAGTAGATGCTTAGTTATCAAAAGGCATAGAATCTGAAGGCTTGTTAAATCAAGACTATATGCTAACCAGGTGAGTCATTCTTCTTTTTACCAAATTGTTTCCAAAACCCTATTTGCTTTCAAAGTTATAATTACAGGGATTAAGTCTTTGTAATCTTCAGTTACTGCCGGTATATGGGGTTTTGTATACATTACTTGATAATCTTCATCATTGGACAACGGGTTAGCCAATGGGTGATATGACCATAGTCACAGAATCGAGTCGAGTGACAAATACCGATTTGGGGTAATTGGTTGATATATAAACATTGTAATCATTCTTAATACTGTATATTATAACAATGTGTCTTTTGTACAAATTGAATGTACTCACCAGTGTTTTGGTCAAAAATTACCGAAGCAATTTAGTGATCAAATTAGTTAAGTGATGTAGTGTGCTAGAATTATGTGTGAAAAATATGTTAACCAAGTTGATTGTAAAAACAGTTTCAGGATACGGCTTAGGATATAAAGTTGTATCTATGATCAAACAATGAGCAAAAAAGTAAAGGTTGACACGTGATGTACGAGGAAAGCCCTTGATCAATCTAGATCGCCAGCACAAAACCTCGGGAGCTGACAATCGCAGCTGCCTTGTTCTTCTATTACTTCAAATATCAGGATACAGTGCAGGATGTGATGCGGATCAACTAGGTGTTACAATGTAATTCGAATACAAGTGTTTGTGTATAGTGTTTGCAGTGAGCTAGGGAGCAAAAGTGTTCGAAAGTGTGTATGAAAGTTGCGTGCCTTAATTTAATCTGCCCCCATCTATTTATAGTAAAAGAAATGCAACAACCTATCCTAAATAACCAGGATCCGGCGAATATTCCCCACTCGAACGTTGTAGACTTGGTCTTTCAGGTTCAACGTCTCTCACATAACAGATACGCCCGAGTCTTGAGGAGAAGAAGTCCATCTGACCGTTAGTAACCCACAGCACCTAACCTGCACGTGGTTAATTCAATTAACCCCAGGATATCGCCCAGGATGTTATCAATATCCTAATCCAGTATCCTGATCACAAGCAAAAAAACCAAAAGAAGGATATTAGTCAGGATATGTATGCTCAGAAAATGACCCATAACAATTGTCCCCAAATATATATGTTGGTATACCAATCCAACGGATATATTTTAAAATTCTATCTCGTAGATCAAGGCAATTAAAATGAAACGATGGTTGAGGTGACATTGTGCCACTTCCAATGCAATATTTACTCTTTACCCCCTATATTCAGCCTATAATTAGCTAAGATATTTCTCATTATTATCATTACTCTTCAAGCGATTTTCAGGTAACTATTCTTTTCTTCATCCTCTGTTTTCTTTCCAGAGTTTCTTTTAGTTTGCTTTAATACTCTCCATGGCATCACGGATAAGATCTCGTTCGGATGAACCAATCCCAACCCTCGTGAGTCAAAACCTCATACGAGAACCAGAAAAAGAAATCTGCTGCTTCAATAATGCCGATATCGCTGCCCTCAAGAATTCCGGCGCCTTTCCTGCTGGAACAGTCATTCGTCCTTTTGATCGGGAGATCCGATCAGACGTGTCATCAGACGAGTGGGTCTGTTTTTTCGCCTACCCCTTTTCTTTGGGACTCCGGTACCCATTTCCACCCTCTATCTCTCGTTTCTTCGACCTCACCGGCCTTAGTTATGCCCAAACTATGCCAATGGTCTGGCGAGTTTTGATGGTGCTGGATCAAATCAGATCTCGCCATTGCCCTGACCTGTGTATTGAAGACCTCCCTATAGCATACCGGTTGAGGTCCCATGGCGACAGCCATTTTCTTTTGTTTTCCACCTCCAAAAGCCCTTTAGTCCTTAAGGCCACCAAGAACGAAGACCGATGGCGGCGAAAGTTCTTTTTCGTGAAAAGAGATTCTATCGACAAGGGTTTCGATCTGCCGATTAGATGGTTAACCAAGGGTAGGATCTAGGGTTTTAGGAATATCCCCAAGTGTATCCTTAAACTATATCCTAAACTTATATCCTGATATTTTATGCAGCAAACTTCAGAGATTTAGCACCCCCAAGTGCGGAATCCAAGTCCAGGATAAAAGAAATCTACCAACTTCCCGCCAGTGAAAGAACTTTTTCCCTGTCTCTCACAGATTCAAGCCAAAAATCAAGCTCAGAGATGTCTGGTAAGCATGTTCTCAGTAATTATCTTTATTAAACCGATTATCTTTCAGAGGTATTATAAGTTTAAAAATATCTTCCCTTGTGCAGTACCAGTTGTCAACCTTGAAGGCTTCCAACTTGACGAGTTGGATAGTTACTCCAGCCTTGTACCTGTCAAACAAGAATCTAAGCCGAAGTCATCTGTCACACCGAAGCCTACCACTTCAAAGACTACTACCGCTCCTAAAGCTCCTCCGGCATCCAGGACCCGGGCCTCTAGCTCCCGGAAGAGGAAAGAAATGGATTCTCCAGCCGCCTCTGAGACATTCTCTCTTGAGAATCATGGATTTAACGAAGCTACTTCATTCCTCAAGCAGGTAAAAATTCCCTTCCAATATCCTGAACATGCATGTTAGTCATTATCCTGCTCATTTTACCTGTATCCTTAACTGTAGGGCTTGGAACGTCTTATGCACTTGTATGAAGACGCATGTGGGCTTAACAAGCTGCTGGAGATTAAGCTCGAAAAAGCTGAAGCCACCATAGCTGATCAAGGAACAATCACAGCTGCCAAGTCCCAGCATTATGAAGACAAATACAAAGCAATGACCCAGGAACACCAAGCTGCCCTCCACAAAGCCAATGAGGATGCTCAGGCCAAACTAGATGCCGCTCTTCTTCAATACCAGCAGGATATGAGTTCATATCGGGACAGTCTCAAAGCATCCGATGTTATCTCCCTTCTCCAAGCTAGGTTAAGGATGGCTTATGAGGCCAAGAGCTTGGGCTTCGAATGCCCCTCCTGGAATGTAAAGGCTTGGGAAGCGAAACTACAGGATCTTGGAGGTCATCCCGTCGCTCATCCTGCAAAGCATGCTGGTGAAGAGCCTTCTAAGGCGGCAGAGGAAGTGGCCAATGCTGGTGATGGTGCCGAGAAGAATCCTGAGGGGGATGCTGGTGCAGACGCTGGGAAAGAAGTTGCTGATCAAGAAGGTGCTGCCCCTTAGGCGGCGAAGTGGGCGATGATGGATATACGTGCCAAGGCCGGAGCCCATTTTTTTTAATTTCATGGTTGTGGTTTGTACAAACAATTTACTTTTCCTGTCGTTGAACAATTTATATTTCCTGCACTAGAACAATACGATGACCAAAGGTGGATGGGTCCTGGGTTTTAGGATGAAGCCCTTGGTCATCGGTTAGTATAACCTGTTTTGAATGTCGTAACGGTTGAAGGTGGATAGGTCCCGTTTTGAGATAGAACCTTCAACCGTTACATAAGTATGGTAAAGACTAATTGTGCTTTTGGTGGATGGGCCTCGGTTTGAGGTGAATCCAAAAGCACAACTTTTGACATGTTAATAATATAACTTACTTTTGACTTATTTGTTGTTGCCTTTTAATTTCTGTCATACATTCCTTAATGTATATTTTAGCTTTGCAAAATTTTGTACAACTATCTTTCGAAAATATCCTGATCAATATACTCAGTGATATATTATGAAAACTTTTATTAAATAGAACTTCTAAAAATTCAATCAACTTTAGAGAAAACTTTTAAAAAATAAAAGATAGTCCACTTTCTAAAACTTGTTTTGACAATACTTGTTTGATCAAGGTTTTAATTTCAAACCAGTATCACTTCCAAATATTTTAATCAAATATCCTGAAAAGTATTTTGAAAATACATTTTGAGAATATATCTCGAGAATTTATCCTAATCAGGATGCTTAAGCTTTTGTCAAACATAGTTTCAAAAACTCAAATAATTTAAATAATGTTTACAAAGGAAAGATCATACCAGGAATAGAGTGTAACCCTATTCTCAAACTTCAATCCTTTTGCAACTTTTCCAATGAAGATGTCCCCTGTCTGAGACACTTAGTGTACTAGGTCCGAGCTTTATCCTTTGAGCTTTACACAATTGCCTCAATAGGAATGTCCCTTGTGCATAATGTCTTCGAATACTTAGAAATTTTCTGGACATCAGTTCCAATTGTATAGACAATTTTTCGTGTTACAGGGGTAAAACCCAAAAAGGTACTGGAGATAAACCCCTCGTATCCTGGGGGAAATCCCAAATTTTCGTGCGCTACAGGCGGGAGTGTATAAACTCCAAGACTTAGAAAGGTGAAAACCTTTAAACCTTAGAGAGTATGAAAATACCCTTTCGTGAGAGAGGGTGATCAATCCTCATATACCTTTAGGATTCAGGATATAGCCAATAGTAATGAAATTGTCAGCCACTTTTACATGGACTGGTCCCACCACCTTGAACTATTCCTGAATAACTTGCGCTCTAGGCGGGGTGTTTAAACCCAATTCGGAAGAAAGGTGAATACCTTTAAACCTGTGAAGGGATCAGGATCCCTTATACGTGAGAGAGGGGGCCAACCCTCTAGTCTTCCGAAGTATCCTGAGTGTGTATCCTGGTTCTATATCCCGAAGCATATACTGCAAAACATCCTCAAACTAAGGTGGGTGTTAGCTTGGCTAACACCCCTCCGATGCTTAAGTTAGCACTGGGTTTCAAAGAATAAATCAAATCAAACATATTTAAAAGAGATATAATTCATACCATCCTGAGTTAGAAATTAAATTCTAAACTCACTTAAAATAAAGCTTAAGGTGTATAGCATTCCAAGATCTTGGTAGCATATCCCCCTCCATATTCTTGAGTCGGTATGCACCTTTTCCTGATTCAACCTCATATGGTCCTTCCCATTTTGGAGCCAGCTTTCCATCAGCAGGATTAGTAGTATTCTGAAAAGCCTTTCTTAACACCAATCTCCAACTCTGAACCTTCTAGTCCTTATATTCTTGTTGTATGCTCTGGATATCCTTTGTTGATATGCTGCCATTCTTAGCCGTGCTGCATCTCTTGTCTCATCAATAGTATCCAGCTCCTGGCATAGGACTTCAGGATTCCTGAGGTTGGATCTTGCTGTGGGTATCACCATTTCCGTCGGGATCACCGCTTCTGCTCCAAACACTAAGGAAAATGGGGTTTGACCAGTTGCATTTTTTACCGTCGTTCTATCAGCCCACAAAACAAAGGGTAGTTATTCTGCCCATCTTCCTTTCTTGGCCCCTAATCTCTTCTTTAAGTTGTTGACAATTATCTTGTTTGAGGATTCGGCTTGTCCATTTGCTTGAGGATGTACCGGGGTATATGTAATCATTTTGATTCCCCAGCTCTTGCAGAAGTTGGTAGTCCTTTTACTTATAAATTGAGATCCGTTGTCACAAATTATCTCAGCTGGTATTCCAAACCTAGTCAGGATATTCCTTTTTATGAAGGATACCACTTCCTGATCTCTAACTTGAACAAATGCTTCTGCTTCAACCCACTTGGAGAAATAATCCGTCATTGCCAACATGAAAACCTTTCCTCCTGGAGCCTTTGGAAGCTTTCCCACTATATCCATACCCCACTTCATAAACGGCCAATGGGAAACAATAGGATACAGCGGTTCAGCAGGCTGATGTAATATGTTACTATGTCTTTGACATGCATCACATCGTCGAGCATATTCTGTGGCATCTTTCCTCATTGTCGGCCAATAATATCCTGTCCTTAATATTTTTGAGAATAAGGACCTGCCCCCAGTATGGTTGCCACAATCCCCTTCATGTATATCCTGAAGTACTTCTTTGGTTTCGGGATCCCCCAAGCACCTCAGATATGGTCCTGCAAGAGATTTCTTATACAAAACATCATTTATAATAGTGAATCGTGATACCTTCATTCTAAAGGCTTTAGGATTCTCATTCTTTGGGATGTGTCCTTCCTTGAGATATCTCATGATTGGAGCCGTCCAGGACTTAGGATCCTCCTCGGGATACTCCCCATCAGGATTCTGAATACTTATTACTTCCTTATCCTGAGGATTCGTCGCAGGATATAGGATATGTAATATTGGTATTCGGGTCCCTTCCAGTATCCTGACCGATGATCCCAGATTTGCTAAGGCATCAGCTTCAGCGTTATCCTCTCTTGGTACCTGTTCAAGTGTAAAAATATCGAAATATCCTGCTAATTTTTTAAGAATTTCGAGATACTCGATTAACTTCTCTCCTTTAACTGCATAGGTTCCATTAAAATGATTAGTGATTAACAAAGAGTCAACATATACTTGCAAATTCTTGATATTCATATTTTTAGCCAACTCTAATCCTGCAATTAAAGCCTCATATTCTGCCTCATTATTAGTAGCAAGAAATTCACACCTAATAGCCTGGGGTAATATGTCCCCCTGTGGCGATTTTAGTAGTATACCTAAACCTACACCTCTTACGTTAGATGCACCATCAGTATACAATGTCCAACATTCTAAGTTTTCTCCTAGCTGCTGTACTTCTAAATCTACTTCGTTTTGAATGTCACTACTGAAATCAGCCACAAAGTCAGCTAAAGCCTGAGACTTTATGGCATTTCTAGGCTCATATACTAAATCATAAGCACTTAGTTTTACTAACCACTTAGCCAACCTACCTGACATCTCGGGTTTCCTAAGCACGTTTTTAACAGGATAATTGGTTTTAACATGAATCCTATGTGTCTCAAAATAATGTCTAAGTTTTGTTGATGCCATAACTAGGGCTAATATCAATTTCTCTAGATGAGAATATCTAGTTTCAGCATCTAGTAAACTTTTACTAACATAATAGACAGGATATTGTTGACCTTCATGGTCCTTTATAAGAACGACACTTACAGCATTCTCTGATACAGCGAGGTATAGGGATAGTGGTTCACCATTTTCAGGCTTCATCAATAGAGGTGCAGTTGAGAGATATCTCTTCAAATCCTGCAAGGCTGCTTCATGCTTTGCTTCCCATTCGAACTTCTTATTCTTCTTGAGGATATCATAAAATTCCTTGCATTTTTCCGAGGATCTTGAAATAAATCTGTTCAATGCTGCTACTCGGCCTGTCAACCGTTGAACATCCTTCATATTTGAAGGTGATTTGATATCCAAGATGGCTTTGATCTGCTCCGGGCTTGCCTCTATTCCTCTTTTGGTCACCATATATCCTAGAAACTTTCCTGCCCCCACTCCGAAATGGCACTTAGTAGGATTCAGCTTCATGTTATACTGATCTAGGATATCAAATGCTCCCTTAATATCCTGGAGGTGATCCTCAGCCTTTTTAGATTTCACCACCATATCATCGATGTATACCTCCATTGTGTCCCCCAGCTTATCTTTGAACATCATGTTCACCAATCTCTGGTATGTTGCACCTGCATTTTTCAAACTGAAAGGCATAACAGTATAGCAATAAATACCTGTTGGTGTCATGAAGGCAGTATCCTCCTGGTCCGAAGGCTCCATTTGAATCTGCTGAAATCCTGAGGATGCGTCCATGAATGTTAACATCTGATGGCCAGCAGTAGCATCCACCATTGCATCGATATGAGGAAGAGGAAATGGGTCTTTAGGACAAGCCTTATTCAAGTCTGTGTAATCTACACAGACTCTCCATTTCCCATTTTTCTTCTGTACTACGACCACATTTGCCAGCCATCTTGGAAACTTGACTTCTCTGATCATTTTGGACTTCAACAACCTTTCAACTTCCTCTTGTATAATTGTATTTCTTTCAGGAGCAAACTTCCTTCTTTTTTGCTGAACAGGCTTAAACAGTTAAACGACCTGTCAATTCCAAGCTTGTGAGTAATAATGTCTTTGGATATACCTGTCATATCCTCATGCTTCCATGCAAATGTTGACATCATGCACTTCAAAAAGTTAGTTAATTGTTCTTCAATATCCTTAGGGATATTGGTTCCTACGAGTACCGAGATATCAGGATTATCCTGATCCAGGATAACTTTCTTCATATCCTGCTCTGAAGCCTCCACGATATCCTGGGCCCGCATCTTTAATTGCTATGCTGGATTAGGCTTGGTTGAGGATTTCATTAAGGATGAGTAGCATTCCTTTGCCTCCTGCTGATCACTATCAACTTTAACGACCCCCCAAGGGGTAGGGATCTTGATGCATTGGTGATAAGTCGATGGCACAGCCTTCATGTCATGGATCCATGGCCTGCCTAGTATGATGTTATAGCAGGATAGGGAGTCCATCACACAGAAGCGTTGTATCGAGTTGACCCCTTCAACATATACTGGTAACTTTATCTCTCCTATGGTATTCCTAGCTTCTCCACTGAAACCAACGAGCATAGTGGACTTCGAAGTAATGTCCATCGGAGATACATTCATCCTCTTCAATGTTTCCAGCTGAATTATGTTAACAGAGCTACCATTGTCCACCAATATCCTGCGTACAAAATGGTTAGCAACATATAATGTTATTACGAGAGCATCATGGTGAGGATCCTGGACAGTATCCCTGTCATCACTATCAAAAGTGATCACTTTATCGGTTGTAAGGGTAGTCATTCTGGCTGGTTTGTCTCCCCTTTCAGTCTTAGCTTCGTTCACATGTCTCTTGGCTGCAGAATACGAAGTCCCACAAATGTCGGATCCTCCTGAAATAAATTTAATTATTTTGGCATCTGCTGGGGGTGATGCTCCTCGTTCAGGATCCTTCTCAGGATCATAACCTTTATTCTTCTTTCTTCCCTGCAAATCCTTCAGGTACCCCTTGCTTAACAGGTAACTTATTTCTTTCCTTAGAGCAATGCAATCCTCAGTCACATGTCCGAAATCTTCATGAAAGGCACACCATTTGGATTTATCCTTCCAATCAGCTTTCTGCTGGTTCTTTCGAGGCCACCTAGCTTTGTCTCCCAAACCCTGCATAGCATACATTAACTCAGGTATATTAACAGAAAAGCAATATTCAGATAATTCAGGATATTCTTCAGGATCCTCGTCTTCAACAACATTCACTTTCTTGTTATCATTTCTGCCATATGGCTTGGAGCGATATGATTTATATGAGGATTCTGATTTCCTGTTGACTGATTCGTAGGTTGAGGTAGAATTCATCCTCTCTTGCATCTTTTTGTCATCTTCCAAGCGGATATATCTCAAAGCCCTGTTACGAGCTTCGTCGAGATTCCTGCAGGGATTCATTAAAAGATCCTGATAAAACTGAGAATCCTTTTGTAACCCCATCTTAAAAGCCTGCACAGCTGTTGCAACATCAAGATGAGGGATATCCAAGGATTCCCTACTAAACTTGTTCACATAATCCCTCAAGGATTCCTGAGGTCCTTGAGTTATCCTATAAAGATCACTGGTTAGTTTCTCAAAGCTCCGACTGCAAGAAAACTGACTGTTAAATAAATTAACCAAATGAGCAAACGAAGTAATTGAGTGAGGAGGAACATTTAATAGCCATTTTAAGGCTGATCCTGTCAAGGTAGAACCGAAACCCTTGCACAAGCATGCTTCCTTGAGCTCCGGAGGAATGGGGTTAATCTCCATTCTTTCTCTATATTGGGCAACATGCTCTTCAGGATCCGTAGTCCCATCATACAATTTTATGTTGGAGGTCTGAAATCTTTTTGGGATTTCAGCATCACAGATATGATATGCAAAGCGGGATATCCTGTGGCTGTTTTGGGATACTTTCGGAATTGGCTAGACCACTCCAGGCAGACTGGATATCATGTCTTTAATTTCTGAAGTTCCCTAGTAAATGTTGACGTTATACCTGCATCCTGCAAAGACCCATTATTGTTAGTAGCAAGAGTATCATTATTTGACACGTTACCGGTCTGAGGGTTCTGGCCATATCCTGAAGCATATCCTGAGTTCCTCACAGTTGACATCCTGACCGAGGAGGGTATTTCAGGAGTATGATTTTGAGAGTGGCTTGGGATGATGTTCCCCCGGTTATCTTCAGTGTAAACTGCAGAACTGAAGTTCAAAGCTCTAGGCTGCAAAGGAGTGACAGTTTCTTCAGCAGGTCTACTTGGGCCGGATTTCAAGAGTTGTATTTCTCTCATCAGCATCCGATTAGTCTCCTGCTGCTGCCTCATCTGTTCCTGTACACTACCAAACAAATTCAGAATTTCATCATTAGAAGCCAAAACATGACCAGATCCCTGAGTAGTGGGAGCGGGGATAACATCCCGAGCCACATGACTTTCAGTTCCATGTGAAGAAGTTTGCATTCGTGGAGGAGGAGGTGGAAGCACCGAACCAATTGTTACAGAGGTTGTAGCAGACATGGTGGAAGAGCTCATGTTTGATCTCGAGGCCATTGAAAACAATGTAGCAAAAAGTTTTGACAATAGAAAGCCGAGTAATGATTTCACTAAAGTTTTTAGCAAAAATAGCACCACTTGCCCTACGGTGGGCGCCAAATTGTTTTGGTCAAAAATTACCGAAGCAATTTAATGATCAAATTAGTTAAGTGAGGTAGTGTGCTAGAATTATGTGTGAAAAATATGTTTAACTAAGTTGATTGTAAAAACAGTTTCAGGATACGGCTTAGGATATAAAGCTGTATCTATGATCAAACAATGAGCAAAAAAGTAAAGGTTGACACGTGATGTACGAGGAAAGCCCTTGATCAATCTAGATCGCCGGCACAAAACCTCGGGAGCTGACAATCGCAGCTGCCTTGTTCTTCTATTACTTCAAATATCAGGATACAGTGCAGGATGTGATGCGGATCAACTAGGTGTTACAATGTAATTCGAATACAAGTGTTTGTGTATAGTGTTTGTAGTGAGCTAGGGAGCAAAAGTGTTCGAAAGTGTGTGTGAAAGTTGCGTGCCTTAATTTGATCCGCCCCCATCTATTTATAGTAAAAGAAATGCAACAACCTATCCTAAATAACCAGGATCCGGCGAATATTCCCCACTCGAACGTTGTAGACCTGGTCTTTCGGGTTCAACGTCTCTCACATAACAGATACGCCCGAGTCTTGAGGAGAAAAAGTCCATCTGACCGTTAGTAACCCGCAGCACTTAACCTGCACGTGGTTAATTCAATTAACCCCAGGATATCGCCCAGGATGTTAGCAATATCCTAATCCAGTATCCTGATCACAAGCAAAAAAACCAAAAGCAGGATATTAGTCAGGATATGTACGCTCAGAAAATGACCCATAACAACCAGTATTTCCTGCTGACCAAAATCTTTTTAAAACGCGTTTTAGGTGATTACAGTAGATCGGAATAAGAGTTGGATACGACACCAAAAGGCTTAACGAAGTGACTTATTTTATCAATTAAATGAAATTAAGAAAACATTGTTTCACATATTCGGGTTTTTCCCATATTAAAGCTACCTTTGTAAAACATGGGTTTATTCCCATCTATTTAATAAATAAAATCCGGTGTTTCTAAACTCTGGTATTGTTCCTAACTCACGGTCCTGATGAATATTTTCGCTGCAATGTTTTTAAAATAACCACCGGTACCACTTGACTGCTCGCGGCTCCCGTCCAGGGTGGGGTCGGGGGTCGTGACAGCTCAATATGGGCTCGGATCAAAATGTCAACAGAAAACTATCAGTCATAGAATGTAGATGTTGGGTTGGGCCGGCAACACTTTTTTGCCATTTTACCCATTTGACCAGTTTGATTGTTAACTATATTTTATATCTTATAGTCTAAACCATTTGACCTTACATAACTTAAATGCAACCCATTTGACCTGTTATAACTCAACAAGGGAGTGATGAACCTACATGGATAACAACCAATAAAGCAGGATAATGGTTATACCAGGATGTTCCTTCACCATCTTTTGTCGATAAAAAAGATTCTTATATCCAATCCCAATCGAGCTCCAAATTAAGGCCATTGCTTCAGCTGCATATGCTATATGAACTCCAGTTCCACAACCCCCCTTTATTACATATAGCTTCTCACTTAATGCTATCGAAAAGAGAAAGCTCTAAAATAATCAATATCGGTCATGAAAGTTATCGTAAATTGTTATAAGATGTAGAAATGAAGGTAAAAAGAGTGCTTATTACCTGAAAGAACTGAACCAGCATGCTCAAGAGCATCATCTACACATGATTCCATAATCTGATATGTATGTACAAATCAGTGATTATTGCCCAAAAGGCTTAGATGTTACAAAGCAGTTATTGTTAATGATATAAATTTAAATGTGAGATAGATGCAGTAAAAAACCAACTTACGCACCATCAGAGAACCTTCAGAAGCCCTTTTGACACCACAAGACAAAGGAGAATCAATCAACTTCAAGCCTTTGTTTTCATCTACAATTTGTAGCAAAATACCAAAATGTGTTAAAAATAAAAAGAGGCTTGAAAGCATGACATGATCTTAAAATTTTACCTCAATACAAGAAGCGAAATAACAAGTGTGAAAGTCATATATAATTATTTCATATGTATTCATGATGGACCGAGACTTACAATAGGACTTAGGAGAAACGATCAAACGATGAATTCTGAAACTGTGACTCAGATTCATCTTATGATTAACTTATGTCATTTATTGTTATTTTCCAGATATAATATGTCGCAAAAATAATAATAACTTTATAAACGTGAAGTATAACTTTATAAACGTGAAGTCAGACTTTCCTCATACCATCCATATAATCTGTTGCCACTTCTAGAGGTGACAAAGGGCTGATTGACCAGAAAAACTTTGGTCCAAACACACCCAACTTTATCATTGACTACTAGAAACCTCTCATGTAACCTCAAATACTCTTCTCTATTTATACATATAAAATGTTAAAATCTATATATTGTGTGTGGTTATGCAAACATAACATTAACAAAGTTTCTAGCAGAATGCTAGTTCTGAACTCCTGATTCATAATCCCCAATAAACATAATATAATCAACCATACCAACATACCTCCTGCAACAGAGTCCCATCATACGTATCAAAATTTGAATCAGCGTCCCTTGGTGCTGCCAGTAGCAATTATATGCACATATTGTGCCAGCGTAAAACACGTAATCCCCGAATCATGAGCCAAAATAAACTTGTTTTTTTTCTAAAACCATAATGCTCAACCCGGACATGTCTTGATCTAAACAAAATTGCAGCCCTGAATGTATAACCAAACATATATATCCAAATTATCTGAACAACTAACGACAATTTCTGAACACAGTTCCAAATTAGTACATTTTCCGAACACAAGTCCAAAACAAAAAAACTTACAAGACATCAGATATGATAGTCCAACACTACACATGAACATGAAAACATTCCGCTTCTTCGCCTCATCGACAAGGTCCCGAAGCGTCAGCTGTTGCCTGTCGGTTCTCATTTTCACACTTCCGATGAATCAATTTTCACGGCGATACATCCATTTAAAAAAATTTGTAAAAATTGTTAGTTAGTTCTGGAACCTTTCTGCAACCGTATCAGCAACAGAAACAATCAATTATCGCAAATTGAGGTACACAACAGAGTATTTAGGTTTTTTTGCTGAACGGAAACAACTGAAATCAAAATCGAGTTGAATGAAATTGAGGTTTTATGCCATTTGATTAATTAGGGTTTTGGAGTGTGCCGTCATTGAGCTTGATTTGAAAAAAAAGGGTGCATAAATAGCAAAGTGAGTGTTTAGGTTTTTGTTGAGAAGATGAGTGCTTTTGTTCGTCTATGGAGTGGGACAGGAGTTAGGGTTTTTTGACTTCTGAATCTTGGAGTGGGAGTGGGAGTGGGAATGGGAGCGGGAGCTGGAGCGGGAATGAGGCTTACAGTGTCATGGTTGGGGATGTAAAAAATGTGAAGGGGATAAAGAGTGAAAAGCGATCGATGGTCACATAAATTAATTAAAGTGTGATGATTGACTACTTATTAGTCACATTTTTTTCTCATCACAGTCACAATTTATAACTTTTAGCCAACATATAAAAACTTATAAATGACTAATAAACAATATCTTTGGTTCGTAAGTGGCCATATGTATTATCTTTTAGCCACATTACTAAAAATCTAATGTGGCGATTAGTAATATTTTGCCACAATTTTACACTGTGGCTAGTGATTGTCATATTTTTTATTGAAAGTGTGACTAAAGGTTTTAAAAGATGTGTTTCTGTCACATGAATTAAAAAATCAAACAAATACCGTGACGGTAGGTCACATTTGGCCACATTTTACAAGTTGTGGCTAAACTGGCTAGTAAATGTCACATTTTTTTCAAAAGGTGTGGCTAAAGGATTTGAGTTGCTATACAATGGTCACACTAATAATAAAGTGTGTGGCTGAAAGTGTTTTAAAATATTATAAATGACCTTTAGCCATACATATATTCAAATGTGTGGCAAAATGGTTTTGAGAAAAGTGTGCCCGTAGGCCATTTTTGACGTAGTGCTGTTTCTGTCTCCTCATGGGCAGAAGGGTGTGGAAAAATCAAAATGGCAGTCGGAATACGATCATCAACCGACAAGAGTTTCTGAAGGAAAAGACCTTTAACAGCAGGGAAGTCAGATTAAGGAATGCTACGTCTTTTTTCATTTCCAACCTCCCAGATTCGTGTGATAAAATTTCCTTATGGAAAGCGTTTGAGCACCTTGAAAACTTGGAGGATGTGTTCGTCCCTTTCAAAAAAGATAAAGCTGGCAATAAGTTTGGGTTTGTAAAGTTGGGTAATATGAGGGATCCAGGTTGGTGGATCGATAAAATGAAGAAGGTGAGAATTGACGGTGTGGTGATTGGCGTTAACCTAGCTAAGTTCGACAGATTCGGAACAAAGATAGACCTTCATAAAAAGAGTGATAGAGTTTCGGTGTTCGATAGACTTCAAGGTTTGGATCCGGTATCCAAACAGGTACGGACCCCGGTGTCGGCTGGAGTGCAGAACCTTGGGAGGAAAACCTATAGTTCAGTTGTTCAGCCAAATGGAAATGATAACAATTTGGCCAATATTGAATTGCCGCCACTGAACACAAATACTAAGAAATCCTTTGAATTCAAGGCTCTAATTGGTGAAACGAAAGACATTGACATCCTTAACAATCTTAAGGAAAATCTCTCGGGTATCAGGGAGGAAGGTTTCGAGTAGAAATACCTTGGCGGCCTAAAGGTGCTTCTCTGCTTCAAATGTAAGGAGGAAGCAAAAGATTTCAGGTATAATATGGTGAACGAATGGGAAAAATGGTTCTCAAGACTGTATGTTTGGGAAGGTGTTCCACCTCTTTTCGAAAGAATTGCATGGGTCAATATTTTGGGTGTTCCTGCATCCCTCTGGGATCGGCATGTGATTAACAAGATCGGGGAAAGATGTGGCCGTCCTCTTATCAAGTCGGAAGCGGAGGCCAAAGATGGGAATATGGCTGAGGATCGCCTGGCCATTTTGGTCCACTCGGGGAAAAGGTTCGAGGCGGAGTTCAATATGATTTGGAAGGATCAAAACATTAAGGTTTGGGTTGAGGAAATATCTGGGTAATGACACCCAGCGTTCCTGGATGAGGAAGGTTCGGATCGGTTATCCTTGGTGAGATCGTCGGAAGGGGATGGTTTTTCTATTTCCGGTGATCAAAACTCCGATCGTTGCATGGATGATCCCTTCGTTCCCTGCATGGAAAATCCAAAAGTCACCACATCCCCGTCTATCGAGGAACACGTGCAGGAGGGAGTAATGCATGGGGAAAAGTACACGCCGATAAATGCCGGTTTTGATGAAAAAGAAAATGGGGATTTGGAAGTCAGTCATGGAACGAATAGCGAGGGAAAGAAGGCGAAAGGTTGTTTGTTGGGAACCCCTTCGACGTGCATGACGCCTCTTCATTCCCCTACTTTTTTGGCAGATGAACATGGGGACAATGGGGACAAAGTGCATGGGGATCAGGAACTTTTTGAAGAGAGAGAAGGGACTGAGGTTGGTAATTTACGTGGTGGGCCAGATGTTTTAAATCTGGGGCCTAGTTTGGAGCCCAATAGACCTAGCTTTATCACAACAAGGCCCAGATCTAGAAGAAACAAAAATACTCCGGCCCAAAATTTTGTTACCCCGGATCTAAATAATGTTACAGCAGATGGGGAGGAATCCAACCCCTTCAACATCGACGAAATCTTCAGGATGGAGAAAGAGGCAGATATGGGCAAGAAGTTAATCAATGTAATCAGCCTTTCATGGAGCCAATTCCAGATCTGAGAAAAGAGTTTGATGAAGAAGTGATTGCAACGCTCGATCTCGGTGCCCGGATAGGTGTGGAAGTCACTGGCTTTGAGAATCACGTTAAGAAAATTGTAAGTGGGGAAATGGAGGCTCGCCGTTGTCAATGAATTTATTATCGATTAATTTAAACGGGGTGACTGCGGCTCATAAAGGCTGCTGGGTGCGGACTTTGAAGAGAAATTTGAAAGCCGATGTTATCGGTCTGTAGGAGACCCACCAATCGGGGCTATCAGAAATTGAATTGCGTCGATTTTGGGATAATTCGATTTTGAAGGTGGAGTCGGTGGATTCGGTAGGTAGACCGGGGGGTCTTGCGATTTTGTGGAATCCAGATGTTTTTAATGTGGATCTCATTCAGAAAAATCAGAGATTTTTAATGGCCTCCAGTTCTGTCACTGGTATGGAGGGCAGACTCAATATCATTAACCTCCATGTCCCCAATAATGCTGGTCAAAGGAGCGCTCTCTGGAATGATTTCTCTGAGTTATTGATTCAGTTTAGTGGGAAGTGGGTTCTCTTTGGCGATTTTAACGATGTTCGAGCAGAATCCGAGCGTGTGAATTCCAGATTTGAACGAGGTGCGTCAGAAGTTTTTAATGATTTTATCAACCGGGCCGGGCTGTTTGAGTATCCTTTGATAGGAGGTAAGTTTACATATGTTTCGGGCCATGCTGTTGTTAAAATGAGTAAACTGGACAGGTTTTTGGTGAATAGAGATTTTTGAGCAATTCGCCTTTGGCTAAAGAGGAGGTTCATGATAGAGGTGCCTCGGACCATTGCCCGATATCATTGTCTTGCAAAATTGTGGATTTTGTCCCAATCCCTTTCAAGTTCTTTAATTCCTGGGTGGGAGAGCAAAAAGTGGCGAATATTGTCTAGAGTGTTGTTGTTGCTGCTAATATGGGAGTAAAGAAGGATATTTTGTTGGCTTCGATTTTGAAACGGATTAAAACAGAAATAAAAAAGTGGAGGATAGAAGCCAAAGCGGCAGAAGAAAAGGATATAAAGGTTTTGACGGAGGCCATTAGTGAGATTGAACAAAGGGCTTCCTTGGGTCCGATTCCGAGTCCGTACAAAAAGAGGAGAATCGAGCTTAGAGTGAAAGTTAACGGGCTGTAGCTGATAATGTCTTTGAATGCCCAGCAAAAGGCTAGGATCAATTGGTTGAAGTTTGGTGATGATAACACCTCGTTTTATCATAAGATGGTGAAGTGAATATGAGTAGCAGTAGAATCCAAAGTCTTAAGTTCAATGGCAGATATGTTTCGGATCCGGTGGAACTTAAGGCGGAAATAAGTAGCTGGTTTAAAAAACAATTCTCGGAACCCATAAACCGGAGGTCAAAGTTTAATGGTGATGGTTTGCCGAGATTTACCAACCAGTTTGCGATGATCCTTGATGAGGAGTTCACGGAAATTGAAGTATGGAGAGCCATAAAAGAGTGCAACGGTGGAAAGGCCCCGGGCCCCGATGGTTTTACAATGAAAATTTTCAAGGTTTTTTGGAAGGATTTGAAACATATTATTATGGGAGTAATGACAGATTTCTTCAACAGTGGTATTATAAGTAAAGGGTGTAATTCATCTTTCGTAGCTCTCATCCCGAAATCTAAAGACCCTCAAGAGCTCTCGAACTTTCGTCCAATCTCTCTTGTCGGATCTATGTACAAGATTATCGCTAAAGTTTTAGCGAATCGGCTAAAGCTTATTTTACCCGAGGTCATCTCTCCGACGCAATCGGCCTTCGTTGGAGGAAGGAACATATTGGATAGCCCGCTTATCATTAGTGAGACGGTGGCTTGGGCCAAGAAAAATAAAACGAAGATGATGATTTTCAAAGTGGATTTTGAAAAGGCATATGATTCTATTAATTGGAAATTCCTCTTCCAAATGATGGCGAATATGGATTTTTTGGATAGTTAGATCTCTTGGATTAAAGGATGCTTAAAGTCAGGAATGGGATCCGTCCTAGTCAACGGCTTGCTGACTCCAGAGTTCAAGTTTAAGAGAGGTTTAAGACAGGGAGATCCCCTTTCTCCTTTCCTTTTCATTATCGCCATGGAAATTATAAATTTATTTTTTGAATAGGGCATCTTTTGAAGGCTTATTTCAACGGATCCAACTTCCAAATGGCGGGCCGATTATCTCCCACCTTTGTTATGCGGACGACGTACTTTTTATCGGCAAGTGGTCGGAACAAAACGTGGTGACTCTCAATCGTCTTCTGCGATGGTTAAGTTTGGTTACGAGGTTGAAAGTAAACCACAAAAAATGCAAGCTCTTTGGAGTCGGAGTCGAAGATGAGGAAGTGTCGCGGCTGTCCAGTTTTCTGAATTGTGAGGCGGGGGAACTACCGTTTGTGTATCTAGGAGTTCCTATTGGAGCGAATATGAAGAGGGCAAAATACTGGAATCCTGTCATAGAAAGAGTTAAGTCAAAACTTTCTAAATGGAAAGCGAGACATTTGTCTTTTGCCGGTAGGGTGACATTAGCGAAGACGGTCCTCGGGTGCCTCCTGTCTTACTATCTTTCTTTGTTCTTTGCCCCCAAGTGTATTATCAAGAGAATCGACATAATTCGGATGGATTTTATTTGGGGAATCATGAACACGAGGAAGAAAATGATATGGGTACGGTGGGATTCTGTGTTGAGATCGAAGAAATCCGGCAGGTTGGGGGTTGCCAGAATCAGAGACTTTAATTTCGCAATGTTGACTAAGTGGTGGTGGAGGTTTAATTCCAACCCGAATCAGCTTTAGGCCAAAGTTGTTGATTCGGTTCATAAAAACAACATCACGGACCTTCTTATTCCTGTTAAAAAATCGATACCGGGGGTATGGAAGGATATTGGTTGTATGAACCAGGAATTAGCAAAAATGGGCATTAACTTACATGAAAATCTGGTCTTCGAAAACGGAAATTGGAAGTTGCGTAATGATTCGATTGAGCCTTATTCGGTCAAACAGGTGCGGCTTGACATTGAAGGAACGCTGGGAATTAACTCGTGCAGCAACCCGGGTTTCGAGTGGTTAAGTTGCCCCCCCCCCCCCCATAAAGCTAATTTTCTGCTTTGGAGAGCAGTGCTTGGGAGGATCGCATCCAAAGAAGGCCTGGCCCATAGGGGTATCATCCTGCCTGATGTTCTTTGTCCTAGATGCGGCATTAGAGGCGAGAGCACAGACCATATTTTCATTAATTGCTTATGGGCCAAAAGCATTTGGTGGAATGTCATGAGGTGGGTTCGGATCCCTTTTCCTGCGGAAGTTTCGTCCCTTGCCAACCTGCTAAACTTCTTGAAGGATACACCGGGTGGGAAGGTTTGGAAAAAGCTGGTTAGAGCGATTGTTTTGGCTATGGTATGGAGGATATCGAGTGCCAGGAACGCAAAAATTTTTGATGGTTGTTTTATTCCTATCTCGAAGACAGTGGAGTTTGTGAAGGAAGGCGTTTTCATGTGGATATGCAACTGGTCTAAGTTAAAAAAGCCTTTGTGGGAAAAATGGACAGCGTTTGATGTGACACATATTTTGTAACAGTCTCTGCTTTTGTTCTGTTTCGGTTTGTTTTCATTGTATGTTTTGTTTCCCAGTTTCTTGCTGGCTCTTTATATATATATATATATATATATATATATATAAAGTGATTTGGCCGTTCAAAAAAAAGTGTTTGTAAGAAGTTTTCATGATTTCTACTCATTTTCTGGAATTGTTTTGATTCTAGGTGATACACTAGTTGAACTAGCATATGTGAATAGTGCTTATGTGGATCGGCTAGTTGAACAAGCTCCCAGAGTTCATGATGTGGTGGCAGAACATTTATTGGTTTTTTAACATAAACACTATGTTCATCCGCTAATTCAGCGTCTAGATTCTCATAGGCACTATTCACATCCACTAGTTCAACCAGCGATCAACGCGATTGATAGTGTTGTTGTTCATTCTAATTTACATCAGATGTGTTTTTTAATAATCAAAAGTACCTCCTTGGTTTAAAAATCAACTTAGGATAGTGGTCTTGTACCTCTAAATCGAAGGATCAAATCAAATGCATATCACGAATTGAAGTAAGTAGTATGTTCTCGTTGTTTCTTCTAATATGATTATTTCGATATTCATATAAATTCCTTTTAATAGTGTATATGAGTGTGTGGTATGTGTGGTGTATAGTTGGACAGTCTGGATAGTTAGTTAGGTTGTTAGAGTTAGTTAAGGTGGTTGAGTTTGTGTATATAAATAGATGTGTACCTTTCATTTGTGGCTAATGATACAACTATTCTCTTCATTCTCTACTCTCACACATGGTATCAGAGCCACTTTTGCACATGTGATTGATCATCTTCTCGACGTGTTTTCCAGCGACTCTGGCCGGATTTCGGCTACTCTGTTTCTAATTCTATATAGACAGTTCTTTCTTCTCTTCATTCTATCTTCTTCCTCTTCTTTTTTTCATTGATATCATCATCTTTCGGTGATATCATCTTCAGATTTGTATTTCTATGGCGTCATCTGCAACACAGTCATCATCATCATCAACTATGAGTAACAATTTGTGAGTTCAAATGCAGGAGTCGGTTCTAGATTAACGTGGTGCGAATTGATCAATAACAAGGTGCGGAATCCCTAGTCATCGTCAGAGAATCATCAACAACGATATCCACGATTAAACTGTCCAATTCCATTGATAGAATGTGAAAGTACAACAGATCCGTATGCAAACTAGACAGAGCTTCGCTGTGAACCAAAGGGCAAAAGTTCTAGACAACTAGCCCTACACTAGTATTTATAGGCAACACAGGAAGTGGGTTGGTGTCATCCGATCGGATGGCCATCCGTCCGGATGACACATGTCATCCGTTCGAATGAACTTTGACATTTAATGCCCCGTTTCCTGTTTTGTCTGAAACAAAATACAATACATATAAATGTACAACGACACATTACAGGACAAAATACATAGACTCGATGCAGACGGAAGCTACAGAAATAATGCACTAACAGACTCCCCCTTGGATGTAGCTGTAGTCTTCCTTCCTGGATAGTCTTTAGTTCACCCTCCTGCTACGTCTTCTAGCCTTAGCTTTCTGTCTCCTCTGTTCATCTCGTTCTGCAAGCATCTTTCGCCTCAGAGGTCTACCAACTCCATTCCAGTATTTCCTGTACTCAAGATCACCATCCCGCTTTCTATCCCACTTTAGGATCTTGTTCTCCTCCTTTTCTATTGGTGTTTGGTCAGTTGGTGGAGGTCTCATTAGCTTTCTTCTTCCTACAACTGCAGCTCTCTCAGCAATCTTTCAGAATCTTTCGTTGCACTTCTTTTTCTTTAGAAACTCCTCCAACTCTAGATCTCTGAACTTTGACTCCAAATATCTACCTGAGTGGATATCCTTTTCAAAACATAAGTTCGCCATCTTTTGAAATTGTTGAACCGGTGCTTTATCAGGAGCATCATAAACAATCTTGTTGAAGCACAAACACTAAACATCCTTCTTCGAGCAATTAACCAACCACATAGGATCTATAACGCAGATACGCCTTGACTCTCCAGTTTTCTTATCAAATAAAGAGATGACTGCTTCTGCCATGCTCTGATTGTACATCCAGCCTTGGAAATCTTCATAGAAGTCTTGTTCCATCGCACGCAGTGGCATATTCTTTAAACATCTTGGCGGCTTTATCTTCAAAGTAATATATTTTTCCTTCGTGACTGGATCAATATTTATAATCTGCTTTGGAAATTGTGGCTTCCAGTCAGGAAACTTCTCTTTTGCTTGCACCTTTATATACTTCCATAACCTTTCATCATGAATTTTCACATCAGGACCGTAGTAGAATTGCTTTATATTCTTTGTCTGAACAAGTTCTTCTACGTCCCACCAAGGAAGTGTCTTTATGTCAGCCAAGAATTCAAAATATTGACACCCATGTTCCCTTCTTATAACATAAACCTGCAAATCCTCAAGATAACCCCAAGATAGAATGTCACCCAGTGATTTATCTGGATGATCTGTGAAGTATTGCAGTGGTCTCTTATATTTCCTTTCTTTGGGCATCACCTTAAACCAATTCTTTCTTCCTTCTATCAATGTTTCTCGTGGAACTATCTCTGGAACACCTTCACTGCTAACCTTTTCAACCACTTTTCTACGTAATTCATCTTCATTTTGTGTCTTGAACAACTCAGCAAATGTAGGAAATGTGTCGTCAGCACCAGAGTAGTGAAAAGGGATATCTTCTTCAGATACATCTGAACCCTCTTCAACTTCAACATGATCAAAATTATCAGCTTCATTTGCAAATTTAAACTCATACTCTTTCTCTGGTGATGATGGAATCTCATCTTCTATATCAAACTTTAGATTACCGTCATCCATCCCTAATTCCTCAAGCATCTCTTCTCTGGTTCTTGGTACCTCTAACTCCCCCTCAAATTTAGAATGTAAATAAATGACTTTGGGTTGTGTTAGGAATACCTGATCAGCGTGTTGCTTTCCAGAAGAAGAAGACTCCTGATGTGTGTCTTCAGGTTGCTCGTTTAGTAGATCATTCAAGTAGTCATCAAAAGAAATTTATTCAAAGGTTTAACCAACAATCCTGACCCACCTTGATCCTTGTCATCATCATAATCTGTTTTAGGATCAAAGTTTTCTATCACATCTAACCAATCATCCAAATCTAGATCCTCTTCTTCTTCATTCTTTTCTTCAACTTTCTCTTCTTTCCAACGAAGCAGCTTAACATCAGAATCAATTTCACTTTGAACTCTTCTCGCCTTTTGCCTTCGATGAAAAGCTTTCACTAATCGAGTTACTTCTTTCTAGCTATAAGGTCGAGAAACTGATTCACCCATAAGAACAAACCCTTGTTGTTGATCTGCTTCAATATTCACCTCTGCTTCAGTCATTTCAACATCTTCTTGAGCTTGTTGGCTGGAAGATCCAAGAATTTCTTCACTATCAACCACCAATCCTTTCTTTCTCTGAGTTGCTTCCTCATCCAACTCTTTTTCTCGCTGAATCCTTCTTGCCTCAACTCTTTCAATCTCCAAATCATTATACATAGCTTGGACATTGATTCCAAGCTTGTGTTCTATCACAGCATACAACATGTTCAGCTGCTCGTCTTTTACAGCTTTATCTGCCCTCAAGGCTTCAATCTCCTGCCTTAACACTTTGTTTTTATTAGAGGACTCCTCATGAAGATCATCGAGCATTTGATGCAGCGTCTGATTTGTTTCATTCATGTTCTCGTACCTTGCATTTACTTTTGAAAGCTCTGTGGTGAGTTGATCAATTAATTTAGCATTATCAGCCAGATCTTCTGTCAATGCATCTATTCTTTCTGCATGATCATTCACTACTGTCTTTATTTCCTCATTCATTTTCTCAGCCTTTGCAAGCTTCTTTTTCAACTCATCACGCTCTGACTCAGCTTTTGCTTTTTCTTTCTCAAGAATACTTACTTTCCTTGTTAGATTCTTGATCTTTCCATCATGAAACATGTCGTAGTCACCTCCAGTAAGAATATAATCAGTAAACTCACCTTGAACATTTGGAAAACCTTCAAATAACCCAGGAGAAGTAACTTTCTCTAGTTGTGATGTCTCTGGATCATCATCACTATGTATAGTTGGATTTTCTGGTGGTGGTAGTGGTGTAGATATTCTTTCACCTGTGAATACAACCTCATCATCATCATCACCTTTCTTTTCAACTTCAGGCTTATCAACCTTTTCAGCTTCAACCTCTGGAGTAACTTGAACTTGAACTTCTAGAGCTTTAACACTTTCTATTTCAGGCATTGAAGCTGACCCTTTTCTAGCTTTAACACTTCTTGGAATAACTCCAGTTTGAATAGCTTTGCGCTTTTTGCGAAGTTTCTTTGTTTCTTCAGGTGTGGGAACATAAGTGGAATCCTCTTCGTCAGAACCCTTCTTTTTCTTCTGAGGTTTCTTTTTCAAAGTAATCTTTCCAACACCAATCTTTGAAGTATCAATCTCTGGCTCAGTGTCACTTGATTCACTATTAGCATCACTTGAATCTGTGTGTGCAACATCTTTAACTTCTTTTTCTTTCAATCTTTCTGTTTCAACATTCTTCGCAGAAGATTCATCAACTTTTTCAACTTGTGCCGCAGCTTTAGCTTCCTCATTTCTCTTAATAAAATTGTCTAGTGTCTCCTTCATCAAGTCAACACCTTGTTGTACTAATTCTGTAGGATCTATCACTGGTTCATCCACAAGTCTCGGTGGAAATTTCTTCTTTGAAGGCCCTGCAAAACAAGCATTAAACATTCATTAGTATGATATAACATTGAATAATCTAACTTTTCTTGTGACTCCCCCTTTCAACTTTACCCTTAACAACAATCTTTGGTGTAGATACTGCTGGAGAAACCTTTGGAGTTCTCTTCCTCTTTCCATCTTTCACAAACCAATACCTAAGCTTCTTTTCATGCTTTTCACTTAATTTTTCTGTCTCATCTTCAGAGTTACTGTTCTCGTGCCTCCATGCATCGTTCTCAGGAGCTACATAATTTGGATTTGCAATCCTACAAATCATTCTCTTAGCTCTCGGCTCCGGTTCACCTTTCTTCAGACCTTTATATTGATTTAATCTACTCAAAGTCTCACTTTTCATGTGATGTAGATCTAATTCATTAGCTGGATCCTTCGGAAGATCTTTCACTTGATCATCAATCAGCATGTGTATGAACCTTGGGTACATTATGTACTTCTCACCCTTTATATTATCAACCATGTGGTCAAACAACACTTGTGAAATGTTGTAAGGTCTATTCAGCACCAGACATGTGATAATATTCATGATATAATCTGATGGCTCATTGTAAGCTCCATTTCTGTGAGATAAAGCATGAATTACGCAATGAACCAAGAATTTGTATGGACGAGAGAACTTAGACTTGAGATATTGATCATTCACGTGCGCAGAGAATCCCATTCTAAACCATAAACCTTTGCATAGTTTTTTAGGAACAATAGTAGGGTCATCATCACTATCTCCTAAGTCCAATACTCTCCTAACGTCTCCCACATTGAATTTAATTTCAACATCAATATCCTTATCATTCTTGTTCTTCTTCTGTACAACTGAATATATCATCTTTTCACTCTCTTCATACCTCACCGACCTCCAGAACATCCTAACATGTGACTCATATACTTTCGTCCTATCAGTCAACGCCTTGGTAATCCTACTCTCCCTTAAAAACTTCGCCATATCCTTAAATGGTTCCATGTTCGCATAGTTTTCTTCTAAAATACAGTAAATGTTGTGAGCCGGATGCCAGTTAGATGCTCTTGTCTGCAAAAATATGAGCGTTAGCGTCTGCACAAAATTCAAGATATAAAATGAAATATGACAAAAATTTTGAAAAACATCAAAAGTTTTTCTAACTCTGGAATCACCTCTATCACTCTACTCAGTACTGATGATCGAATGGCCATCCGATCGGATGGTCATCCGATCGAATGAGCCAAAACCTTTAAAGATCAGAACTTATCAAGTAATGTGTATTTGAATCGGATGGCCCTCGCCAAAACATTTAAAGATCAGAACTTATCAAGTAATGTGTATTTGAATTAAATGGCCCTCCGATCAGATGGTCATCCGATCTGATTGTCATTCGTTCTAAAGGCAGATAAGCACAATGATGAACAGGCATGTTATAAAGTGTTTTGGATCGGATGGCCTTCCGATCGGATGGTCTTCCGATCGGATTGCCACTCGATAGAAACAACATAACAGATTAAGCATAAGCAATAGTTGAAACATTTCAAAGACTTAGAATAATTTCAGGCACATAAGAGTGTTGTGGATCGGATGGCCCTCCGATTGGATGGTCATCCGATCGGATTGCCATTCGATACATGGCATCTGAAGAATAGTTAACACCCAATCATGGACATCAAATATTTTCTAACAAATTTTCAAAATTGAACACATTTTCACGTAAAGTTTTTGCCGATTTACAAAACCCTATGTTCAGATTTCTCTAAAACGTCCTAGATTTTGTTTAATTTGACAATAAGTGTACCGACTGCCGAACACCCTCAATTATTCAATCTCTAAATCTAAGGTGTTATTGATCAAATTGAGACGGAAAACCTATAGATCTAAAGCCGATCTACAAAACCCTACGTTTGGTATGCATCAAAACATCCTAAATAAGCCTAGATCTAGGTTTCTTAGCAAGAACAATTGCCGACACCCTCTAAACAATTAAATTCTTTGAATTTAAACGGTGAAAGTTAGAAATCTTACCTTTCCAATTGTGAAGGTTAAGCATGCCAATAATCCAATGAATCTTGGAAAGCAAGAGTGTGAAAATCAAACAAGAGAAGTTCAGAGAGTTTGAGTGTGGATCGAGAGGCCGTTCGTTCGGAAAAGTTTGACTGATTACCATTGACCTCTATTTATAGACAATGACCACCTCTCGGATGGCCATTTGATCGGATTGCCATCCGATCCAAACACATCCCTTTTAACTTTTTCAATTTTTAATTTTCTCATTTTATCTAGTTTGGTCAGTTTTAGGAATCCACTCAAGTATCTAGGTCCAAATTAATGACCCTAGGTACTCAATTTGCCTACCAAGTCCAAGTTAATAACCTTGGTTGACCCGAAACGAAACAACTGACATTTTGTTCAAATTTTTATCACTTTTTCTAAAGATTTTGTACAAGTATCAAATTAATGAACTTGTTTAAACTTTTGAAATTCTCAATCTTTCAAGATTAGCTCCCAACCCAGTTGTTCAGCCTAGAAACTTCCTGCTTCGCTTCACTTCTCAGATTCTGAAGATCAGCTTTCCACTTTGGTTTGTTGAAAAACTAAAGCAGAATATAAAATCTTTTTGGGATTTTAAGAAAGTTTTAAGCTAAAAACATACTGAAATCTTTTTACGCTAAACTGAAATGAAATGCAGTAAAGTAAAGTAACGTAAACTATTTACAAACACATTCTTGGTGAGCGTGTTAGAGGATCATATCAGCTTGTTGACAAGTTCCAAGTACCGTTGAGCTTCTTTTCACACTAAGTTTTAAACAATTCACTTAGATTGCCGATATACTGATCCTTTTAAATTTTCACACGGATTTCAACTAATTTAGGATACGATTTAGGTGTTTTAAGCACTTAACTTATTCGCGTGTTCCACCTCAGAATATACTCTCATGTACAGACTTCTATATTCAGTCTTACAGGTGAACGTACAATAATGATATCTGTAAAGGGTAGTGCCAGACCATGAGAACTCAGGTTAGAACTTCTGTTCAGACAAAGAGATGATGGCTCGTCTTTCGGTGTGTCCCTCTTGGGGATCTTTTCTTCAACAGCACATGATTAGCATTTTGCAATGTTTAACATTTTTTATGCTGAGGGGAGGCTTTAATGATTAAAGCTGTGAAGAGTATTATACGAGGACTAGGCTATTGCTTCCGCAAAATCAGAAATCCAGGTATAATACCCCAGATATCATCAAGTACATAGACCTTGTATGTCAGAAATAGAAAGTCTTTCAAACAAGATTTCAGGGGTTACCTATATATTCGAGAGATGTTCCCCACGAGATGAGCAAGAAATGATTTTATGTTTATATCCCGAAAAAGTCTACTAAACGTGTAAAAACCTATCGGCATATCATTAGCGAGACTGTTTTTAAAAAAACTTTTAAACACTACATTTCTTTAGCATACCGTAACTGTCTAGCTGATGTACTATCATTTCCTCTTTTTACACAAACACTTTTTGGCTTTCTAATGTTTTTGAATTTTGAAAAAAATATCTCATGTTTTTGTATTTTTCGATTTTTTATTATTTTTGTATTTTCTGAAAATATATCTATCTCCCCCTAAATACGAAAACAACTAAAAAGTCGACAAACCAAAGCAGTCTGCTTTTCAACATCCTCTGCTTCGGTTTTCTCATCCACGCCAAGTATTTTCTCCACATCCGACAACAACTTCATACCATTCAATTTTAAAAGATATTGAAAACGTGCTTTATTGAACGCTTTGGTATGTAAATCTGCCTTTTGTTCGTCGGTGTGGATTTTGTCTATTCGTATCCACTTCTTCTCGTAGCAATCACGAATGAAGTGATGACGAATTTCTATATGTTTAGTTTTAGCGTGATGTACCGGATTTTTCGTTATGTTGATTGCAGCCTCATTATCAACAAATATAGGAGAGGTAAGAAATTGCAAACCGTAATCGCGCATCTGTTGTTGGATCCACAGGATCTGCAAGCACCAGCTGCTGGCAGACACGTACTCTGCTTCACATGTTGATAGAGCAACAAAAGTTTGCTTCTTACACTGCCATGTGACCAATCAGGGTCCAAAGAATTGGCATCCTGCAGTTGTTGATTTTGCGTTAAGCTTGCAGCAACCGAAATCTGAGTCCGAATATCCTTTGAGTTTGAAGTCACCATCTTTGGGATACCACAACCCCAGGCTTGGGGTTCCTTTCAGGTAACGTAGGATCCTTTTAATGATAGACATGTGTGAGGCTCTAGGACTTGACTGATATCGCGCTGCGAGGCATGTCGAGTACATGATATCGGGTCTGGATGCTGCAAGAACATTAGTGAACCATTAATCGAGCGGTATAGCGTTTCGTCTACCTTCTCTCCGGTGAGATCAGGGTTGATACCGTGATTAGTTGCTAGTGGGGTGGACATAGGCGCCGTCTCGGACATCCCGAATTTCTCCAGAACGTCGTAGACATACTTCGTTTGATGAATGAAAATTCCCTCGGGCATTTGATCAACTTGTAGCCCTAGGAAGAACTTCATCTCACCCATTGACGATATCTCGAACTTCTGCTTCATCACTCGTTCAAAATCTTTGCAGAGTTCTTCATTTGTTGACCCGAAAATAATGTCATCAACATATATCTGAACGATCAGTAAATGCCCATCGACTTCCTTAGTGAAGAGTGTAGCATCCACTTTGCCTTGAATAAAGCTGTTGGCAAGCAAGTGTTGAGAGAGCGTCTCGTACAGGCTCTCGTGGCCTGATGCAAACCATACAGCGCTTTGTCTAGCAGGTAAATCTTGTCTTTGTGGATTGGGTCAGTAAAGCTCAGTGGCTGACCAACATATACCTCCTCTTTCACTTTTCCGTAAAGGAAGACCGATTTGACATCTAACTGGTATACTTTAAATCCTTTCCATGAAGCGAAAGCAAGGAAAATTATGATTGCCTCGAGTCGAGCAACTGGAGCGTAAACCTCTGTGAAGTCTATCCCCTCTTGCTGACTAAAACCCTAGACAACGAGTCGAGCTTTGTTTCTGACTATCACTCCTCGATCGTCTCTTTTACACTTGAAAACCCATTTTGTAATTATTTTTATGTGTCCGTCAGGTAGGTCCACAAGCTTCCAAACTCCTAGCTTCTCGAATTGACCCAGCTCCTCTTGCATCGCCTTTACCCATGATTCTTCCGTCAGTGCTTCTTTATACTTTCGAGGTTCAATCTGCGAAATAAAACAACTGATTGAGAATTCAGTTTATAAAGGAGCAATTTTAGTATAAAAGCAAGTAAGGCCATGGTCAATTTGACTTCTTGTGCGAACTTCTGATTGCAGTTCTCCTATAATCAACTCCTCGGGGTGATAGGATAGAGTCCTCGACATAACTTCACCAGGAATGTTCACCTCGCCTTCCAAATTTGTGATATTCTGATCCGCAACTTGTTCTTCAACATGGACTATCTCATCTGAAGATTGGATCTGCTCCCCCTCAGATTCTGAATTACCGAGATCAAAGGTTGGGCTATCTGAATCAGACTCTGAATTATCATAAACTGTTGTCTGATTTTCAGGAGCAGGTTCTTACTCCGAAGTATTCGGAGTTTGCTGAACATCATCATTCTCACCAGCGTTACTGGGACCAACTTCATCATTATTGGAAGTTTGTTGACGTTTAGAAGACCTTGCTGGAATTCTTCCCTGAGACGCTTCATAATCTCGTAAAATATCCAATTTATCAAAGTACTCTGGATCTTCTTCTAACTCAAATTAATTCCATAGGGCATCATAATTGAATCGCCATGAGTCTGTGGGCTTCTGTGGAGGCATTGTGTAGCCTTGACATTCAACATTCTATGCTTCGATGATCCTCCCGAGACTTGGAATAAAGACGTGTCTAAGTGGACTGGAATACCCCACAAAGATACCTTCCAAGCTCTTTAAGCCAAACTTTCCATCGGGATCTAGAACTGTACAGGGAGACCCGAACGGCTCTAGATATTCAAGATTTGGCTTGCGATTGTTGATCAACTCGAAACATGTCTTATTATGCTTCTTCACAGTAAGTACCCGGTTAAGTGTATAGCAAGCGACAGATACAGCTTCTCCCCAAAAGTTGATAGGTAACTTTGAATCAGCCATCATCGTTCTTGCCGTTTCGATCAGCATTCTGTTCTTTCTTTCTGCAACTACATTCTGTTGTGGAGTGTATGGTACGCTGAACTCTTGCAATATACCCTTTTTATCACAAAACTCTTCCATTTTGTTGTTTTTGAACTCAGTACCGTTGTCACTTCTTTGTCTGCAAATGCGGGTCTGGTATAGGTTCTCTATCTTTCTAAAATGCTTCAGCAAACTCTCAAATGTTTCATCTTTAGACTTTAGGAACATCACCCACGAGAATCTCGAATAATCATCGGTAACCACGAGACAATAAAGATCACTAGTAATACTCTTGACATTCACAGGACCGAAGAGATCCATGTGAAGTCTCTCAAGTGGCTTCGAGATTGAGTTCACCAACTTTCTAAGATGGGATTTCTTATGTTGCTTTCCTTTCAGGCAGCTTATACATTCTCTCTCCAGGTGAAAACTCTTCAAATGAACACCTCTAACAAGATCGTTGTGCACTAGGTGGTTCATTTTGCGTAGGTGAATATGGCCCATTTTTCGGTGCCATAGCACTGACTCCTTTTCAGTAGCCTTTGATACGAAACACTGAGGGTGACCCGTGGTAGTCGTAGCAACACTCATGTCCAACATGTACAGATCATTTACCCTTGGTGCTCGCATTATAATCCACTCCTCGGGAATAACAAATCCCGGCTTCATAATCAGACATTCCTTGTTAGTGAAATGTGTTGAATACATTCTATCACAAATTTGAGAAATGCTGAGCAAGTTGTTCTCCAGCTCTGCTATGTAGTTAACTATTTCAAAAGTAATGACACCGTTTGATAACGTGCCCTCCCTGATTATACGACCTCTTGGTTTCCTGCGAAACCGACATAACCACCGTTGAAACCTCTAACATCATACAAAAGGTCTTCCGCCCTGTCATGTGCCGGGATGCTCCACTGTCCATAATCCACATCGAGATAGACCTTGGAAGCTCCTGCACATTTCACACAAGATTAGTTAGAAGTTGAAGCAACCCAAGCCTCCTTTGACTCGGGTAGCTTGACGTTAAGGTGTGTTTTTGTTATGTATAATGGTGGAAAGTTGTTGTCATTCACTTTTAAGCTTTCCTATGTTCCAACTTTAACTTTTAACACATTTGTTGGAGGAACATATGTCTTTGGATCAAACTTCTCAAAAAATGTGGAAATTTGTTCCTTTTGACCATTCTTTTTCGGAACATACTTCATGACTGGTGTAGTCTTAGAAGTTTGTTTCTCTCCTTTTTGATTTAAACCTAAAGGTACATCCTTCTTAACCGATTTGGTTGAAGATGGTTGTTTTGACATAACCTTTGGTTTTGAATCATCTGATGTCTTTGATTGTGATTTTGACTTTGGCTTCCATGTTTGTTGAGGAGAAGCAACCCGTTTGTAAAATTTGTCATTTTTCTTTATTAGTTGTGATGGGACTGTTTGTTTAACAGGTTTAACTTCAGTTTTAGCCTTTTTAGATTTCAAAATATTCTTCTCAACATACATTGGTGCTTTGCCTTTGACATCATTTGCCTTTTTCAGGTTCTCAACAACCACAGGCTTAGGATTTGAGTCGGTACACTTGCATGCAATGTGACCAACTTGGTTGCATTTGAAGCAAGTACGGGTGTCAACATCCCAACTTTTCCCTTCAGTTTGCGGCTGTGAGGCCTTCTTAGCAAAAAATTCTTCATTAGTTTTTGAAAAGATTTCCGATTCTTGTTCGGAAATTGAACTTGAGCTCTTGACAAACACTTTCTTTTCAATAAACTTTTGTCTTTGAAAGATCCTTCTTGGATAATTCTTACCACCCTGATAACCACCTGACCAATTATTTTGATTGTTTCTGTTAAAACATGGTGGTACAACAGTTTCTTGTAGTAAGATTTATCACGTTCAAAGTTCAAGAACCTTTTGGAACTCTTTAACCCTTCAATTTCAGAAACATCAATCTCGACAAGTTTGAAAATTTTATTCAATTTATCTAGATTCACATTCTCGATCGGAAACTCAATATCCGAGTACAAATTGTCTAAACCTTGCATCTTGTACATGACAAGGCTTAGCTCATCACTTAAGTTGTTCTTGGATCTTGGTTTCGGAATGTAGTTGTTTAGAAAACATTCTTCATCTTCAGTGGAATCACTGTTTGATTTTAGCACTTTATCAACTACATTTTTCACAACTTTAGATTGAATACTATCCTCATCAGACTGTGAAGTGAATGTGACATCAATTGTTTATGGAAGTTTTTCAATATCGGTTTTCACACTTATTTCAGTTTCATTATCCAACCCAGATTTCTTCTTTGAAAAATTATTAAGCACAGGTGGTGGAACTTGATGATAACCCACCCTGGTTCCATCTGAGTATATGTCCTCACCAGCTTTGTTCTTCCTGATTGGTTTGGGAACTATGTGTTGAAGAACAGAGCTAGCTGAGTTATAGCTGTTAAGCTTCAGATTTATTCTCTCGTTTTCAATCTTAGCTTCTTCAAATTGAAGCTTAAGACTTGCGATTTCATCCAGTTGCTGGTTAATTTGTTTTTCTTTTGCTTGAAGAGTTCCTGATAAAAGCATGTTTTCTTTGTAAGTTTTACCATTTCGTTCATCAGAATCTTTTACCGTTCTTTTTAACTTTTCAAAGTTTTTTGAAATTGTTCTTTTTTCAAGAATTAATTTTTCATTTTCTTTCTGAAAACATTCAACATCACTTTTATCTTTTTCAATTTTTTCGGTTAATTTTTTGATTCTTTCGTTTGAAATTTTAACCAGTTTATCTCGACTTAAAATTTCTTTTTCAGTTCTTCCAACTTTTTCAACCAGATCCTGGACTCTTTTGATTAAGAGATATGCATGTGTGCTGCAGACTTTGCATTCTTTCATGCAATCACTTTCAGTTTTAGCACCATCATTCTTACATGATTTCATTTTCAAACCACTACTACTGACCTTTTCAGTTAACTCAGAACTAGAAGTAGACTTGGAATCTACCTCGAGTGCTTTCGTCATTAGAACTTTGTCTGCCATCTTCGTCAGATTTTCTGCAGTCATTTCTTTAGTAGTGTCGATGATCCATTCGTCTATCTTCTTTGACTCTAACCTTTCATTTTCAGCTTTCTTCTTTGCGTCGTCGATCTTGTACTGTTCTTCTCTTTCCTGTACTGATCTTCTGAGAGTTTCGACATCAACTGATGATGGATCCACACAAATGTTGCCTTTTGGATCTAAATAACATTCACGATCCGGATCCGATCTTCTTGCCCTTTTGGCTTCTTTCTAAGCTTCGTAGATCTTTTGCTTCATAGCTTGTGCTATCATCTTTTGACGGAGGTATGCTGGATCTTCTTCCTTTTGTTCAGTTTTTGCCATAAATGTGAAACCAACTGCATCCTCTTCTGGCAAGAATTCACTCCAATCAAAACCTTCATCATCCTGAATAACTGCTAATGCTCTTGATTTTTCTTTTGGAGTCTCCTCGATCTGTTTCATCCTCGGTGGCTCCTCTAGGTTTTGACGATAAATAGCTTTCTTGTAGTAATCATCATGAAAAGGATTTGGTGAATCATCTACTGCTGAGTTTCGACATTCTCGCTTAAAATGCCCTTTCTACTTACAGTTGAAGCATGTCACCTTGGATTTATCGAAGCCACGTTTAGTCGAAGGACCTCCAATAGAATTTCTCCCTGTGATTTCCATGAACTGTTGTGCTCTGCGGATTACACTCGCCATGCACCAACGAATATCAATCACCTCCATCTCCTCAGGGTCTATCTGGCCGTAGTCCTCCTTTGTAAGATTGGTGTTTCCAATCTTTCAAGCTACCAAACTTTCATACGACTCTAGAATAGAAGCAAGGAATACCATTTGCTGTTTTGCTGTTTCCTCGTTGAAATTCTGAGCGTTGTTCAAATTAACAGCAATGTTGCACTGAGAAACATTCTTAGGAACATTTTGTGGCTGCTGATTGTATGAAGCAGTGAAGAAGAACTAGTTCCATGGTAAACGCTGCTTGGTGAAGGACTGCTGTTGTTCTTTTCTTGAGTCACAGTGTTTGAACTCTCAACAGTAAAAGCACTTTTTAGAGAAGTGACTTTTGGAATCATACTGCCCCGATAGTAGAGATCAACATTCTGTTGATACGCCGTGCTGTTCACTTTGTTCATTTTCTTTATCTCTAATTCATGACTTTCGAGTCTCTCGATCAGCCAATCAATTGTCATATCTTTCATTGGCTTGGTATTTTTCAGCACCAGACCGAAATACTACCAGTCTTTTTCATCAGGTAGAGCTTCGAACATTTTGTCAATGAATTCATCTTGGTCTATCTTGATCTCATATTTGATTAGTTTTGCCTTCAGATGACAAAACCTTTCGATCATCTGTCGTACACTCTAATTTTTCATACAAGTGAATAAATCAAATTCCTTTTTCAACAGTATTTTCTTATTTTTCACAATTTCCTCACCCCCGATACATTTCTTTTCCAGTTTAGCCCATAAATCTTTTGAATTGACATAGTCAATCAGAGATATAATGTCATCTCGGACTGATTGATGAAGTAGGGCAATACATTTCTGTTCAGCAATAAACGTTTCTTGTTCAGTATCAGTCAAGTTTTCATAATCATGTCTTTCAGATGTGAAACCATTTTTCATGCACCTCCAGCTTCCGTAGGCATTATCAACGCTAAGAGTGTCAGCAATTGTCACACCCCCAAAATCCACCATGCGGAGCGTCACCGCTTGGAGGCGTGACATGACCAGGATCGAGCCACCAATCATATTGAACATCGTAATTAAGTAAATAAGACCAACCACAATACGATTGGTGACCAAAACTAGTTAACCATGTTCAATTTAAACAGCGGAAGCATAAGACGTTAAACCAAAACATAAGTTCCATAGTTCATAAGTTTAAAAGTCCATTACGTAGGTTTAATAAGTTTATAAGGTTTAAATATTAAGCACGGAACATAACAATCCGTACACCACAACGACTCCTTCCTCGTGCAAGCTCCAAGCATTTAGCGACCTGTAAGGCATGTAACAACGAGTCAACAACAAAGTTGAGTGAGTTCACGTTTGGTTGTTTAGTTTTAAGTTGTTTCTGAAAAACGTGGTTTGACTTTCGTTGGCTTAATTGCCGTGGGGGTTACCCCGTAGTTGAAAGTATGTTTAACCATTTCCTCTTTCTTTACCCAATCCATAACCATGATTAGTGGGGGTTTTCCCCGTTTGAACTACTAGACGGTATGATATCGACTGCTACGCAAATAAGTTGTGCCCTATATCAGTGTCTATCATCACTGACAATCTGCCATAGTCCATTAGTACACGCCCGTCCGACTGGCACGGTGTGAGGTTTGTTAAACCTAATAGCGCTATTAACTAATGACCCGCTCGCCATTGGCCTCGGCGATTAAGTCGATATAATGAAGAGGGACTTAATGATAGAGTTTTGTCTAGCTAGTTTTAAGGTCGTCGTCCTGCACCAGGAGGACAACAACGTACGTATTCTGCACCAGGAGAATTCGTAGGTTTAATAATGGCATCCTACCCATAGGAAGGATGGCCGTACATATTTCCCCAAAGGGACATGTAGATTTAGTTTTAACTCTTTAACCCATTCCCAAGCCACCGGGAATCCCATGCCTTGTAGAAAGTGTGAACTCACCTCGGTTGCTCGGTTTGACTCTCAAATATAGCTAACAGTCAAGGTCGATCAATCACGTCCTAGTATGATTACCACTTAGTTTATTAGTGACTTCAAATAGAACACAAAGTTCCTACACGTATCTATCACATAACATGCATCACTTTAACGGTTCATGCCCATATAACTTCCCATCCATTCCCCACTTATAAACAAACATACGATAATGCACATAACACATATAACACGTTATATCATTCTCGGATAACTTACCCGACATTTAATCACGCAAAACACTACTTATGTCATTTCAGCTTTTATGTTCGTAACTGGGCTGTTTTCGGGGATTTTAATAAAATAGTTAACTTGTTCCAAAAATTCCCAAATTTTTACAGGATGTCTCAAACGTTCCATATTTTATTGTGTGAAAATATCGGGGCCCAGTTCGTTACCAATATTATATAAAAATTCTTTTACCCGGCTGCAATCAGATCTGATACTTTCTGATTGCAGTTTTACGGAAAAATTCACTAAAAAATCAATCGTAAGTTGGATTGACGAAATTCCAGTTCGAGGGTCACAAATACATCAGTGACTATCTATGGTATGAATTTTAGGGGCTGGTTCAATTCAGGTTTCAAATCACGACCGAAAACGTACAGCCCATTTTACTGCAGTAAAAATCAGCCTTAGCTGCTGTCATGAAATAATTCGTTAAAAATAGTAAACGACCTCGAAAAATCACGATTCCAGTGCCATTTGTTCAGATATTCAAAATTACACAACTTAGACTCCAGAAATTCAGTTTTTCGATTAAAAACGAACCAGTTACAGCCTGTTGAAGGGGCAGGAAAATCTCAATCAGCAAGCTGTTTTTATTGTAGAAGTTACTAAAAACGTATCAACAAAGGTCCTAACCATGGTTTATCGATGATTAAATGTTCAAACACCATGTATGCATTTACCAAACTCAAACCAACCAGATTTCAACTTCAAACAAACTTTTTATCTATGGTTTCTATGCAGAATTTCAAGTTCATCTTTTTAGTGTTTTAGCATTAGTGTGCCATGAACATTTAAACAAATCATAACAAGAACAAGATGGAACAAAGGTGTGAAGGGACTCACTACTAGCACAAGGCTAGGGTAACAATCTTATGGCAAAGATGATGGAGATGGTGGTGCTAGAGACTTGAACAAAGCTTCCTTGTGAATCCTTCAACTTGTAACTACTTTGAATGTTCTTCAAGCTTGGAGAGGGACTTGTATGAAGAAGATTAAGGTGTGTAAGTAATGGTGGTGGTGATTTTCGGTTATGGAGAGAGAGGGGGGTGTGAACCGAAAATAAGAGGAGGAGGAGGAGAGAGGTTGAGTGTGAATCTTGGTGGAATGATGAATATCTCAAGACCATGCTCCTTATAAGATTTCTTACATATCATGTTCAAGTTTGCAAGCAAAAGATCAAATAAAATAATGAGTTAAATCTAATCAAATATTGGAAGTATGGAGGATGATTTGTGGGTCCTACTTGGGACTAAAATCGGATGGGGGGGGGGGGTTTATGTAACATTTTGCAACTAATTGGTAAATGATAGTTAGTTTGTAAGTAATGTGATGAAAGGTGTTAGTGATTGGGTTTTTAGTGGGTGTTATGGTGTACGGGGATCACGACTAGCTCAAATTAATTAAATAATGTGTTTGACAATTATTTGGTGTCCCGGGTAATGTCCGGTTGTACTGTCGGATACTGTTCCGTTAAATTGTTTAATTGTTCCGTAAGGCGTCTTATATATATATTTTTGTAACGAAATAAATTCCTAACACATAGGAAAATATACCGGACCATTTAGTGACTTTTCTGTATACTACCAGTATGTTAACATGCTCATGTAAGTATAGCTCAGAAATCAGAGAGCAGTTAAATATTTCAACACAGTCACCAAGCACTTAAATTATTATTAAATAAATTGTACGGAATACATGTAAATTGAGGGTTGTCACATTCTCCCCCTGTTAAGAGAATTTCGTCCCGAAATTTAGCGCGTGGTTACTGAGGAAGCTAGTTAAGTTGCGTTGTTTTCCTGATTTTCCTGGGGTGTCACATCATCCCCCCATTGATTTGGAATTTCGTCCCGAAATTCTGCAGTAGCTTCAGCCTCAGTAGTGGTTGCGTTTTTCTTAAACAGTTGGGGATACTTGAGTTTCATTTGGTCTTCTCGTTCCCAGGTATACTCTGGGCCACGACGAGCATTCCAACGAACTCGGACCAGAGGTATCCTGGTATGCTTGAGGATCTTAACATCTCGGTCCGTAATCTCTACAGGTTCCTCGACGAATCACAGCTGGTCGTCGATAGTGAGTTCCTTCAGAGGGACTATGAGGGTCTCATCTGACAGACACTTCTTCAGATTCGACACATGGAAAACATTGTGAACTCCGCTGAGTTCTTCAGGTAGATTCGACCTGTAGGCGACTTTGCCAATCTTCTCAATGATTTCAAGGGTCTGACATATTGCGGATTGAGTTTGCCTCGTTTGCCGAAACGGACTACACCTTTCCAAGGTGAGACTTTGAGTAGCACCCGGTCCCCAACCTGGAACTCGAGTGGCTTTTCTTCCCTTATCAGCATAGCTTTTCTGACGGTCACGAGCTGCCGCCATTCGCTGTCGTATTTGAGCAATTCTCTCGGTGGTATCTACCACAAGTTCTGGGCCAGTGATTTGGCTGTCACCAACTTCTGCCCAACAGAGAGGTGATAGGCATTTGTGTCCGTACAATGCCTCGAACGGAGCGGCTTGGATACTGGTGTGATAGCTGTTGTTGTATGAAAACTCCACTAGCGGGAGGTGCTTCTCCCAGCCATTACCAAAATCAATTACACATGCCCTAAGCATGTCTTCAAGGGTTTGGATGGTGCGTTCAGATTGCCCATCCGTTTGTGGGTGATAAGCGGTGCTCATAACTAAACGTGAGCCAAAAGACTTGTGCATTGCTTGCCACAGTTCAGAAGTAAAATGCGCGTCACGATCAGAAATGATGGAGGTTGGCACTCCGTGCCTTGATACCACTTCCTTTAGGTAAATGTCTGCAAGAGTAGAAACCTTATCCGTTTCTTTGATAGCCAGAAAATGTGCAGACTTGGTCAGTCGATCTACGATCACCCAAATGGTATCGTTTCCGCGTTGAGATCTGGGCAAGCCAGTAACGAAATCCATGGAAATTTGCTCCCATTTCCATGTTGGAATCTCTGGTTGTTGGAGTAGGCCTGATGGTTTCTGATATTCGGTCTTGACTCTCGCACAAGTCAAGCATTTGCTAACGTAGGTTGCTATGTGGGCTTTCATACCAGGCCACCAATATGTCGTCTTGAGATCGTGGTACATCTTATCCGAACCAGGGTGTACCGAATAACGAGACTTATGTGCTTCGTCCATCACAAGCTCGCATAAGTTGCCATAAAGTGGAACCCAGATGCGCCCTGTCACATAGTACGCGTCGTCTTCCTTTTGTTCTAGCCGTTGCCTCGATCCTAGTAAGGATTCAGCCCTGATGTTTTCTGCTTTCAATGCTTCGACCTGAGCATCACGAATTTGAGCAGGAAGACTAGATTGGATGGTAAGCTGTAAAGCACGTACACGCTTAGGTAGAGTATCCTTTCGACTGAGGGCGTCGGCCACAACATTGGCTTTGCCCAGATGATACTTTATCGCACATTCGTAATCGTTCAAGAGCTTAACCCATTGGCGTTGCCGCATGTTCAACTCCTTTTTCTTGAAGATATGCTCGAGACTCCTGTGATCGGTGTAAATGGTGCACTTGGTACCGTACAGGTAATGTCTCCATATCTTAAGCGCGAATACAACTGCTCCCAGCTCCAGATCATGAGTAGTGTAATTTCTTTCGTGAACCTTGAGTTGGCGTGATGCGTAGGCAATGACCTTGTCACGTTGCATCAACACACAACCAAGTCCTTGGGTGGAAACATCGCAGTAAACCATAAAATCATCTGTGCCTTCGGGCAATGAGAGGATAGGCGCGCTACAAAGTCTATCCTTTAGGTGTTGAAATGTGGACTCCTGTGCATCACCCCAACGATAGATGACACCCTTCTAAGTCAGTGAAGTGAGAGGTTGCGCAATCTTGGAGAAATCTTTGATAAACCTTCTGTAATATCCTGCCAAACCCAAGAATTGGCGGATTTCGGTTGGTGTATGGGGTGCAGGCCAGTTCTTGATCGATTCAACCTTAGATGGATCCACATGAATTCCATCCTTGTTTACCACATGGCCTAGAAAGTGGACTTCGCGAAGCCAGAAGTCACATTTTGAAAACTTGGCATACAATTGCTCTTTTCGAAGAAGTTCAAGCATAAGTCGCAGATGCTGCTCGTGTTCCTCCTGACTCTTAGAATAGATCAGGATATCGTCGATGAACACAATAACGAACTTATCCAGGTAAGGTTTGCATACTCGGTTCATGAGATCCATGAAAACCGCTGGTGCATTCGTCAGCCCGAAAGGCATGACCAGAAACTCGTAATGGCCGTAGCGAGTTCTGAATGCTGTTTTGGAGACGTCTTCCTCTTGGACTCTCAGCTGATGGTATCCTGATCTCAAATCAATCTTGGAGGAATAGCTCGACCCTTGCAACTGGTTGAATAAGTCATCAATGCGCGGGAGAGGATAACGATTCTTTACGGTCACCTTATTGAGTTCGCGGTAGTCGATTGCACATTCTGAAGGTACCGTCTTTCTTCTTCATGAACAAGACTGGAGCTCCCCATGGCGAAGAGCTAGGACGTATAAAACCTTTTTCCAAAAGTTCTTGGAATTGTTTGGACAGTTCTTCCAGTTCGGTTGGGGCTAAGCGATGAGGTGCTTGAGCTATGGGCGCTGCTCCAGGAGCTAGCTCGATTTGAAACTCGACTTGTCGATGAGGCAGAAGACCAGGTAATCCCTCAGGGAATACCTCAGGAAAATTACGTACAATAGGTATGCCTTCTATCTTCCTTTCTTCCGAAGACGAATTAGAAATGAGGGCTAGGATAGCAGTGTGGCCCTTCCGCAAACACTTCTGGGCCTTAAGGAAAGAGATAATGCCTACAACAGCACCACTCTTATCGCCATGAATCATGAGAGGTTCTTTACTAGAACAAGGAATGCGGACGATTTTCTCCTTGCAAATAATCTCCGCTTGATGATGGGATAGCCAATCCATCCCAATCACAACGTCGTTCACCGATAGGAGTGTTACATGGTTGGCACCACAAGAACTAGCTGAAGAAGGATGACCGTCGTACAGGTTTGTAGTGTTAAGGTTCACTGAAATTTCCATCGAAGTTGTTGAGCTCCCCTCATGCAAAGGGGGAATAATTCACCTTGATCGATGAACTTAGATGAGTTTGCAGTTTATCGAGTTGGTAAGCAACTAAATTCAGAGGAGTTTCCTTAGGTCGTGCGAATGAATCCAAAATACGTCTGCGTAGTCATAAGGTTCCAAAGAAAAGACTCGAAAACCTTTCAAGAGATTATGATCGTATCAACAATGCATCACCATTCTCAAGGTTTCGAGGAAGGGTCACCAATGATCGGGAGTCGAGCCTTCCAACTTTTCTAGACCAAAGGGTGTTCGTTTCGGTGCCTCAGCATGGAGAAGCGAGAACGTAATGTCACTGTAGTGAGAGAGTGATGGTTTGGTCTAAGCCAATGGTAGAAATTGGACATATCATTAATCAATAATTATGTGTCGGTGCAAAAGCTAGCGCAAGGATTTTGCCTATTAAAGAAGACTATCATGGAATTTAAAATACGACTCTTGTAGTGTAGGAGGGATAAGGTAGACGTATAGGTCATCGTGTTCACCTGTAGGTTGTGTGATCCATAACCCCGTCCTCGAATGTCCTGAAGACAATCCCATCAGGATAGGCATCCATTCATTAAGTGGGGTATACGAGAGAGCTAATCAAGTAGAATTAGAATAAACCATTCAACTGGGTAGTAAGGTGGTCTTGTGATTGGTGAAAATCGTGGTATGGTTGTTGGTGTTTCATTAAATCGGTTGTCAATAGAAGCGATAGGAATTTAACGAGGTTCATGCGAAGAATCGAGTGAAAACAGGGATCCAACAATAACCGAAGGATTTGACCAGCTAATCTATTGTCTAGAGGTAATCTCCAGTAGTGGTGCGGGGCGGCATGGCACAAAAGGGAGGTTCATTGCATCTCGGTCGCGCGAGTGTATCACTTGTCCAAAACAGAGTAAGGTTTCGTGTTGCATAACGACAAACGCGTGTAACTGTGACTGCTTCGCTTCTGGTGACTATGACAGGTGGAAGTAATAAAGTTCATCAACTGGGATGCGTGGGTGTTGTTCTCCCAAGCCCGAGTTCGTGCAAGCCAAGTCTGGTCTTCGCGGATGTTGACGTACGAACCGGCTGTACGGAGGGTCAGATGGCGACGTCGTGTCGAGGTAAACGTGCGAGTAGATAGAATGCATAAGCAGTCGTTGTAGCGGGGTGACAAGAAATCAGGAAAGAATTGATCACTACGCGTCAGTTTCAAGTAAACAGTTGGGTGTCATAAAGAACGCAGTAGGGCTAGTAGACAACATGTTATTACCCTAAATAAACATACCATATACAGCACACCATGCAAAAGTAATATAGCAAGTAGGCAATATAAACTTAAATCATACCACCTAAAGTGTTGAGTCTTGCACGTGGAGCGAAGCGTCGTTGTGGATCGTTGAGCACTGTACAGGTTATAGTCTGGTTTTATCAAAAAGCTTTTCCCTTTTTAAAACCAAGTTCACTATAACCAATGGCTCTGATACCAATCTGTCACACCCCCAAAATCCACCATGCGGAGCGTCACCGCTTGGAGGCGTGACATGACCAGGATCGAGCCACCAATCATATTGAACATCGTAATTAAGTAAATAAGACCAACCACAATACGATTGGTGGCCAAAACTAGTTAACCATGTTCAATTTAAACAGCGGAAGCATAAGACGTTAAACCAAAACATAAGTTCCATAGTTCATAAGTTTAAAAGTCCATTACGTAGGTTTAATAAGTTTATAAGGTTTAAATATTAAGCACGGAACATAACAGTCCGTACACCACAACGACTCCTTCCTCGTGCAAGCTCCAAGCATTTAGCGACCTGTAAGGCATGTAACAACGAGTCAACAACAAAGTTGAGTGAGTTCACGTTTGGTTGTTTAGTTTTAAGTTGTTTCTGAAAAACGTGGTTTGACTTTCGTTGGCTTAATTGCCGTGGGGGTTACCCCATAGTTGAAAGTATGTTTAACCATTTCCTCTTTCTTTACCCAATCCATAACCATGATTAGTGGGGGTTTTCCCCGTTTGAACTACTAGACGGTATGATATCGACTGCTACGCAAATAAGTTGTGCCCTATATCAGTGTCTATCATCACTGACAATCTGCCATAGTCCATTAGTACACGCCCGTCCGACTGGCACGGTGTGAGGTTTGTTAAACCTAATAGCGCTATTAACTAATGACCCGCTCGCCATTGGCCTCGGCGATTAAGTCGATATAATGAAGAGGGACTTAATGATAGAGTTTTGTCTAGCTAGTTTTAAGGTCGTCGTCCTGCACCAGGAGGACAACAACGTACGTATTCTGCACCAGGAGAATTCGTAGGTTTAATAATGGCATCCTACCCATAGGAAGGATGGCCGTACATATTTCCCCAAAGGGACATGTAGATTTAGTTTTAATTCTTTAACCCATTCCCAAGCCACCGGGAATCCCATGCCTTGTAGAAAGTGTGAACTCACCTCGGTTGCTCGGTTTGACTCTCAAATATAGCTAACAGTCAAGGTCGATCAATCACGTCCTAGTATGATTACCACTTAGTTTATTAGTGACTTCAAATAGAACACAAAGTTCCTACACGTATCTATCACATAACATGCATCACTTTAACGGTTCATGCCCATATAACTTCCCATCCATTCCCCACTTATAAACAAACATACGATAATGCACATAACACATATAACACGTTATATCATTCTCGGATAACTTACCCGACATTTAATCACGCAAAACACTACTTATGTCATTTCAGCTTTTATGTTCGTAACTGGGCTGTTTTCGGGGATTTTAATAAAATAGTTAACTTGTTCCAAAAATTCCCAAATTTTTACAAGATGTCTCAAACGTTCCATATTTTATTGTGTAAAAATATCGGGGCCCATTTCATTACCAATATTATATAAAAATTCTTTTACCAGGCTGCAATCAGATCTGATACTTTCTGATTGCAGTTTTATGGAAAAATTCACTAAAAATCAATCGTAAGTTGGATTGACGAAATTCTAGTTCGAGGGTCACAAATACATCAGTGACTATCTATGGTATGAATTTTAGGGGCTGGTTCAATTCAGGTTTCAAATCATCACCGAAAACGTACAGCCCATTTTACTGCAGTAAAAATCAGCCTTAGCTGCTGTCATGAAATAATTCGTTAAAAATAGTAAACGACCTCGAAAAATCACGATTCCAATGCCATTTGTTCAGATATTCAAAATTACACAATTTAGACTCCAGAAATTCAGTTTTTCGATTAAAAACGAACCAGTTACAGCCTGTTGAAGGGGCTGGAAAATCTCAATCAGCAAGCTGTTTTTATTGTAGAAGTTACTAAAAACGTATCAACAAAGGTCCTAACCATGGTTTATCGATGATTAAATGTTCAAACACCATGTATGCATTTACCAAACTCAAACCAACCAGATTTCAACTTCAAACAAACTTTTTATCTATGGTTTCTATGCAGAATTTCAAGTTCATCTTTTTAGTGTTTTAGCATTAGTGTGCCATGAACATTTAAACAAATCATAACAAGAACAAGATGGAACAAAGGTGTGAAGGGACTCACTACTAGCACAAGGCTAGGGTAACAATCTTATGGCAAAGATGATGGAGATGGTGGTGCTAGAGACTTGAACAAAGCTTCCTTGTGAATCCTTCAACTTGTAACTACTTTGAATGTTCTTCAAGCTTGGAGAGGGACTTGTATGAAGAAGATTAAGGTGTGTAAGTAATGGTGGTGGTGATTTTCGGTTATGGAGAGAGAGGGGGGTGTGAACCGAAAATAAGAGGAGGAGGAGAGAGGTTGAGTGTGAATCCTGGTGGAATGATGAATATCTCAAGACCATGCTCCTTATAAGATTTCTTACATATCATGTTCAAGTTTGCAAGCAAAAGATCAAATAAAATAATGAGTTAAATCTAATCAAATATTGGAAGTATGGAGGATGATTTGTGGGTCCTACTTGGGACTAAAATCGGATGGGGGGGGGTTTATGTAACATTTTGCAACTAATTGGTAAATGATAGTTAGTTTGTAAGTAATGTGATGATAGGTGTTAGTGATTGGGTTTTTAGTGGGTGTTATGGTATACGGGGATCACGACTAGCTCAAATTAATTAAATAATGTGTTTGACAATTATTTGGTGTCCCGGGTAATGTCCGGTTGTACTGTCGGATACTGTTCCGTTAAATTGTTTAATTGTTCCGTAAGGCGTCTTATATATATATTTTTGTAACGAAATAAATTCCTAACACATAGGAAAATATACCGGACCATTTAGTGACTTTTCTGTATACTACCAGTATGTTAACATGCTCATGTAAGTATAGCTCAGAAATCAGAGAGCAGATAAATATTTCAACACAGTCACCAAGCACTTAAATTATTATTAAATAAATTGTACGGAATACATGTAAATTGAGGGTTGTCACAGCAATCTCCTTTGAAGCATTTTTCTGGTTCTTGTTGGTATTTGTGTTTGTAGATGTTTCTCTTGTGTTATATTCGAAAATATCACCGAACGGGTACAAAAACTCGTCTCCCATCTTGAAAATCCTAAAAAATCAAACACTTGGTAAAATTTCACAAATTTCAAAAACTTGGACACTTGGATCGAATGGCCGTTCGACCGAATGGTCATTTGGTCGGATGACACAAGATATCTGAGTAACCAAAATGACAAGTGACGAATGGCTATCCGATCGGATGGTCTTTCGATGATTTTGACACTTGATCTCTTAAACACTTAAAACCACAAAACTGATCCGGTCGGATGTCAATCTGATCGAATGAGTTATGACGTTAGCAATGAAATATAAGCAAATCTAGTGCAATCCGATCAGATGTCCCTCCGATCGGATGAATGACGTCAGTATGCACGAAGAACAGTTCATGGTTTTTGATCAATTTGAACGTGTTTTTGCTCGAATTTTGGATTGAAACTTTGTAGGATTATGCTATGTTAGACTCCGATCAGTTTGATGTAAATTTTAGTCCAAATTGTCCGTAAAATGTCCGTCAATTTTGAGTTTTTCTGAGTTTTAGGTGTGAAAGTATGTAAAACAGCAAGTAATGTAGAAGAAGATGATGAAATTGTCAGAATCTCCGGTGAGATTTGACTGAAATCTGCTGAAAACGGCTGAAATCTTCGTGAATTTGCTGTAATTATCTCCGATTCGACCTCCTGTGGCTCTGATACAACTTGTGAGTGCAAACGCATGAGTCAGTTCTAGATGAACATGGTGCGAATCGATCAATAACAAGGTGCAGAATCCCTAGTCATCTTCATAGAATCATCAACAACGATATCCACGATTAAACTCTCCAATTCGATTGATAGAATGTGAAAGTACAACAGATCCGTATGCAAACTGGACAGAGCTTCGTTGTGAACCAAATGGCAAAAAGCTCTAGAAAACTAGCCCTATACTAGTATTTATAGGCAACACAGGAAGAGGGTTAGTGTCATCCGATCGGATGGCCATCCGTCCGGATGACACATGTCATCCGTTCGGATGAACTTTGACATTTAACGCTCCGTTTCCTGTTTTGTCTAGAAACAAAATACAATACATATAAATGTACAACGACACATTACAGGACAAAATACATAGACTCGATGCAGACGGAAGCTACAGACATAATGCACTAACACAATTACACTAATTCGAACAATAATCTTCCAAATATCACAAACCTAATGCCTATTAAACTTGATAACACCAATTTTTGGAACTGGAAACATCATACATTGACAATTTTAAAGACATTAGGGCTTCTTCACTTTCTAAATCGTGAAATTATACCGCATGAAGATGCTGAAGCCAGATTTACTTGGGAACGGTCGTCTCTGATACATCTGCCTAGAGGAACTGTTTCATTATCTGAGTTATGGCAAAAAATTTAAGAATTGTTCAATCAACAGGTCTTTGCTAATCAGAACTTGTATCGATCTTAATTTCATTCCCTGTGACAAGAATCCAAATCAATTTCATAATTATGTTATGAAGCAAAGAATTTGTTTGATTCTTTACAAGCAATTGGAGATCCAATCACCGAAGAAAGTCTTGTATTACAGATTCTAAATAGATTGCACACTGATTATCAGATTTTTGTAACAAACATTGAAAACAGTGATTTGAAACCTAATTTCTCTCGGTTAAGGGCAAAATTACTTACTCATGAATCACGGTTGAAACAGTCTGCATTCTCAGTTCACAACCTCTGTACCGATTTCTGCCATGGTTGCGATGCATATCAATAATTCACCACATGATTCCACAAATAAATCTTCTATAGTTTGTCAGATTTGTGAAAAATCAGGGCACAAAGCTTCGATCTGCTATTTTCGTTTCTCTGGTGGTAATGGTAGAAGCTCCGGTGGTGGCCGGTGGCTTGGTGGTCGCAATTCTGGTGGCCGTTTAGGTGGTCGGTACAACAATCAGGGTTACGGTGGTCGGAACCATCAAGGTTATGGCGGTGTTAGATGGCCAAACGACGGTCAACGAGGTCAATCAGGAGGTTATTCGGCGCATGTGGCTGATTATAGTGGTGCTAGGGTTTCAATGGATGGAGAAGATGTATCAGGTCCATTTGGTTCTTATGATTCACGCATAATTGGTCAAACCAGATTAGGAATTGGGTCTAATGTGGGCTTTCGAAATACAGGTTCAAACTTATGAGTGGTTTGTTGGGCCCGGATCAAAATCCATCACAAAATGGATCTGCTTTTATTCAGCCTACTGTTCCACCACATTTTACTCAGAATGGACTGAATAATACAAATGCTTTTGGGCCAACACACTTTGCAAATTGGGCTGCGTACATGCAAACACAACATTACGGGCTTATGGTAGATCTTTTGAGCATTTATGATAAAATGGACTCATGGGTGGAGCGACTGTTCATATGACGCATGATTCTTCTCTTATTTTTGGAATCGTTCCTTACACTGGTTCTGAACATGTTGTTGTTGGCAATGGTATGTCACTAGCTATTTCTCACATTGGTTATGCCTATCTTCATTTATCTAGTCGTACTATTTTGCTTAAAGACGTTCTAGTAGTTCCTGGCATTGCCAAGAACTTACTATCTATTACACAACTAGTTATTGCTTATCCTATTGCAGTCATATTCTCACATTTTGGGTTGTCTATTCAGACGCTCGAGGCACAGCTCCTCCACCACACGTGTGGTAGCCCACATCAGCTGTACTCATTGATTGCCATTGTTTCAGTTTCTCGAGAGACGTGGCATTCTCGACTTAGACACCCTTCAGATGTTGTGTTAGCAGGATTTTTGTTTTTACATTTCACGAATAAATCCATGTTGTCCCATTGTACTGCTTGTAGTATCTCAAAATCAAAACGTTTACCGTTGGAGACTACTATTACACATTCTATTGTACCATTACATGTGATTCATTGTGATATTTGGGGTCCATCCCCTGTTATGTCTCGTTATGGTTTCAGATACTTCATTACATTTATTGATGATTTTAGCAAATTCACATGGATTTATCCGTTGACACATCGCTCACAAGGGGTTGATTCATTTCGCCATTTTAAACCGCTTGTTGAGAATCTATCTTCATGCACCATTAAACACCTTCAGTGTGATGGTGCACCCAAGCTTATACATAGACATATGGCCAGATGTCTTACTAATTGCTTATCGTATTTCATGTCCATATACACCCCAACAAAACAGCGTTGTTGAGCAGAAAAACCGCCATCTTTCTGAGATTGCTCGTGCATTATTGTTTCATGCACGTCTACCAAAGAAATTTTGGTATGATGCTTATGCTACTGCAGCTTATCTCATTAACCGGTTACCTACACCGGTTCTTCCCCATTCTTCTCCTTTTGAGATATTATTCGGTTCTCGACCAGACTATTCTATTCTTCGCATGTTTGGGTGTTTGTGTTATCCGTTTCTTGGTGACACACGAGCGGATAAAATCTCACCCAAGTCTACTCCAGGTATCTTTGTTGGCTATGCACCTTCTCATCTTGCATATCTCTGTTATGATCCTTATACGTCTCGTACATATACATCTCGTCATGTTCGGTTTCATGAGACGATTTTTGATATTCCAGGGAGTTTCACTACTTCCACATCTTTTTCTATTCCCATTCCTACTTGTTTTGATATTCCTTCTTCTTCGTTACCGTTTTATGTTTTTCCATTCACTTCGTCATCTTCTTCGTCTGGAGATTCTTCTTCTCATCCACCTGTTATTCCCTCTTCTCCCTCTCTTTCTACTCCTTCTTCTTCTTATCCTTTTTCTTTTTCTCCTCATCCTTCTTCTTCTTCTTCTTCTTCTTCTCATTCTTCTCCTCCTCCTCCTCATCCTGTTCCGACTCACCTAATGATTACACGTACTCGTGATCACACACGACAGTCTCGCCAGTTTCCTAATCACGTTCTTTTTCATGTTTTTACTGCTCCCATCACTGAGCTTTCCACATTTAGATAGGCTCAGCAGCACTCTGTTTGGTGGGATGCGATGCGTGCTAAAATTGATGCTATTCATGCCAACCAGACTTGGCGTCTGGTTCAGGCTCCTGCTGATGCCAACATTGTTAGGTTTAAGTGGGTATACATGATTAAGCGTAATCCTGATGGTACGGCGAGTTGCTACAAAGCCCGGCTTATTGCTAAGCGCTTTCATCAGACTGAGGGTATAGAATACACTAAGACTTTTAGTCCTGTAGTCAAACCCACTACTATTCGACATGTTCTTTCGATCGCCTTTTCTCGTGGATGGTCTATTTGTCAGGTTGATGTCAACAAAGCCTTTTTACATGGATATCTTTTGGAAAATGTTGAGGTACAGAGGCTGAGTATCGAGCTCTTGCTCATATTACAGGAGTTACATATCACGATGACTTATCCACCTTCTCTTTGGTGTGACAATATTGGGGCCACATATCTTGCAATCCACCCAATGTTTCGTCAGCGCACCAAACACTTGGAGATTGACTTGCACTTTATTCATGACATGCTTTTGGTGGGTACTTTATGTCACACCCCAACCGTTGGCGGAATCATCGGGGCGCGACACTGAGCGAAACAGATTGTCCAAGAGATTCTATAACAACTATGATTACCAAATATTTAAGCATTACGTCCCATACCGTAACATATAAAGTAGCACAGTTATCACAGACCAATTGTTCTCAAAGACAAATAAAAACTGTTCCGACGACTCATAATTTGTTTATTTGTTTCTAGACTCCCCTAGACTTGATTCCATAAGCAAAGCAATGCAAGCATCCTAAACACCTGTCATATACGTTAAAATAAAAGTCAATACACATAGTGTAAAGGTGAGCATACAAGTTTAATAGTATAATAGTAGCGAAAGCGATTTACCCACAACCAACATGTAACACGTAATAATGCGAAGCTAGTAAGTTATCGACAATGAAATATGCACAGACGTGACTGTGAGTTGTAGAGTGCGCAACACATATCACCACCGTGACACGTGAAGAAATGCCCTTAGCAACCCTCGTCCGCGACAGGTGCTGAGTCCAAACTATAGTATTATCGTTGCTAAGGGGTCAGGCAACAATCACTATGTAAACATAACATACAACCATTCATTGAGTAACACGTATAACATGCGAGAGCGGTTAGAGTATAAAAGTAGCTACGTTGTGTGATTCGATGTGATTTGATATAAGTAACGTATGTAACACCCAAAAGTGCTTAAAGCAAAAAGGGATCGAGTATACTCACAGATTGTGTTTAGTAAATAAGCACTCTCTTGGATTGAAGGGAGCGCTAAGGGATTAGCCTGAACACAGTACGATAGTATAAGCATTGAACGGTGCGTAAAACGATGCGTGTGAACAAAATGACGAAAGGTCATCCAATCAAATGACAATCCGGACGGATGGCCATCCGATCGGATGGCCGTTCGGTCGGATTGTCATTCGTTTTGGATGGATGTGTTTCGGTATGATGTAACTTTGAAGTTTTCGTTGTAGCATTTTAAAAACGAAGAAGTATTTTTACAATTCAGGTCATCCGGCCGGATGGTCATCCGGACGGATGGCCGTCCGATCAAATGGTGATTAGTTTGAAACTAACTCCTTTTGCAATTTTTGTGAAAAAGTCTAAGTGTTGGAAAATATCACAAGCATTGAAAGTCACAAGTTATCCGATCGGATCGTCGTTCGATCGGATGGCAATCCGATCGGACGGCGGTCCGTTCAGCCACCTGTTCGTTCTGAATCTTGCAAAACTTTATTAAGTTTGGAAAGTTTTGCGATTATACCAAGACGGTATGACAACGTGTCAAACAACTGAAACTCCACCAAGTCCCAGTTATCTGATCGGATGGGACTCACCCCGTCTGATCAGTCCACTGTTCTTGACGGTTGTTCATGTTCAACCCGTTAAGTCGGTTGTCTCTTCGATAGAAACCCGTTCTCAGCCCGACATTCCACTAGCGAATGAGTAGAAGGCCTGGTTGAGCTCAGATTCTATCAGTTTTAGGTGAAAAGTTGAGAAGGTTGAGGAAAAGTAGAAATCAGTTGGAAAATGTTTAGTTTGTTATGCAATCAGTGTTTAAGCATGTTGAAATCTCTTAGATCTGAGTTGTTCTTGGTGGGATGAGGTCACATTTTGAAGTTCATGAGAACCCATGATGACGTCACCCTAGAACAGCCCAAATCAGCCGATTTCATGGTGAAAAGTTAAGATTTGATGGTGGAAATGATGAAGAAGTATGTGTAGATCAAATAAGTACAATATTTGGGGTAGAAACTTACAAGAATTGCGAGGAATCGAGAAAAAATAGAGCTGGAACGTGCTGGTCAAACGAGAGCTGTCACATCACATGAACAGTGATGTGACAGGTGCTATTTATAGGCAAGATGGGAGAAAAGGCGGTTTAATGTGACTGATCGGAGGACTCCTGCGAGTTGGTTTTCGACTTTTCGTTTCGAGCGTTGAGCGTTGCGATGCGGTGCGAGTAAGCGTTGCGATAATGTTACACATTAGTTACACCAATAACATAACTACTAACTACCATAAAAGTAAAACTTGTTATTTGAGTCTGTGATGAGATTACGTTGCGATAGAGTTGCGATTGCGTTTGCGAATAATCACCTCATGCACAAGTAACACATAAGGCACACACACGTAAAACAATATCCATAACCTGTAATTCGAGTTGCGATGCGATAGCGATGTGATAGCGTATAAGTAGATTAGCGTTGAGTTATCTTTATCGCATTGTTACTCCACATAATATAACTTAGTTTTCATAAAATAACTAAAACAACGTAAATTGAAGTATCGGTCGACGAAGTTCAAGAGTACAAGCAATAATTAAGCAAGAAAAGACAAATCTAATTAGCAATCTTTTCTTCCTTTGACTTTGACTTGTACTTTGACTTCAAAAAGTTGGGTTGTTACAGCCTCCCCTACTTTATGGAATTTAGTCCCGAAATTAAGGCGCAGGCGTAACGAATAGCTATGGATACTTAGCCTTCATGTCACTTTCGAGTTCACAGGTGAACTCGGCGCTGCGTTTGCCTTCCCAGCGAACCTTCACAATGGGAATGCGTGAGCGTCGGAGTTTCTTGGTCTCTCGGTCCATGATCTCGACTGGCTTTTCCACGAAGTGTAATGTTTCGTCCACTTGTAGATCCTCAAGTAGGACTTGTAAATTCTGCTCGGCTAGGCACTTTCTGAGGTTCGAGACGTGGAATGTCGGATTGACGTTGCTGAGTTCCTCCGATAGTTCGAGTCTGTAGGCCACTTTGCCAATCCTTTCCAGAATCTTAAAGGGTCCAACATATCGTGGCGCGAGCTTTCCTTTCTTGCCGAATCTGATCACCCCCTTCCAAGGTGATACCTTTAGGAGTACGTGATCGCCAACATCAAATTCAAGGGGCTTGCGGCATCTATCGGCGTAACTCTTGTGATGACTCCGAGCATTCAAGAGATTATCTCGGATCTGGAGGATCTTGTCAGTCGTTTCTTGCAACAACTCAGGACCAGTAATTTATGCATCCCCGATCTCGTTCCATACAGTAGGCGATCGACATTTTCTTCCGTATAATGCCTCAAATGGTGCCATTTGAATGCTAGAGTGATAACTATTATTGTACGAGAATTCGACTAAGGGTAAATGCGAATCCCAATTACCACCGAAATCTATGACACACGAGCGGAGCATGTCTTCAAGGGTGCGGATCGTGCGTTCAGTCTGACCATCGGTTTGGGGATGGAAGGCGGTACTTAGATTAAGAGTAGTACCAAGAGCAGATTGAAACGTTTCCCAAAGGCGCAAGGTAAACCGACCATCGCGGCCAGAGATGATATCATGAGGCGTCCCGTGTCGACAGATGATCTCGTCGGTGTAGATCCATGCTAATCGTTCTACCTTAAAGTCCTCTCGTATGGGCAGAATATGAGCAGATTTAGTAAGACTATCAACGATAACCCAAATGCTATCGTGGCCTGATGGCGTGCGCGGAAGTTTTGTTTTGAAGTCCATAGCTACACTCTCCTATTTCCACATAGGGATCTTGGGTTGTACGAGTAAGCCGGAGGGGCGTTGATGTTCAGCCTTGACCTTTGAGCAGGTTAGGCATTTCGAAACATAGATAGCGATATCCTTCTTCTTGCTCGGCCACCAGCACTTGTAGCGAAGGTCCTGGTACATCTTATCGGCACCGGGACGAATGGAATATCGAGACTTGTGGGCTTCATTTAGCATAATCTCTCGTAAATTGGTGCGTTTGGGAATCCAAATTCGATCAAGATAATGGAATATACCATTCGATTTATTCACCAGTTGTTCGCCATTATTGATGATCCTTTCTTTCTTCAAGGTGCGTTCGGTAAAACAAGCATGTTGGGCTTCACAGATAAGAGCTTCGAGATTATGCTGGGCTTGAGTGTTACGAATGCTATGCAAATGGCTTCGTCGACTGAGAGCATCGGCAACGACGTTTACTTTGCCTGGATGGTAACGAATCTCACAGTCGTAATCGTTGAGAAGTTCAACCCATCGGCGCTGGCGCATATTCAGTTCCTTTTGGCTCAAGATGTGTTGTAGGCTCTTATGATATGTGAAGATCATACACTTAGTATCGTATAGATAGTGTCGCCAAATCTTTAACGCAAAGACAACTGCACCAAGCTCGAGATCGTGGATCGTATAGTTCTTCTCGTGGATCTTGAGCTGACGAGAGGCGTACTCAATAACCTTGTCCCGTTGCATAAGAACACAACCGAGACCGAGGTTGGAAGCATCGCAATAGACAACGAAGTCATTGTTTCCGTCGGGTAAAGCGAGAACGGGAGCATTGCAAATCTTATGCTTCAGAGTTTGAAAGGCAGTCTCCTGTGCAGTTTCCCAAACGAAAGGTTTGTCCTTGTGGGTAAGAGAGGTGAGAGGGATAGCGATCTTCGAAAAATCAGTGATGAATCGGTGACAATAACCCACCAATCCGAGGAAAGAACGAACTTCGGACGGGTTCTTTGGTGTAACCCAACTCTTAACTGCTTCAATCTTCGCAGGATCGACATGAATACCTTGACTATTGACAATGTAACCAAGGAATTGAACCTCCTCGAGCCAAAATTCGCACTTGGACAACTTGGCACAGAGGCGGTTTCCTTGGAGTAATTCAAGAACCAAACTGAGATGTCGCGCGTGTTCGGCTTTTGACTTGGAATAGATCAGGATATCATCGATAAACACGATGACGAAGCGGTCGAGATAGGGTTTAAACACGCGATTCATTAGATCCATAAAGACTGCGGGGGCGTTAGTAAGACCAAAGGGCATAACAAAAAACTCGTAGTGATCGTATCGGGTTCGAAAAGCGGTTTTGGGTATATCTTCCTCTTGAATTCGTAACTGATGATAGCCAGAGCGTAAATAAATCTTGGAAAAACACGTAGCACCTTGTAATTAATCAAACAAATCATCGATTCTAGGTAAAGGATAGCGATTCTTGATAGTAAGCTTATTCAATTCCCTGTAGTCGATGCACATCCGGAATGATCTGTCCTTCTTTTTGACGAAAAGGACAGGAGCGCCCCATGGAGAGGTGCTAGGGAGAATGAAGCCTTTATCAAGCAATTCCTGGAGTTGACTCAAGAGTTCGCGCATTTTAGACGGAGCGAGCCGATAGGGAGCTTTAGAAACAGGATTAGCTCCAGGAATGAGGTCAATTCGAAAATCGATATCACGAGAAGGCGGTAAGATAGGTAAATCATCAGGAAAGACAGCAGGAAAATCACGAACCACAGGTACTTCTTCCATTATCTTCACTTTCTTTTCCTTCTCCGCTACTACGATATGTGCCAAGAAAGCTCTGTATTCCTTGAGGAGATACTTGCTTGCTTGAACACATGACATGAGTTGTAATTTCTTCGAAGTGATTTTTCCATAAACACACAATTGGTCACCGTTTGCGAGAGAAAAGCAAATCATCTATTCAAAACAAACAATTTCAACATGATTTTCACGAAGAAAGTACATGCTTATGATAACGTCGAAACTTCCAAGTTTCATCGAAATAAGATTTATCGGAAAAACATGATTGTTGAGCTCAAGTGTACAATAACGTAGAACAGAACTAACAGTAACGGTTCTTCTAGTGGCAACTTCTATGTCGAATGTTGATGGGAGATTAACACGTTTACGGTTTAGGAGCCTTTCGAATTCGAACGATACAAAACAGCTATCAGCTCCAGTATCAAATAAACACGAAGCATATATACCATTTACGAGAAACGTACCATTAACCACGTTGTTGTCTGCTTGGGCCTGACAGGCGTTGACGTTGAAGACTCCCCGCGGGCTGGTTGCTGCTGCTGCGGCTGCTGTTGGTGTTGTTGCTGCGCTGGCTGCTGCTGTGGCTCTTGCTTCACCACTCTGTTCGGGCAGACGTTTGCGAAGTGGTTAGGATCACCACACGCATAGCAGGCTCTTGCGTGAGCAGCGGGAGCAAGAGCTGCTTGTTGTCCCTGTGGAGCGGGAAGTAGAGCTGGCGGGGCAGGGGCAGGAGCTTGAACTTGACCTTGAGCTTGGCGGGGACCAGTACGGCAGTTGGCAGTAAAGTGGCCGTAAAGGTTGCAGTGAACACAAAGTCGACACGCGATCCCAACAGGATGATGGTAAGTACAAGTAGGGCAAAGAGGGTGTGGACCAGTATATGCACGCTTGGCCGGCGGTGCATTGTTCGCTGGTGCCGCTACTTGGCAATTCTGATTCTGCTGTTGGCCGGCGGTGCATTGTTCGCTGGTGCCGCTACTTGGCAGTGACAACACAGTTCTTGATGTTGTTGTTGTTGTTCTTGCGCTTGCGACGTGAAGACTTGGAAGATTGCGATGCAGTGGTTCTAGCGGTGGGAGCAGCGGTAACTTGATGGAGACTCTTGGTGGTTTTATCGAAGTAACCAGCCCTAACTTGCTTGTCATTAATCTCGGCAGCGAGCAGGTAGGTTTCTTCGATGGTGGTTGTCTTGGCGGCTTGCACGAAACCAGCAACACAATCCGGTAAAGCACGGATGGATTTCTTGATGGTGATATCAGTAGTAGAGACTTGACCAAGACAAATGATGCTTAGCTGCTTAAAGCGAGCAGTTAGACCAGCATTGTCGCCACCTTCCTGCTTAATGTTCCAAAACTCGTCCTCCAGCTTTTGAAGCTCATGGGGAGGGCAGAATTCCTTAATCATGATTTCCTTTAACTCCTCCTAAGTAAGCCTATAGGCTGCGTCATTCCCCCGCCTGTTCCTTTCGGCGGTCCACCATTCCAGAGTCATGGACTGGAAAACGCCGGTTGCGTTGACAGTGCGAAGGTTATCAAGACAGCCTCTTTGGCGCAGAGTGACTTCAATTGAGTCAAAGCATTGAAACATAGCGCTGGGCCCGTCTTCACCGGTGAATTCTTTGGGGCTGCAGGCCTTAAACTGCTTGAAGCTAAAAGTAGTGCGAGGGGTGTCGGTCCTTGATTCCTCAGAGGACTTGCTAGCGTTTTCATTAAGCTCGCTGAAAATTTGATGAATGACCTTTGCATTTGCTTGGCGACTAACGCAGCGATGCGCTTGTCTTCGTGATTGCGACGAGCAGCGCGAGAGGTATGCGATCCAAATGACCACATTGTCTGCAGCAGACATCGCCATAGGACTCAGACACAAGTCGATTAAACCTTAGTATAGTCTAGCGAATCTCCAAAAGCTACTTCATATAAAGCACAGGAACACGTCTAATCACATAGTCACAAAAGGCAAATAAACCACCGAAGCACGTAACCGCATAGTCCACGTAAGCACAGAAGCACATATTCAACTATATTTTGCACGTATTCACCTATACATATTGCACATATTCACCTATCTTTCACAGCTGCGAAAAGCGATCGAGAGTTGCGAGTGCGATTAGCGAGTAGCGGTTGCGAGTAACATAAGCGATTTGTTAGCATATTGAGGTAATGTGTAATGTGAGTTGTGTGTGTGTATCGAAGCGAAAAGCGAAAAGCGATTAAATCATCAAAACTGAAATATAAATAACACATAACATCACATAAAACATGTAATATCTCTCATAAAAGCGATAATTCACAGAGTCAGCGGTGGCGATCCTCAGAATCGAAACATATAAAAGCGATAAGCGTAAAATCAGTGAAAATCAGAATGTCGTGGGTATTCTAGACTGTGACTTCCCAAAGTGATCCGACTATTCTCAAGGACTTCGAGTATACGCATTGGCTTATTAGACTGTGCTCTTGCCTCAATCCGGGCGATCGGCACGCATCCTTTCGGTCGTTACGCGGCTCATGTCGTTGGAATCCATCGAGACTTTGGTGAGAGTTTTGTAAAACCCAAATATGGAGCAGAATAAGTCATTAAGGTGCGGGTTTCACCCCTAACTTAATAACTTCATTCCTGTTTGTGTGATAAAATCACGAGATAGAAAGGGATATTTGCATCGAAGTGTGGATTTCACTCCTGCTTCAACGCAAATTCTCGTGTTTATAGTGAAATGGCAAGCCGAACGAGTGATTTGATCGAGAGTTTGCGGCTTTTACACCTAATCTCAACCAGATCATGCGTTTTTGTGTGTTGCTAGCCTTAGGAAAGGCTGACCTTGCGAGAAGCAGTAGTATGCGATGTCCGTGCATGAGTGTAGTGTTCAGCGAATTCGAGAGAGAATATCAAGCAAGCTCGTACATAAGCCCCTACTGGGTTTGCACAAGTCGGTCTGTTGGTACTCAGACTATAGACTAGGTCAATTCTAAGACATCGACCAGGACTAGGTCGAGTCTTGCCTAATTCCCTATAGTTATGGCTCTGATACGAATCTGTCACACCCCAACCATTGGTGGAATCATCGAGGCGCGGCACTGAGCGAAACAGATTGTCCAAGAGATTCCATAACAACTATGATTACCAAATATTTAAGCATTACATCCCATACCGTAACATATAAAGTAGCACAGTTATTACTGACCAATTGTTCTCAAAGACAAATAAAAACTGTTCCGACGACTCATAATTTCTTTATTTGTTTATAGACTCCCCAAGACTTGATTCCACAAGCAAAGCAATGCAAACATCCTGAACACCTGTCACATACGTTAAAATAAAAGTCAATACACATAGTGTAAAGGTGAGCATACAATTTTAATATTATAATAGTAGCGAAAGCGATTTACGCACAACCAACATGTAACACGTAATAATGCGAAGCTAGTAAGTTATCGACAATGAAATAAGCACAGACGTGACTGCGAGTTGTAGAGTGCGCAACACATATCACCACCGTGACACGTGAAGAAATGCCCTTAGCAACCCCCATCCGCGATAGGTGCTGAGTCCAAACTATAGTACTATCGTTGCTAAGGGGTCAGGCAACAACCACTGTGTAAACATAACATACAAGCATTCATCGAGTAACACGTATAACATGCGAGAGCGGTTAGCGTATAAAAGTAGTTGCGTTGTGTGATTCGATGTGATGTGATATAAGTAACGTATGTAACACCCAAAAGTGCTTAAAGCAAAAAGGGATCGAGTATACTCACAGATTGTGTTTAGTAAATAAACACTCTCTTGGATTAAAGGGAGCGCTGAGGGATTAGCCTGAACACAGTACGATAGTATAAGTGTTGAACGGTGCGTAAAACGTTGCGAGTGAACAGAATGACGAAAGGTCATCCGATCGGATGACAATCCAGACGGATGGTCATCCGGTCGGATGGCCATTCAGCCGGATTGTCATTCGTTTTGGATAGATGTGTTTGTGTATGATGGAACTTTGAAGTTTTCGTTGTAGCATTTTAAAAACGAAGAAGTATTTTTACAATTCAGGTCATCCGGCCGAATGGTCATCCGGACGGATGGCTGTCCGATCAAATGGTGATTCGTTTGAAACTAACTCCTTTTGCAATTTTTATGAAAATGTCTAAGTGTTGGAAAATATCACAAGCGTTGAATGTCACAAGTTATCCGATCGGATCGTCGTTTGATAGGATGGCAATCCGATCGGATGGCGGTCCGTTCTGCCACCTGTTCCTTCTGAAACTTGCAAAAATTTGTTAAGTTTGGAAAGTTTTGCGATTATACCGAGACGGTATGACAACGTGTCAAACAACGAAAACTCCACCAAGTCCCAGTTATCCGATCGGATGGGAGTCACCCCGTCTGATCAGTCCACTGTTCTTGACGGTTGTTCATGTTCAACCCGTTAAGTCGGTTGTATCTTCGATAGAAACTCGTTCTCAGCCCGACATTCCACTAGCGAATGAGTAGGAGGCCTAATTGAGCTCAGATTCTATCAGTTTTAGGTGAAAAGTGGAGAAGTTTGAAGAAAAGTGGAAATTAGTTGGAAAATGTTTACTTTATGACGAAATCAGTGTTTAAGCATGTTGAAATCTCTTAGATCTGAGTTGTTCTTGGTGGGATGGGGTCACATTTTGAAGTTCATTAGAACCCATGATGACGTCACCATAGAACAGCCCAAATAAGCCGATTTCATGGTGAAAAGTTAAGATTTGATGGTGGAAATGATGAAGAAGTGTGTGTAGATCAAAGAAGAACAATATTTGGGGTAGAAACTTACAAGAATTGCGAGGAATTGAGAGAAAATAGGGTTGGAACGTGCTGGTCGAACGAGAGCTGTCACATCACATGAACAGTGATGTGACAGGTGCTATTTATAGGCAAGAGGGGAGAAAAGGCAATGTAATGTGACTGATCGGAGGGCCTTCCGATCGGATGGCCATCCGATCGGATGTTCATCCAGTCAGATGGTGCTTTAGTCGGAGAACTCCTGCGAGTTGGTTTTCGACTTTTCGTTTCGAGCATTGAGCGTTGCGATGCGGTGCGAGTAAGCGATGCGATAATATTACACATTAGTTACACCAATAACATAACTACTAACTACCATAAAAGTAAAACTTGTTATTCGAGTCTGCGATGAGATTGCGTTGCGATAGAGTTGCGATTGCGTTTGCGAATAATCACCTCATGCACAAGTAACACATAAGGCACACACACGTAAAACAATATCCATAACCTGTAATTCGAGTTGCGATGCGATAGCGATGTGATAGCATATAAGTAGATTAGCGTTGAGTTATCTTTATCGCATTGTTACTCCACATAATACAACTAAGTTTTCATAAAAGAACTAAAACAACGTAAATTGAAGTATCGGTCGACAAATCTAATTAGCAATCTTTTCTTCCTTTGACTTTGAATTTGAATTTGACTTGTACTTTGACATCAAAAAGTCGGGTTGTTACACTTTACATGTTCGATATGTTTCTACTACGCTTCATCTTGCAGATATTTTGACCAAAGGATTGTCTGGTGTTCGTTTTGATAGTCTGAAGTCCAAGCTTCACGTGGATTCTCCTCGTTTAGTTTGAGGGGGCGTATTAGTGTATATGAGTGTGTGGTATGTGTGGTGTATAGTTAGATATGCTGGGTAGTTAGTTAGGTTGTTAGAGTTAGTTGAGGTGGTTGAGTTTGTGATATAAATAGATGTGTACCTTCCATTTGTGGTTAATGATACAACTATTCTCTTCATTCTCTACTCACACACCTTTCATATATTTACAAATCAATTGATCTACAACGATTGGAGGATTTCCATGATGAGTCAACAATACATGGTGTTTGCCAGTGTGGTTATTGGGGTGTCGTTAGTGGTAACGGGTGGGTCATGAGAAGGGACATGTGTTGGTTTACAATAGCTGAACCCAACATGCACCTAGACATACATACGCACATCACATGATGAACGGCGTGACATTGGTGGTTGTTAGACTATACGGTGGGGAGGGTTTTGAAGATGGGGCTTTAAGCGCCATCTAGCATCCACGTAAGCAAGGTGTGGTGTTGGGCGTGGAAAAGGCCCCACCTAGTGTTTAAAAAAAGACTAACTAATCACAAACCTCCTACTACAAACCACCAATCAACTCGTGCCACATCACCAACCAAATTGTGCCCTACGCAGGTGAAGAATCCCCCGCCCCACACACATCGTCGTGGAAAACACCAAGCATGGGATGGTTTGGTAGGCGTATTATGGCCTCCACGCTAGATTTCCATGCCTACATTGTGTGTTCTTATACGATAGTTGAAGCTGATGATGGCACCATTAGAGCTGGTGAGGGGTGTATGTGTTAGGCTATGTGTAATGGGTTTACTTGTTTTCAGTGTATATCATGAACTGTGTCATATTAGTGTCACATATGCATGAGCTTTCACTCACTTTTTTAGACTTTAGTGTGTAAGGTTTCAAATGTTTTCACTACCTATCAGTCTATCACTCATTAAAATATGATTTATATGAAATAAATTATAAAATAATAAAGAAGATATCTCATTGGTTGTTTCCATAGGGTCCACCACCCCAACTATTCCAAATGCTCATTAGCTGTTTCACATGGATAGGAGCTAACATCCATTCACGAAAGGTTAGGGCGGTGTAATGGGCATGAAAATGTTGCTGTGTATAAAGGTGTGAGCACATTACAATAGGTTATACGAAGAATAACAACAATACTATTTCAAATACTATTAGTGTTCGGAAACCAATAGGCTGATTAAAATTTTAAGGGTAAAAGTGTAAAATGTTCATTTATAAAGATTTAACATGTTAACTTTAAGTTTGCAGACCAATGCTAAAAAGGAGTATAATTATGAATATACCAATATAAATATGAATTAGATATTCAAATCAAGAAGCAACTTTGAACGAAGGGTGGTACGGTGGTCTCCATGGGTGGTGGGAGGAGATCTTATAAAATAAAGTTAACATCATGTCTTTGGTATGTCATAATTGACATCTTAGATCTAGTTATGTATCTTATCTTGTGATCTCATCTTGGATCTAGTTATGTATCTTATCTTTAGAATGACATGAAACTTAATTCAAGGCTAGACATGTTTCCATCATGCCTTTGGTATGTCATAATTGACATCTTACTAAATTTTGAATCTAACTAATTGGCATTCGAGTCCAAACTACTCGATTGACTCCATCTAACCATTGTGTACTCCACTTGGTCATGTGTTTGCAATATATATATATATATATTAGGATTGCTAAAATCTTTATTGCCAAACCTTCCACATTCAAATGCAAGTCACTCCTCACATTTAAGTGTAATTGGATAGCATCTAAATGGGGGTGATGAAAGGTTCTCCCTTTCATTTCGAGTTTGAGAAAACTTCTCAACTACCATTTCTACATACCCTAAAGGGTTTGTTTCTTAAATGGCTCATCCTCCCCCCCCCCCCCCCACACACACACATTGCTTGCATTTTAATTAATTTTGGTAATATTACTCTTATAACTTTTTTAAACCCAGATGATAGGATAAAATTATCCATATCCTTTTGTCAATGCGGTCGTCCAATTATATTACTCTACTCAGATTAGAATAATTACTTTCTAATAGACTCATTAAAAAATATATATGTTTCAAGACATTTGAAACCAAAATTATTTTACCAAATTACATCTAACATTCTCCTTAGAGAATATATGGGTTTACAAAAATTACCAATTTCTAATTCGCTCATTAGAATATTTGGTAATCCAACCATTCGAATTACGTATTAATTTTTGTATAAAATTCGGATTATCTAAACAGGAACAAAACCCATTCTAAAACTTGAATCAAATTGTTTGGTTTTGTAACACGGTTTTCGGATTAAAGATTGTACTCCAATTATCAAAATTAATCCAACCCATTGTACTAAATAAATATTTCCCAAAATATTAATAAGATTTTAGAAAAATCTCAATTAAAATTTTTAACTTTCGTGAATCTAAATCCTCGTAGAGAAGGAATTTAAGATTGTAGTAACTATCTTCATGAAAGTCTGTTTTAAGATTGTAGGTATTAGGTTCACTTTTTATTAAAATATATTACAAAATATATAATAACGAGACTCTCGTTATTTGTGAGAACTTTGACTAGTACAATACTGGTTACAAAAACTAAATAAACTAATATAAAATACAATAAAATTGTACCAATCCTGATTCTAGCCAGCGTCTTTGGAAGAACTTCAACCGCACCGTCTTGTATGAACCTCAGCTGCAAGAATGAACAAACTGTCGTTGACGGTTTTGGTTGAGGATCGTGTTTGACAAGGGGCCCTTAAAATAGATTCCGTGCCTCCTCTCAGATGGTTTGTTTCCAGGATACAACAACCGAAGCAATAGTTGTGCTGCCGGAGATAGCTCTCACGCCCGAGATTACGCCAGGTATAATTTGGTGTTCATACTATTAAGGAAAAAGATGAAGTTGAGAAATAAATTTAGAGAATTCTCTTCTCTAAATTTCTTTGGAACCGTAGGACTTCTATGTATGTGTGTAACTTTCTGTCTATGTCCAAAATGAACTTCCATATTCATTTTATATTCACACAAAAGAAGACTTAGTCAACCACATTTAATATGACAATAAACAAGATAATAAACCTTGTAATGAATAGGATTTAATTTCTCATTAATCTTGTACTAAACAAGATATTTAATATTGTAACAGACAATATTAAAGTTCAATCAAATGGATTAAAGTGGTTAACTTGAAACACCCATTTTCATTCATGACAAAATTAAACGAGTTGAGACCATTTAGACGTTGACTCACTAGTGGTTCACAAGTTTTCCTAGTCGCACGTGCGCGTAGGCGAACCCGCACCATGGCTACTGTCCAATTGGCACTTCTATTACTGTTGTAAACCTACGCGTGCGCCAGAACTGATCCGCCAGTCCGCACACCACACTTCAAGGATATTAAGCCATGCCATATGGAGCCACATGCCACACGGATGCCACTACGCATACCAGGATGCCACCTGGTCATGCGCCATCCATACTCGTACACCACCTGCACTCTCCGCCCTAGCCAATGACGTGCGCCATGTGCCTAAGGAGCTCGCGTCGCATCGACATGTGACATGCCATGGCACCCGCCTACGCCACCCTAGGGTGCTCCATAAGCAGACCCGCCATGTAACTGACCACGCGCTCATGGGCAAAAATACAAAGGCGGTGTGCGAAGTTCAAAGCACACCACATTGGACCTATAGCCTAAGTCACGCGCACATATGTGCGGGTGCGATGCACTCTTTGGGTCCCACTAGTGTTTGCCTTTAAGGAAACAACTGAGAAGGAGTGCTCCTCCTTATATACCACCTGAAGTTTTGTCATCCTACCTATGTGGGACAAGGTGACAAATCTCAATCCATTTTCTCATCTTTGTTTGTTCCAAACATACAATTTCAAGCTTCGATATCTCATTCATCTTAGCTCTATTTGGACATAGTTTGAACACAAACCAATAAATAATTATTTATATAACACATACATAAATATTATTGATGTCCAAAATATTTAGTGAAAATCTGATTTTCACTAAATTTCCAACAAGTTCAAGGGCTAGTTAATTAATTTTGATTAAGTAGTTTAAGTAATTCATTATTTATCTTAGTTTATTGTCCAAAATATTTAGTGAAAAACTCATTTTCACTAAATTTCCAACAAGTTCAAAGGCTAGTTAATTAATTTTGATTAAGTAGTTTAAGTAATTCATTATTTCTCTTAGTTCATACGTATCAATAGTAATTTGAGTTTTGTTGAAATTAGGAGTCCTAGTTTATCTAGTAGTCAAATAGGTTAGTATAAATTGTCCTTGTTTGTTTCCTTCTGATGTATCCAGTATCACGTTTTCTGAATTAATATAAAGTGTTGCTATTGTTTAGCAACAACACGATCAAAGGGTTCGAGATTAGGGATCGGTTCAAAGGCCACAAGTTTCACAACGTGGTATCAGAGCCTTTTGAAACCGATTATAGGCTCAAGTGAAGGGAAGTCGGCAACCAGTTTGTCAATCAAAAGGGACACCTGAAACCACTCGAAAAGTAATCGAAGGAAAAAGACATGTACGTGATTCAGATTGCGGAAGTTCATGTGCTTGGTGGGCTAAAGAAACTGAAATAGTCCAACTACAACACCTGGTCGACATGTATTATGTCATGCCTCCAGGGACAAGATATTTGGGAAGTGACGAACGGATAGAAACCACGATACCAAGGAACGATACCGGAGGAGCGATTGGCAAGTGGAAAATCAAGACCGAAAGGTCGATGTTTCTGCTGAAAACTACAATAGAAGAAGATATATTGGAACACTTTCGTGATCTAGAAACTCCAAAACAGGTTTGGGCTGCCTTACAAAGTTGTATTCAAAACAAAAAGATTCCCAACTATAATTATATGGACTACAATTACTTGAAAACGAACTGTTATCTTTAAGTCAAAGGGAGATGACAATTCTATAATACTTCCATAAGGTAAAAACATTGTGTCAAGAAATAGGAGAACTGGATCCGCAAGGAAAGATTGGTGAAGCCCGAATGAAGAGGATCATCATTCATGGTCTTGAACCTGAATTCCATAGTTTCGTGGCCGCAGTACAAAGATGGCCCACACAACCAACCTCGATAGAGTTTGAAAACTTATTAAGCGGGCAAGAAGCTCCTGTTGCTCAGTTCAATGGAGCATCCAAAAAGACTAAAGAAGACAAGGCAATGTTTGCTGAAAAATCTAAGAACCGAAAGCAAGGCAAGCCGTGGCAAAAACAAGTATCGAGGAAAAGACCGAGGGAAGAAAACTGATGATCGATAATGCAAGTCGACTCATCATAGTGAAACCAAGTCTGAGAAAAAGGAAAAGAATGGGATGAATCGAAGGTTTCTATTTAAATGTCACAATTGCGGGATTCGTGGGAATATGGCATAAAAATGTACCCAACCGAAAGCTGAAGGGAATGCTGCAACTACTGAAGAACCATGGGATGTAGAGGCTCAATTTGCACAATTAGAAGAGGTATCAGCACTCACGGTAACAAATAAACTTGATATTGGATAATCGATTCGGGATTTTCGAATCATCTAACCGGCAAAAAAGAAAAGTTGAGAAAATGCAAGAAGTACACCGAGAATCATGTTGTAGTCATCGCAGATAATTCAAAACATTCCATTCCAAACATAGGAGAAGTTCGGTTCCCTACGGAAGGTAATCAAAGAGACTTTGTGATGCAAGACATATTCGATGTTCCGTGTGTAAAGAAGAATTTGTTCTTCGTGCCTCAAATTACTTCAACAGGTAAACACGTTCTGTTCACTCAAAACCACATCTTGAAGCAATCAAATGAGTTATGAGGTATTTGAAATAGACACTTGGATTTGGAATTAAATTTAATCGAGAAGTAAAGCTTTATTTGGTGGGATAATGTGACACGGATTACGCGAGAGACTTAGACACAAGGAGGTCGACTACTGGGTACGTGTTTAAGTTAGGCCGAGGAGTAATAACGTGGTGTAGTAAAAGGCAAACAACCGTTTCGTTGTCTACAACCAAATCGGAGTATCGTGCGGCCACTATGGCAGCTCAAGAGAATATTTGGCTGCAATTGTTACTTGTTGAACTGAAGCTATCGGTTAATGAGAAAGTAGTGTTGTTTAGCGATAATATGTCTTCCATTCACTTAGCTGAGAATCCAATGTTTCAAGCGAGGTTGAAACACATTGAAGTGCATTATCATTTTATTTGTGAGAAGATGTTGGAAGGAAATATTGACTTGAAGTATGTTAATGCGCATGAACAAGTGGCCGATGTTTTTACGAAGTGTTTACTAACTGTGAAGCTTAAAGAATTCTGTGAAGGAATGAACATGAAGTGTGTCAACATTGAGAAGGAGTATTAAAATCGAGAAGCAATGTTGAACGAAGGGTTGTACGGTGGTCTCGAGGGGTGGTAAGAGGAGATCTACAAAAGTTCAAGTGCTAGTTAATTAATTTTGATCAAGTAGTTTAATTAATTAATTGTTTTTCTTAGTTCATACATATCAGTAGTAATTTGAGTTTTGATCAAATTAGGAGTCCTAGTTTATCTAGTAGTCAAATAGGTTAGCATAAATAGTCCTTGTTTATTTCCTTCTGATGTATCTAGCATCACGTTTTCTGAGTTAATAAAAAGTGTAGCTATTGTTTAGCAACAACACGATCAAAGGGTTTGGGATTAGGGTTGGGTTCGAAGTGTTGGGAATCAACCATGTTTGCAGTGGAATTGAATGACAAACATGATTCAGTAGTCATGATGATCAGGAAACGAATGTGAAGAAGTAGTAATAAACAAGAGAAACGAATTGAATAGGAAATGGACAATTTGTATAAACTGGAAATTGTCTTGGTGCCGGAACAGTTTTCCGGACTTCACATATATATGTGGGATGTTTGGCGGTTCCATTTGGCGGGAATAAATGCCTATAGCAGTTTAAATTCTACCCGCTTATCACCATCACCATAACTTACCATACATATCGGATATATAAGTTATAGTACTAATACACACATAACAGCATAATTAAGTTTAATTATATATATAATACTTTCCCCTAAACTTGATTGTGCTTGGCTGCATACATGAGAACACTTTGATTTGCTTCATCGACCGCCTTCATCGCCTGTTTGAAGTCGAATTTCTGACGTTTCTTTTGCATCTTCATGGCTCCTTCCCAGTCATTACCTGCAAATAGAGCATAACGTTGCATTGCTTCTTCATCTCGTTCATCTCTTGCTGTTGGATCGTCTTGTGACCCTAACGAGTCAATCTGAAGAGTTCAGAATCAATATCAAGGGCGGAATCAGTGATATCAACGTGAATACAACTTGATACTTTCTAATTATCTTCTCTTGTTGATTTCCAAAGCTTTTACAATTCAAATGACAATCCGGCAGCACCTCGGCTCTGAAACAATCAATCTAATTCCATTTCAAATGACTCAGCAACACACCTATTTATAGTTGAGCTAATTCCGTTTGAAAGTGGCCATGACCATTTCACACGAAATTAGAAAGTTTAATTTCGTTTGAAATGGTCAGTACCATTTCAAGCGAAATTACCCACTTAAACACAAATCCTAGTTTTTAACCTGCTGAGCACTGGTTTAACCTATCTAGACATAAGACTCGATAAAGACGAAGTTAACAGACATTTATGCACCAACAGACTCCCCCTTGGATGTTGACGAAGTCTTTAGCATCAAATCTTCAGTCTTTAGTCTTTGTCTATCTTCTTGCTCTGTCCAATTTGTCTGACACTGTAAGCAACCTTCAATTCTTCTCTTCTTCCATCAACAGCTAGCATGAATCACAGAAACTGAATCTTTAACAACCTTCAAGCTCCCCCTTGAATGTAGATCCAGGAACTGTATCTGACTTTTAAGTTTTCAGACTCCCCCTATCAGTTAGCTGGGAATTTGCTATGCTGCTTTCATAAATTCAAACTTTTTACCTGCACAATCTCTACCTTAACATAAGATTTATGATTTTGACAATTTCAATCCAAACTTACCATTTGACTTCATTTGTTGGTTTTGTCAGAATTTAGAAATCCACTTAAGTATCCAGGTCCGAATTAATGACCCTGAGTACTTATTTGTCTACCAAGTATAATTTAATGACCTTGGTTGATCTGAGACAAGAGCCCCGCTTGCGGTCTGCTCATATAATGTAATATATGTGTGGGCGCTCGGGGGGGCAAAAGCAAAAGTGCACTAATTTTTAACGTTATTTTACTAATTTCGTGAAAATAACGTTAAAAAGAGGGGATCGTTAATCAGGCATCATGTGGTGGCGTTGATAGCCGAAAGACAAGGGGGTGCATGCACCAATTGGCGTTTGTCTCAATTGCTGAGTGTTATGTGCCTTATGTCCAAGGCTTGATGCAAAACCACAATCGAGCCGGGGGTCTCATTGGAAGCAGCCTCTCTATTCCTACGGGGTAGAGGTAAGGCTGTCTACATCCCACCCTCCTCAGACCCTACCTTAGCTTTGCTATAGGTGGGATATACTGAGTACGATGATGATGATGGTTGATCTGAGACAAAACACACTGACATTTTGTACAAACTAGATCAAACAATTTTCTGAAAATTTACAAGTTCAAATTAATGAACTTGTTTTAACTTATCATTTTCCAGGTTTAACAATTTAAGCTCACAACTCATCTTCCAGCTTAGAAACTTCCTGCATCTGCTTCAACTTTCGAATCTGAAGATCAGCTTTCCACTTTGGTTTGTCGAAAAATAAAGCAGAAATGTAAAATCTTTTTGGATTTTGAATAAAGTTTCTAAACTAGAAAGCTTAATATAGAAATGAAATGCAGTAAATGTAAACTATTTACAAACAAATTTTTGGTGAGCGTTTTAGGGAATCATATCAGCTGTCGACAAGTCACAAGTACCGTTAAGCTTTGATTTCATATTCAGAATTAAACAATTCACTTAGATTGTCGATATACTGATCCATTTAAATTCTCACACAATTTTCAATCTGTCCAGAATATGAATTTGGTGAATTAAGAACTTAAACTTATTCGTGTGTCCCACCTCTTGAATATACTCTCGTATCCAGAACCCAATATTCAGTCTTACAGGTGAGTATACCATATATGATATCTGTAAGGGGTTAAATGCGAGGGCCATGAGAGCTCAGGTCAGAACTTCCGTTCAGCAGAGAGATGACGGCTTCGACTTTTGGTGTGTCCCCTTTAGAGGATCTTTTCTTCAACAGTACATGATTAGCATTTTTCAATGTTTCATCATTTTTTATGCTGAGGGTGGTGCTATATTTCAAGCAAGCGGTAAAGTATTATACAAGGACTAGGCCATTGCTTCCGCATTATCAGAAGTCCCAGGATAATACCCCAGATATCACTGAGTATAAAGACCTAGTATCTCAGAAAAAAGGATCCTTCAAACAAGATTTCAGGGGTTACCTATATATCTAAGTAGTGTTCCCCACGAAATAAGTAAGTAAAGATTTAGGTTTATATCCCGAACAAACCTACTAAATGTGTAAAAACCTATCGGTATATCATCAGCGAGACTGTTTAACTCTTTTTAAACATTACATTTCTTTAGCATACTGCAACTGTCAAGCTAATGTACTATCATTTTCCCTTTTTACACAAGCTCTTTTTCAGTTTTCTATTGTTTTTGTATTTTGAAAATATCTCATGTTTTTGGATTTTTGAAATTTTTTACTGTTTTTTATATTTTCTAAAAACATTACCCTATAGCCCTAAATACCAAAACAAGTAAAAAATCGACAACCCATTGCAGATTGCGTCTGAACATCATCTACATTGGTATCTCCTTCATCTATGCCAAGAATCTCCTCCAACACCGATAAAAGCTTCAAACCGTTCAATTTTAACAAATATTGAAAACGAGTTTTGTCAAACGCTTTGGTATGTAAATCAGCTTTTTGTTCATCAGTGTGGATTTTCTCAATTCGTATCAACTTCTTCTCAAAACAATCTCGGATGAAGTGATGACGAATTTCAATGTGTTTCGTTTTAGCGTGATGAACAGGATTTTTAGTAATGTTTATCGCTGCCTCATTATCAACAAAGATAGGGGTGTTAAGAAATTGCAAACCGTAGTCGCGCATCTGTTGCTGGATCCACAAGATCTGAGAGCAGATACATACTCGGCTTCACATGTGGATAAAGCCACAGAGGTCTGCTTCTTGCATTGCCAGGTGACCAATCGTGATCCGAAAAACTGGCACCCTGCTGTTGTTGATTTAGCGTTAACTTTGCAGCATCCGAAATCGGAATCGGAATACCCTTCGAGCATGAAATCGCCTTTTCTTGGATACCACAACCCCAGTGATGGAGTTCCTTTCAGGTAGCGTAATATCCTTTTTCACAATCACCATATGCGAAGCTCTCGGGTTTGACTGAAATCTTGCTGCGAGGCAGGTTGGATACATAATATCGGGTCTTGAAGCTGTCAAGTGCATTAGCGATCCGATCATGGAACGATACATCGTTTCATCTACCTTCTCTCCGGTGAGATCAGGGTTTATCGCATGGTTTATCGCTAACGGGGTAGAGGCTGGAGTAGATCCTGACATTCCAAATTTCTCTAAGATATCATGAACATACTTCGTTTGGTGTATGAAAATTCCCTCAGGAAGTTGATCAACTTGAAGTCCCAAGAAGAATTTCATCTCCCCCATTGATGACATTTCAAATTTTTGCATTATAACCTTTTCAAAATCTTTGCATAGATCTTCATTTGTTGACCCAAATATGATGTCGTCCACGTATATCTGAACTATCAGAAGATGTCCATCGACTTCTTTGGTGAAGAGAGTGGCATCTACTTTTCCACGGATGAAGCTGTTGGCAAGCAGGTGTTGAGACAATGTCTCGTACCAAGCTCTCGGGGCCTGGTGTAAACCATACAACGCTTTATCCAGTAAATAGACCTTGTCTTTGTGGATTGGATCGGTGAAGCCCGGTGGCTGCCCGACATATACCTCCTCTTTTACCTTCCCAAAGAGAAACGCCGATTTAACATCTAACTGAAAAACTTTAAAACTTTTCCAAGACGCAAATGCTAGGAAGATTCTGATCGCTTCAAGTCTAGCAACCGGAGCATATACTTCAGTGAAATCTATCCCCTCCTGCTGACTAAAGCCCTGGACTACGAGTCGAGCTTTGTTACAAATAATAACCCCTCGATCAACTCTTTTGCATTTAAACACCCACTTGGTGTTTATCTTCCTGTGACCATCAGACAAATCTACCAATTTCCACACTCCCAATTTCTCAAACTGAATCAGCTCCTCCTGCATTGCGTTGACCCAAGAATCTTCAGTAAGTGCCTCCTTATATGTTCTTTGTTCAATCTACGAAATAAAACAACTAAGTGAAAACTTAGTTTGTAAAGAAGCAACTGTAGAATAAAAACATGTAAGGCCTTGGTCAATTTGTCGTCTAGAGCGAACGCCTGATTGTAATTCTCCAATAATCAGCTTTTCTGGATGGTACGAAAGAGTTCTTAGCATCACCTCGCCTGGAACATCTACTGCGCCCTCCAAATTTGTGATATTTTGATTTGCACCTTGTTCATTGACTGGAATTGTTTGACTAGAAATCTGGATTTGCTCCCCCTCTGAATCTGAATCACCACGATCGAATATTGGCATGTTCTCAGATTCTTGATTATCATTCTCTGTCGTCTGAATGTCTTGAGCATGTTCACTTTGCTGAATATCATCATGTTCTCCAGCATTGCTTGGACCTGCTTCATCATCATTGGAAGCTCGATACTGACATCTAGAAAACTCAGCTGGGAACCTTTCCTGTGATGACTCATACTCTCTTAAAATATCCAACTCATCAAAGAACTCTGTTTCTTCTTCTTCTTCCATGTCAAGCGAATCCCACAAAGTATCATAGTTAAAACGCCATGAATCGCCGGGATTTTGAGGTGGCATTGTGTAGCCTTGACACTCAACATTATGTGCTTCGATGATCCGCTTCAAGCTTGGAACAAAGACTCGTTTCAATGGACTTGCATAACCCACAAAAATTCCTTCGATGCTCTTTGGACCAAATTTACCAAAAGGTTCTAGAACTGTACAGGGAGACCCAAACGGTTCAAGATACTTCCAGTTCGGTTTGCGGTTATTGATCAGCTCGAAACACGTCTTGTTGAATTTCTTCACTGTGAGAACCCGGTTGAGTGTATAGCAAGCGGCTGATACTGCTTCTGCCCAAAAATTGACAGGTAGTTTGGAATCAGCAAGCATTGTTCTGGCCATTTCAATTAGCGTCTTGTTCTTTCTTTCAGTGACTCCATTCTGCTGTGGAGTGTAAGGAGCACTAAATTCTTGCAATATACCTCTCTCATCACAATATTCTTCCATCTTGTTGTTCTTGAACTCTGTACCGTTGTCACTCCTGATTCTTCTGATACGAGTTTGGTACAAGTTTTCAATTTTTCTGAACAACTTCATCAAACTTTCAAATGTCTCATCTTTTGACTTTAGAAATGATACCCATGAAAATCTCGAGTAGTCGTCAGTTACTACTAGACAGTAGAGATCACCCGTTATGCTTTTGAAATTCACTGGACCAAAAAGATCCATATGAATTCTCTCTAACGGTCTCGAGACTGAGTTAACCTTCTTTTGAGGATGTGATTTCTTCTTTAGCTTGCCTTTGACACAGCTAATGCACTCCCCCTCAAGATGAAAACCTTTCACATGAACACAAGTTACTAAATCATTATGCACCAGGTGATTCATTTTTCGCAGGTGAATATGGCCCATTTTTCGATGCCATAATCTCGATTCTTTTTCTGTTGCTCTTGACATAAAAAGTGAGCCTGACCTGTGGTAGTAGTTGCTACACTCATGTCTAACACGTACAGATCGTCGACTCTTGGGGCTCTCATAATGACCCATTCTTCAGGAACAACAAATCCTGGTTTCAAGATCAAACATTCTTTGTCTGTAAAGTGCGTTGTATACATACGATCACAGATCTGAGATATGCTCAGAAGATTGTTTTCAAGCTCAGTGATGTAGTTAACTCTCTCAAACGTGACAATTCCATTAGATAGAGTTCCTTCACCAACTATTCGACCACCTTGATTGCCTGCAAATCCCACATATCCTCCATTAAACCCTCTAACATCGTACAGTAGGATCTTCTTCCCCGTCATGTGCCGAGAAGCTCCACTATCCATAATCCAACGTGAAACGGATCTGGGAAGCTCCTGCACAAATCACAAACATTTTAGTTAGATTTTGATGTTACCCAAGCCTCTTTTGACTCAGGCAACTTGACATTGATGTGAGTTTTTGTAGTGTAAAGTGGTGGAAAGTTCTTGTCATTCATCTTTAAGCTCTCTGCAGACCCAACCTCAACCTCTTTATACAAGAAAAATTCGTCTTTTTGAGGTTGACCTGATGATTGGTCTTTCTTCAAAACATCCTTCTTCTCAGAAGTAACGCACTCTTGTTTTTCAAGTTTCTCATAGTAATCCAGAGGTACATACATCTTCTTGGTTGAAGATGATGATTTTGCTATCTCAGACACCTTTGGTTTTGGAGAACTTTCTTTCTTTACTTCTGATTTTGGCTTCCATGTTTGTTGAGACGAAGCAACCTTTTTGTAAAAATTTTCAGTTTTAGTTACCACATTCTTTATAGATTCAATTTTGAATTTAGGGTTTTCATTTTTCAAAACTTTCTTCTCAACAACCATTGTAGTTTTGCCTTTTGCATCAACTTTCTTTTTCTGACTCTCATCAACTTCAGACTTAGGCTTGAAGTTGGTGCACTTTCGTGCAATGTGTCCAACTTTGTTGCACTTAAAGCATGTACGAGTGTCAACTACTCGACTTGTACCTTCAGTCTGAGGCTGTGAGGCCTTCTTCTTAAAGAACTCTTCGTTAGATTTTGAAAAAATTTTAGATTCCTCATCAGAAAGTGAACTTGAACTTGTCACAAACACTTTCTTTTCAATAAACTTTTTGTTTTGAACATTCCTTCTTTGATAATTCTTACCACCCTGATAACCACCCGACCATCTGTTTTGGTTGTTATTATAAAAACGCGGTGGAACAACAGGTTTCTTGTAGTAAGCTTTATCTTTTTCAAAATTCATTTGACTCTTTGTCTGTTTCAAACCTTATATCTCAGACAGATCAGTTTCAACCAGTTTAAACACATTTTTCAATTTGTTCACATTCACATTATCCAAAGGAAAATCACGATCCAAATACAACTTATCAGATCCAGCCATCTTGTACATCACAAGACTCAGTTCATCACCTCAGTTGTTTTTGGATTTTGTTTTTGGAATATAATTGTCCAAAAAGCATTCATCATCCTCAGTAGTGTCACTTTCAGACTTTAAAACATTTTCAGCCATACTTTTAACAATTTCGGACTGAACACTATCCTCATCGGATGATGAAGTAAATGTGACATCAATTGTGTCTGGAAGCTTAACTTCATTTTCTTCTTCATCATTAACCAACCCTGATTTTTTTTTTTTTTTTGAAAAATTATTTAGAACTGGCGGTGGAACCTGATGATACCCAACCCCAGTTCCATCCGAGTAAACATCTTCGCCTGCTTTGTTCTTCCCAATGGGTTTGGGAACAATATGTTGTAAAACAAAGCATGCGGAGTTGTAACTGGTTAATTTCAGATTGATGCGCTCATTCTCAATCTTAACTTCTTCAAACTGAAGCTTCAACTTAGCAATCTCATCCAATTGTTGGTTTGTTAGGAAACTTTATTTGTAAGTATTGAAGAAAAACACAATCAACTGGATCTATGAAGAGATCACAGTCCTGAAGATCATGAACTAGAAAAAGAAGATCAGATGGGACAACCTGAATACATAGCATCTACTTCAAAGAATCACAAGTTGATCAAGAGCTGAATTGAATTATCAGAAGAGGTTATTTCTGATGGATCTGATGATATTTCTGATGAAATATCATCAGTATCTGACGATTCTGATCATCAAGGATTTTCTGATGATTTGTTCATCAGAATTTCTGATGAAGTGGTTTATCAGAATTTCTGATGAAATAACCCACTTGACTGAAATTGGCTCTGTCCTGCCACACATACCGAAGCAAGTTGACATTTAATGATATCATGATGAAAAAGGCAACTTGAACGTTGGAATCAATGAATATGTCAATTGGCTACTTTTTGCAGGAATTATTGTATGAATAAACTATTGTTTATTCATACACCAAGCCGTCTATAAATAGAAGGCTAAACCAGGAGAGGCAAAGTGAGTTTGAAGCTTAGCATTCACAAATACATCTAAACTCCATTGCTCTCTCCCCCACAGAATTCAAGATTCATTTGTATTAGATAATATTCTTACAATCACCTTGTAAACCATTTTTGTTTCAAAGTGATATAAACTTGATAATTCTGTAGGTCTTGTTTCTTGAAAGTCTGATTTCCATTTCCGCACATCTTTTTCACATCTACTGAAATCACTTGCCATATTACGTGAAAAGAAGTTGTTTTGAGCCTGAACTGGGCCTAACAATTGGTATCAGAGCAGATTGAATAAACTATTTTCAAACGATCAATCTCTCATCTTCTTTTCTCTAAATATGGCCAGCTTTCAATCCTGGAATAATGCTTTTAACATTGGTTCTATGTCTAAACCTCCGACTCTGGTCAGAGAGGAATACCCCCAGTGGAAAATCAGGATGGTCAATTTCCTTAATGTGTGACAACCCGCACTAAACCAGGTATCCGTACGACTTAACTAATGATTAATTACTGCTTAATTACTGTGCTTGTTTGAACTAGCTGATAAACTGCTACTTGATATCTGATACATGTACTTACTTGCATCATACTTTACTTATCGTCACTACATTATTTACATGTTGAACCCTAGTGACAACCATGATGCACAAAAAGCACAGTAGCACTATAACGGATAACCTATTGAACATGCTGATAAAGCCAGCATCAGGCAAACACTGCCTCCAAGGCCTATAAGAGCCTGAGATATTTTGCTACACTAGTAGTGAGTGTAGGGATATAAGGGTTGTGGAACTGCGTCTCTAGGAATGAGTCACTATGACTGGATGTGCCTAAAACGTACTCTAAGTACAAAACTCAGCACTTTACACAATAATTCAGCTTCTAGCTAACTAATAAAGTGCCAAAACATGAGAAAAATATTGCTAGACACTTTCCAAAGTGTCAGGAATGAGCCGTGTCACTAAAAAGAGTATTAACGACACTTTAAAGCTTTAGTAACGCTTTAACGGATTACTACCCAACCAAACTACCGGACTATACCCGGAACAGGAAAATATTGTCATTTTTATTATTTATTTTTTTCTGAGCCAGTTAGGATCCCTGAACACCCTAACACCCATTATAAAGCGTGACACGCAACTAACCAAGTTAATCTCTAAACTAACTTGGTTTAACCTAACTAATAAGTAACTAACACTTGGGATTGAACTAGTACCCCCCCCCCCCCATCCTAACCGTCCCCAACCATGGGGGACACTCCTTGTGTACTTAAAGATTTAAATAATCCAAATGTTTAGAATCTAGAAGACATAATTTCCATTGGTTAATCACATTAGAAATTACCTATAAGTTCATGCTTATGTCTACATGATCATTCCATCACCACAACTCCACACAAAACTCTCTCTCTTGCCCTCTAGAGCTCTCGGCCGAGATCCCCTTCACACCCATCAATTTTGTCGAGTTTGATCATCACATTCCAAGGTTATACAAGTATCAAGGATCTCGTATTAGGAAGCTTGGTGCAAGCGGAACGCGAAGGACCTCTCTACTTAGCTTTTATCCACCTCTTTTGCGCATAGATTCTTCCCTAGCCTCGAGCTAGAGGTATAATGTTTAAAACACCTTCTTGAACTAATCTAAAGTGGTTAAAAGGATTTTTATCGGTTAAAACTCGTTAACATACAAGATGATGCTTTAAAGTTTACTAAAAACACTAATAATGGTGGTTAATAGCTTATATGTTGTGTAAATGATGTAGTATTCGAAATGTATGATTATTTGGGCCTGATCTATGATGTGGTAGCTCGGATCATCGTTTAACCCAGTTTGGTAAGATCATGGATCTTAACATAAGCTTGTTTTGAATAATACAAGGGTTAAAAGGTGAAACTCTACCACACGCGAATCATGAACTTGTGTAAAAGAGTTTTACTTGTAAAAATTGTGTTTAAAACTAGCAGATCTACGCATCTGCAAGTGGTATTTTCAAAGAACCACGTATCAAAGAAATCATGTATTTTAAAAGATGGATCTTACACTAACAAGCATGATTTTTATAAACCACAAGTGTGTAAACACTTGTGAAATGAAAGGATCCGACAAAATAACGGTTTTTGTAAAAGATGACGGGAAGTTGTAAGGATGGATTTTCTCTAAAAACGAGGTTTTTACAAGATCAAATCACCTTATATGAAGACCTATTAAATTTAAGGGGATGTACACCACAGTTTTGGGAAAACTACAAGTTCATGTAAATTTTGGCAATTTACACATATGTTGATTTGTTGTGTGATAAAAGTTGTTCTGATCAAATAAAGAAAATTGTTGAGTTGATTTGTTAAAGAAAATGATACGCTTGAAAGCGTGGCCACCTCCAGTTACAGAGGAAACTCTGGCGAAATTTTTCTAACAACCTAACACTTAGAACTATTTGCACTACAAGTGTTAGAATTATTTTTGACATGTTTTCGAAATATGAATTTCGCCATGACTTTATTTACTAAATATTCGGAGGTGGGATTTTCACAAAATTTAACGTGATAAATATATATTTTTCACACACTGTTTATGATTATTTTGTGAAAATACATAGATATTATTTTTAGAGTAAAAATAATATTTACGAACGTTAACGAATCCAAAATAATACGAACGCTTTCACCATAAATATATAAGTTACACCGGTAAGTATATTACCACTCAATTGTTAAAACGTAACTTACGCACTTAAGGAAATATTTATGAACGCGTATTTTAACAACGTATTATTGGAGAACAATGATGTGAAATGAAAATATAATATTTTTGAGAAAAATACTTATATTTTGGAATTGGAGGTATATATATATTAAGTGAGACTTAATGATTTAATTTGAACGCACATGTATTGAATCCCCCATCCTTGGGAAGGAGATTAACTACCAAGTATATACAGAACGTAAACACGAAATAGTTGTCTAACTATTTCCCAAAGATTTAACCATAAAGCTAAGGCACGGCCGTCCGTCTAATAGAATTAGCACTTGTAGGTCGTCGCACAGCTTTCTGATTTGGAGTACTTGGTAGAGACGCACCGACTGTGAGTTCATGTCCCCCTTTTCTCTTAACTGTTTTCAGTTTTTAACTGCGGGGGTGAAATACATGTTACTATGGTTACGAATGTTTCCTACATGGTATGGTCAGCTAAGGAAGGAACTGTTAGGTTATGTGATTGGGTAGGTGACACCTTAAGAACATTAGTCCTCGTAGTGCGATCGAGGGATACGAGTGATAGGCCTATTTGAGCATAACAAACACCACCCATGCGCCCGCAGGTTGGACCATGTGGTGACCTTGTCTTAACACCACCCATGCGCCCGCAGGTTGGACCATGTGGTGACCCCGTCTTAACACCACCCATGCGCCCGCAGGTTGGACCATGTGGTGACCTTGTCGTAACACCACCCATGCGCCCGCAGGTTGGACCATGTGGTGACCTTGTCCTATCCCCTCCCATGCGCCCGCAGGTTGGACCATGTGGATACACAATAACTGATATGTTTCCTTATTTGCTTTCCTACCAGAGTTTACAAAACATTCATACTTGCAATGATTACAAAGGTTTATTCGCGCGCACATACTAAACACATGAACTCGCTCAACATTATTGTTGATTTTTCAACTTACATGTATTTCAGGGAATTAAAGGATCTGGCGCGGTATGACACGTTTTCCCGCTGCACTAGTTACGAGGTCATCCGGGTTTGGGGAATGTGACTCTTTCCTGGACAAGTCACAATCCTTAAACTGTGTTTATGTCATGTTGATGTTTGTGATTGTTAAGACAATGTTGTTGTATTTGGTTTTAAAAACTTAATTAATTGGATGATCTTGCATAGTTTTATTTCATATAGCTTTGTTATGGTTAAGCTATGGTATTAAGAAGTCACACCAAATTAACCACGCTTCCGCAAAGCCAGGGTGTGACAGCTTGGTATCAGAGCCCTGATCATAGCGAACTAGGATTCCTTCTCGAGTCTAGACTATGATCACTAGGGCTCTCACGAAAACATTTTTCTGCATACCACTTAAGTCCAGATCCAAAACTTTTTTACAAACAAATGTTGAGCACATTTTATTATTTATAGGCTCAGCCTGGAGGGCTGAGGCTCAGTCTGGAGGATCGAGGCTCGGTCTAGGTGACCGAGGTAGTTGAGCACGTTGATTTATTATAGGCTCAGCCTGGAGGGCTGAGGCTCGGTCTGGAGGATCGAGGCTCGGTCTAGGTGACCGAGGTAGTTGGCTAGTGAGGCTAGGAAGAATAGGCTCAGCCTGGAGGGCTGAGGCTCGGTCTGGAGGACCGAGGCTCGATCTAAGAGGTCGAGGTGGAGGATAGAGCAGTCTTAAAGACTGGGAGAAATTGGCTAGTGAGACTAGGAGAATGATTTGAATGCTTACTTGGTGACTTATGTGATTATATGATTATATGATTGATTATTATACGTATATGCGTTTGTGTTACAAACATCATGCTTTCATCATATACTAGAAATATGGACACTACGAATCCCATGGCCATAGTGTCAGACGGCATAGTTTCATCGAAGCACGAGGTGTACATTTCCGATACTACCGGCACAGGCAATGACGACTTTCAGCCCTTTTGCGCTGCCTGAAGTCGTAGCAGAGCCTACTGATGGCCATCTTGTTGGGAGTTTGCCACTCGCGGTGATCCCTGCTCCTGTGCCCCCTTGCCGCTTATCCTGTTAATGATATGCCCCCCCCAACGTGGCCTCTAACGACGATAACGATCTACTGGAGGAGGACCCATTCGAGGGCAGGGCCCTATTGCTGCTGGTATTAGACTACCGCATGCGGACGCTCCTGTAGGGGAAACTCATGTCCATTCCCCTATCCCAAACTCATTTGAGTTTCTGACATCCGCATCTTCGCACATACAGGGAATGCAGCACCACTCACACGACGCCGACCCTGATATGGCATCATCAGCTGCACCGGATCCCGCCTACAGCTTTGAGTTTGATCACGATATTGAGGTTGATCCTGCTTTTCCACCTGGTTTTGATCCAGACCATGACCTTGAGCTCATACACCTGGACCAGCCCTTGGAGGATCCTGTAACCCCCTGTGTTTATTGATCCAGCTGATCTTGAGATGGAGTTTTTGATCCGGAGCCGGCCGTGGCCCCTGAGCCAGGCGCTGCTCCTGACCCCGCATTGGAGCATGACCCTGTTCATGCCAATGCACCTACTGTTGCTCCTTGATTGATCATCTGCTTAGACGAGAGAAAATTTGGGGTAACTGTGCAAGACAATTTATTATTACGGGGGCCCACGTAATAACGATTTGTAGTGCACAGGAACCCTGGTGGACTCTGCGGGTCAAGCTAATGATAACCAATGCAGCAGGAAATAACTTAAACACGAATGACCAAGGCGAGGCGATGTAGCCTCGAGTTCATTCTATTACAAGCAACAAGCCAAATTGGCAAGCCTATGTGAAGGCTCAGAAATTTATTTCCCCACTCATACATTGAGTATATTTGCGTGTGAAATTGGGTGATTACATGATGGCTTATGTTGCTATATACACCTCATAGACAATTGAAACGTTGTCTAACCCGCTTCACACCACTTCGACAAAAGGGAATGTCACCCAGACGTGACACAAACACCAGTACGTTGCCAAGGACAGAAGCCGAGCTGCAAGAACGCATCTCACAGATAAATGCACGACATGAAGCCCTCCGCTCTAAGTACAACGATGGCATTACTGGAAATAACCCTCCAACTGGCTGCACCTATAAACAGTTCCTGAACTGCAAGCCTTTGAACTTTGACGGAACAGGAGGCGCCGTTGCATTTGTTCGTTGGTCCGAAAAGACCGACACCATTCTAAGAATGAGTAACGGTTCGCCCCAACGGAGTGTTACCTATATCTCAGGGACATTTATAGATGGCACACTCTCTTAATGGAACCTCCAGGTTCAGACCCTTGGCACAGACGCTGCTTATGCACTGAGCTGGGATGAGCTCAAGGAAACGATTGAGAAGAAATGTTGTTTTAAGACTGAAATTTAGAAGCTTGAGGTGGAGTTCCGGAATTGAAAATGGACGGACCAAAGATCCCTGAATACGTCCAGCAATCTCCCGACTTGTCTAGGGTCGTCCCCTACTTAGTCAAACCGGAGTTCAAAAGGATTGAACGATTCATTTGGAGACTTACACCCCAGATTAGGGGTATGGTTACTACCTCGAAGCCTCGACCATTGCAGAGGCTAATTTATTTATAACATGAGATGTTATGTGGATGATTTATTGATAGCATGAGATGTTATGTGTTAATATTGTTGAATGCATACGTGCATTTTATTTGCGATGACCTAACCTACGTGAAACATCTTTTAGAAAATGCCTCCAAAACGGGGTGTACGCATACCCACCAACGAGGCGGAACTTCAGGGAATCATTGCTGCAGTCATCGCACAATACGAGGCCCATCGCTCCGAGCACAACGGAGATACCTCAGGAAGTAACCCACCCAACGGCTGCACCTACAAACAGTTCTTGGGCTGCCAGCCCCTGCATTTCAATGGCACTGGGGGTGCCGTAGCCTTCGTACGCTGGATTGAGAAAACGGACACTGTTTTGCGTGCGAGCAAATGCGCCCCAAGAGATCAGGTCACGTACATTTCCGGGCTGTTCCGAGATGGGGCTCTGTCATGGTGGAAACTTCAGGTTCAGACAATGGGCGAGGCTGCTGCGTATGCTCTATCATGGGACGAGCTGAAAGAGCTAATGCATAAAAAGTACTGTTCGAGAACAGAAATCCAGAAGGTAGAAACTGAGTTCTGGAACTTGAAGATGGAAGGTCCAAAAATAGCTGAGTATGTGGAGAAGTTCCAAGTTCTATCGCGTATCGTTCCTTACATGGTTACACCAGAATACAAGCGAATCGAGCGCTTCATTTGGGGTTTAGCTCCTCAAATCATAAGTATGGTAACCTCCTCCAAGCCTGCGACAATCACTGAGGCCATCAATCTAAGTATAGCTTTGACGGAAGAGGCAGTCAGGATGAACAAATTTTCAACCTCTGAGGAGAAGAAGGAGACTCATGTAGAGTCATCTGGGGACAACAAGAGGAAGTTGGCAAATTTCAAACAGGGTGCCCAGTCGAGTAGCAACGACAAGGCCAAAAAGAGAAAAGAGTACACGGGTATCCTACCAAAGTGCGACAACTATCGACGACCCCATAACGGGCGGTGTAGATATGGAAAATGTGGTAACTGTGGCAAGGTGGGACATGTCAAGGAAACGTGTCGGCAAGGTACTAAACATGGAAATAGAGGTCAGGATGGTAACGGAAATCGCGGAGGAAATAACGACGACAACAACTATCAAGGCAGGGAAGCTGACGATCAAGACTGTGGCCAAGCATGTTTTAATTGCGGTGATGTGGGGCATTTCAGGAAGTATTGCCCTAAGAACACTCAGGCACGTGGATGAAAGCTCAACAGCGGGGATAGAATCCAAGCGTGGATATCGGTACATCTCATAATAGTCAATGTTATGCCCTATTTGACAGTATTGTCAAATTTTAGCTTCAGAAAATATAGTTGTTTTAGTAGTAAGTGAGCTAGATACCCAGCCCTCGATAGAACAAGCCTAACGAAAGCTTCGATGTGATAATTGGGATGGACTGGTTGTCGAACAACCCGGCGGAGATTGTCATCCGCTCCCCGACGACGAACGGAGAAATGATTGTGATTCATGGAGCAGGATACGCTCCTACGGATTATCAAACAAAGAAGACACGAAAATTTTCGCACACAGGATGTGTTGCATTCTTGGCTCATGTCGTGGAAAAAGAAGCCGAAGAACCGAAACTCGAAGATATCCCTATGATTGGAAGATACCCCGAAGTCTTCTTCGAAGACTTGCCGGAATCGTCTCCTCAACGATTAGTCGAATCCCGCGTCGATCTAATTCCAAGCACTGCACCCGTAGTCGTTGCATCGTAGCGACTTACCTTTTCGGAGATGCAAGGATTGACAGAGAAGTTTTAGAAATGGGTAGAGAAGGAAGATAACAGACCAAAATTCCCTTTTGGGGTAACCCCATTTCTACTCGTCAAAAAGAAGGATGATGATTTTTTTTTAAATAAACATCAACTATCGGGAGCTGAACAAGCTGACGATCAAGAATAGATACCCCCCTGCCAAGGATTGACGATCTATTCGACCAACTGCAAGGTTCAAGCTTTTATTCAAAGATCGACCTTCGATCTGGATACCATCAGTTAAGGATACAAGAGGAGAGTATCCCAAAGACAGCCTTCAGAACTCGTTATGGACACTACGAGTTCCTTGTTATGCCGTTTGGTTTGACAAACGCACCTGCAGTCTTTATGGACTTGATGAATAGAGTTTGCAAGCCGCACTTGGACAAGTTCGTGATTGTGTTTATCGACGACATCTTGATTTATTCAAGAACAAAGGCTGAGCACGAGCCACATCTAAGGGCTATTTTGGAGCTGCTAAAGAAAGAACAGCTGTATGCCAAATCCTCTAAGTGCGAGTTTTGGCTACATGAAGTCCAATTCCTTGGGCACGTGGTAAATGGAATCCACGTGGATCCCACCAAGATCGAAGCGATCAAGAATTGGGAAACGCCAAAGACGCCAACCAAGATTCGACAATTCTTGGGTTTGGCTGGCTATTATCGAAGGTTCATTGAGGATTTTTCAAAAAAAAAATCGCTCAACCTTTGACACTCCTCACGCAGAAAGATAAGAAGTTTGATTGGGGAATCAAACAGGAAGAAGCGTTCCAGATATTGGAGGATGGGCTCTGCAATGCGCCAATCTTAGCACTACCGGAAGGTACAGATGATTTTGTGGTATACTGCGACGCATCGCGCCAAGGATTGGGTTGCGTGTTGATGCAACGCCAGAAGGTTATTGCTTACGCATCGCGTCAATTGAAAGTGCATGAAAAGAACTATACCACACACGATTTGGAGCTCGGCGCAGTGGTTTTTGCTTTAAAGATCTGGAGACACTACCTTTATGGTACGAAGTGTACAATCTTTACAGATCACAAGAGCCTACAGCATATATTCAACCAGAAAGAGTTGAATATGAGGCAGAGACGATGGGTTGAGTTGCTGAACGACTACGACTGCGAGATAAAGTATCATCCAGGGAAGGCGAATGTAGACGCCGATGCCCTAAGTCGTAAAGAGAGAATCAAGCCCATAAGGGTTAGAGCTTTGGAAATGATTATCCGAACCGATCTTTCCTTGCGCATTCGTGCCGCGCAGAAAGAAGCTCTCAAGGAGGGAAACCTTGAAGAAGAATATATCCGTGGGATGGAGAAGTTTTTGGGGCCAAACGAGGAAGGAACGTTATGTTTTGAGAAAAGGATTTGGGTTCCTCTGTTTGGTGATTTAAGGAAAGTTATTTTCGATGAAGCTCACAAGTCGCGGTACTCTATCCATCCAGGAGCGGATAAGATGTACCAGGATCTCAAAGATTACTATTGGTGGCCTAGGATGAAAGGCGATGTTGCTGTTTACGTAAGCAAATGTTTAACGTGCGCTAAGGTTAAAGCGGAATACCAGGAGCCTTCAGGACTTCTGCAACAACCTGAGATTCCCAAGTGGAAATGGGAACAAATCTCAATGGATTTTGTTATGAAATTGCCAAGAACGCCAAGAGGCCATGACACTATCTGGGTGATAGTGGATCGATTAACGAAGTCAGCACACTCCTTACCTATCAGAGAGAAGGATAATACGAGCAAATTGGCCGAAATATACATGAGAGAGATCGTCGCGCGCCATGGAGTACCTCTCTCAATCATCTCTGATAGAGACGGAAGGTTTGTGTCAAGGATATGGCGATCCTTCCAAGAAGCCTTTGGCTCACAATTGAATCTGAGCACTGCGTTTCATCCGCAAACTGACGGCCAGAGCGAGCGAACGATACAGACTTTGGAAGACATGCTGAGAGCGTGTGTTATGGATTTGGGCGGTAGCTGGGATAAACATTTGCCTTTGGTCGAATTTTCATACAACAACAGCTACCACACCAGTATTGGTGTCGCGCCATTCGAAGCCCTTTACGGACGCAAGTGTCGATCACCCTTATGCTGGGCTGACGCAGGTGATAGGCAGCTTGCTGGTCCCGAAATCGTCCAAGAGACGACAGGCAAGATCGCGCAGATTCTTAAACGCATCGAAGCAGCTCGCCACAGACAAAAGGCCTATGCGGATCCAAACCGGAAACATGTGGATTTCCAAGTTGGAGAGATGGTGTTATTGAAAGTCTCACCCTGGAAGGGTGTGGCACGCTTCGGAAAGCGTGGGAAGTTAAATCCGCGCTACATTGGTCCCTTCAGAATTCTGGAAAGAATAGGACTAGTAGCATACAAGTTGGACCTACCTGCTGAACTGAATGGTGTTCACGATACATTTCATGTATCCAACCTAAAGAAAAGTCCAACTCAAGTTACCGTTGCCATTCCCACAGACGAGATTCATGTTGACGACACGCTCCACTTCGTTGAAGAACCTGTTGAGGTTACGGATTGGAAAGTTAACAAGACCCGCCGGAGCAGTGTCAAGCTCGTCAAAGTTCGTTGGAATGCCAGACATGGTCCTGAATACACCTGGGAACGTGAGGACCGGATGAAAGAGAAATACCCCCACCTTTTTCCTAAGAACCCTGCGTCTACAAGCAGAACTTAAATTTCGGGACGAAATTTATTTAACGGGGGGAGAGTGTGACAACCCGCACTAAACCAGGTATCCGTACGACTTAACTAATGATTAATTACTGCTTAATTACTGTGCTTGTTTGAACTAGCTGATAAACTGCTACTTGATATCTGATACATGTACTTACTTGCATCATACTTTACTTATCGTCACTACATTATTTACATGTTGAACCCTAGTGACAACCATGATGCACAAAAAGCACAGTAGCACTATAACGGATAACCTATTGAACATGCTGATAAAGCCAGCATCAGGCAAACACTGCCTCCAAGGCCTATAAGAGCCTGAGATATTTTGCTACACTAGTAGTGAGTGTAGGGATATAAGGGTTGTGGAACTGCGTCTCTAGGAATGAGTCACTATGACTGGATGTGCCTAAAACGTACTCTAAGTACAAAACTCAGCACTTTACACAATAATTCAGCTTCTAGCTAACTAATAAAGTGCCAAAACATGAGAAAAATATTGCTAGACACTTTCCAAAGTGTCAGGAATGAGCCGTGTCACTAAAAAGAGTATTAACGACACTTTAAAGCTTTAGTAACGCTTTAACGGATTACTACCCAACCAAACTACCGGACTATACCCGGAACAGGAAAATATTGTCATTTTTATTATTTATTTTTTTTCTGAGCCAGTTAGGATCCCTGAACACCCTAACACCCATTATAACGCGTGACACGCAACTAACCAAGTTAATCTCTAAACTAACTTGGTTTAACCTAACTAATAAGTAACTAACACTTGGGATTGAACTAGTACCCCCCCCCCCCCATCCTAACCGTCCCCAACCATGGGGGACACTCCTTGTGTACTTAAAGATTTAAATAATCCAAATGTTTAGAATCTAGAAGACATAATTTCCATTGGTTAATCACATTAGAAATTACCTATAAGTTCATGCTTATGTCTACATGATCATTCCATCACCACAACTCCACACAAAACTCTCTCTCTTGCCCTCTAGAGCTCTCGGCCGAGATCCCCTTCACACCCATCAATTTTGTCGAGTTTGATCATCACATTCCAAGGTTATACAAGTATCAAGGATCTCGTATTAGGAAGCTTGGTGCAAGCGGAACGCGAAGGACCTCTCTACTTAGCTTTTATCCACCTCTTTTGCGCATAGATTCTTCCCTAGCCTCGAGCTAGAGGTATAATGTTTAAAACACCTTCTTGAACTAATCTAAAGTGGTTAAAAGGATTTTTATCGGTTAAAACTCGTTAACATACAAGATGATGCTTTAAAGTTTACTAAAAACACTAATAATGGTGGTTAGTAGCTTATATGTTGTGTAAATGATGTAGTATTCGAAATGTATGATTATTTGGGCCTGATCTATGATGTGGTAGCTCGGATCATCGTTTAACCCGGTTTGGTAAGATCATGGATCTTAACATAAGCTTGTTTTGAATAATACAAGGGTTAAAAGGTGAAACTCTACCACACGCGAATCATGAACTTGTGTAAAAGAGTTTTACTTGTAAAAATTGTGTTTAAAACTAGCAGATCTACGCATCTGCAAGTGGTATTTTCAAAGAACCACGTATCAAAGAAATCATGTATTTTAAAAGATGGATCTTACACTAACAAGCATGATTTTTATAAACCACAAGTGTGTAAACACTTGTGAAATGAAAGGATCCGACAAAATAACGGTTTTTGTAAAAGATGACGGGAAGTTGTAAGGATGGATTTTCTCTAAAAACGAGGTTTTTACAAGATCAAATCACCTTATATGAAGACCTATTAAATTTAAGGGGATGTACACCACAGTTTTGGGAAAACTACAAGTTCATGTAAATTTTGGCAATTTACACATATGTTGATTTGTTGTGTGATAAAAGTTGTTCTGATCAAATAAAGAAAATTGTTGAGTTGATTTGTTAAAGAAAATGATACGCTTGAAAGCGTGGCCACCTCCAGTTACAGAGGAAACTCTGGCGAAATTTTTCTAACAACCTAACACTTAGAACTATTTGCACTACAAGTGTTAGAATTATTTTTGACATGTTTTCGAAATATGAATTTCGCCATGACTTTATTTACTAAATATTCGGAGGTGGGATTTTCACAAAATTTAACGTGATAAATATATATTTTTCACACACTATTTATGATTATTTTGTGAAAATACATAGATATTATTTTTAGAGTAAAAATAATATTTACGAACGTTAACGAATCCAAAATAATACGAACGCTTTCACCATAAATATATAAGTTACACCGGTAAGTATATTACCACTCAATTGTTAAAACGTAACTTACGCACTTACGGAAATATTTATGAACGCGTATTTTAACAACGTATTATTGGAGAACAATGATGTGAAATGAAAATATAATATTTTTGAGAAAAATACTTATATTTTGGAATTGGAGGTATATATATATTAAGTGAGACTTAATGATTTAATTTGAACGCACATGTATTGAATCCCCCATCCTTGGGAAGGAGATTAACTACCAAGTATATACAGAACGTAAACACGAAATAGTTGTCTAACTATTTCCCAAAGATTTAACCATAAAGCTAAGGCACGGCCGTCCGTCTAATAGAATTAGCACTTGTAGGTCGTCGCACAGCTTTCTGATTTGGAGTACTTGGTAGAGACGCACCGACTGTGAGTTCATGTCCCCCTTTTCTCTTAACTGTTTTCAGTTTTTAACTGCGGGGGTGAAATACATGTTACTATGGTTACGAATGTTTCTTACTTGGTATGGTCAGCTAAGGAAGGAACTGTTAGGTTATGTGATTGGGTAGGTGACACCTTAAGAACATTAGTCCTCGTAGTGCGATCGAGGGATACGAGTGATAGGCCTATTTGAGCATAACAAACACCACCCATGCGCCCGCAGGTTGGACCATGTGGTGACCTTGTCTTAACACCACCCATGCGCCCGCAGGTTGGACCATGTGGTGACCCCGTCTTAACACCACCCATGCGCCCGCAGGTTGGACCATGTGGTGACCTTGTCGTAACACCACCCATGCGCCCGCAGGTTGGACCATGTGGTGACCTTGTCCTATCCCCTCCCATGCGCCCGCAGGTTGGACCATGTGGATACACAATAACTGATATGTTTCCTTATTTGCTTTCCTACCAGAGTTTACAAAACATTCATACTTGCAATGATTACAAAGGTTTATTCGCGCGCACATACTAAACACATGAACTCGCTCAACATTATTGTTGATTTTTCAACTTACATGTATTTCAGGGAATTAAAGGATCTGGCGCGGTATGACACGTTTTCCCGCTGCACTAGTTACGAGGTCATCCGGGTTTGGGGAATGTGACTCTTTCCTGGACAAGTCACAATCCTTAAACTGTGTTTATGTCATGTTGATGTTTGTGATTGTTAAGACAATGTTGTTGTATTTGGTTTTAAAAACTTAATTAATTGGATGATCTTGCATGGTTTTATTTCATATAGCTTTGTTATGGTTAAGCTATGGTATTAAGAAGTCACACCAAATTAACCACGCTTCCGCAAAGCCAGGGTGTGACATAATGGTCATGACCGAGCTCTGTTTCAATCCATTAAAAGGGGTCCACATACACCAATGACTGATATACCTGCTATTCCAGCAACTGACCAATCACCAGCAATCCCTGCCTCCCGCGCTCCCAAAATTGAAATAAACTGGAGTGCAGAAGACAAGGACCTGGTGGCTGGGGATGAAAGGGCAAAGTCACTTTTAATTATGGCCATCCCCAATGACATATTTTCACAAGTTGATGCATGTGCATCAGCTAAGGAAATATGGGATCAGTTGGAAAATCTTTGTGAAGGAGGAGAAAGGATGAGAAGAAACAAGAGAACAAATAATGTCTCATCTTATGAAAGGTTTAAAAGTTTGCCAAATGAAAGGTTAAATGATACATATCAAAGATTTACAAAACTTTTAAACGAGCTAAAGAAATTTGGTATAACAAAATCAAACGATGAAAGAAACATAAAATTTCTTGATGCCCTTCCTAGAGAATGGAGAAGTCTAACCATGACTTTATCATCAACCTTAGAACTAGGAAACATGAGTCTTCATGACTTATACAGCATCTTGATCCCCAGAGAGGAAGAAATATTTGAAGAAACCATTCAAAGAGGGGGATCTTTAGCTCTAATTTCAAACTCACAAAGATCAACAACAACAAATGATCCACAACCATCAAACAGTCAAAATCTTGAAACTTCTGATGCATCATCAGACTTTTCAGCTTTTGCTGAAGCAATAGCACTGCTCACCAAAACATTTGAGCAGAGGTTGAGGGGAAGTAACCAGAGATACCAGAGGAGTGACAAAGGAAGGATGGATGGAAGATCTAAAGAAGAGTTTAGATCTAAGGATAAAGGGAAGGCTGAAGTTGTGTGTTACAAGTGCAAGCAAAGAGGTCATTATGCATCAGAATGCAAGACCAAAAAGCTGAAGGATGTTGCCTATTATGAGAAAAAGCTTGAAGAAACAAAGAAGCAGCAACAAGTAAGCTTAATTGCTGGAACAGATACATGGTTATCTGATGATTCTTCTAATGATGAAGAAGAAGAATTGGCAAATTTTTGCCTCATGGCACTCTCTGAAGGACTACCAGAAACTTCAGAACAAAAGGTAAATTTAGACAATCTTGATCTTGAACACAAACTAAACAAGCTCATGTCAGATTTTCTAAATCTGCAACAAAAACATCAATCAGATATTAGAAAATCTGATGAGTTGCAAAGGACTTTGAATAAAATCATTCTTGAAAACCAACATCTTATAGAGGACAGTTTAGATCAAAGAGCAAAAATTGAGTTTTATGAAAATGAAAGAAAAGATCTTTACAAGAAAATCAATGACAAAGAAATCAACGTAAGAGGTTTTCAACAGGCTAAAGAATTCATAAATTTTATTGAGTCCACACCAAAGAACAAAGGAGAAGGTTTAGGCTATACAAGTACTACAAGATCAAATAGAAATAAACCCACTATCTTTGTAAAAGCAACTCATCAGATTTCTGATAATTTAGTATCAGAATCTGAATCTGAATCTTGCAAATCAATCTGTTCTGAATATTCTTTTGACAAACCAAACTTCAAAACAAACAAGAGTGAATGCAGTCAAGAATCTGTAAAAACTCCAGAAGTAGTTCACTCATCTTTTCAAAATTATCCAATCATTCCATCACAAGAGGAACTATCAGAAAATTCTGATAACTCTTGTATGTGTGTTGACATACTGAAGCTTGTCCAACACCATCTTCAAAAGAAAAATGTAAAATCTGTTAATGGCTCAGCATATAATAGAGTTTCTGATGCAAAACCAAGAAGAAATAAAAATAAAATGTTTCAAATTTCATCAGAAACAGTACCCAAGCATGCATGGGTACCAAAAACCCTCTAATCATTTCATTTCAGTACCATCATGTGCAGCAGATCTGGTACTGCGACTCAGGAAGCTCCAAGCACATGACTGGGGACAGGAGCTTACTCAGCAACTTTGTTTCAAAGCTAGGTAGAATGGTAAATTTTGGAAATGGAGTAAAAGGGAGGATCATGGGATATGGATGCATTAAAGGTATGGATGTCTAACCATAAAAGAGAGTAGTCCTTGTTAAAAGGCTTATCACATACTTTGTTATGGTCAGTTCAATGGTAAAAACTACTCAAGTAATTTTATCACCTGTAAAAATGCTTGATAATTTGCTTTAGTGAATAATCAAATTCGTATGTCTGATAAATCACCAGAAAATCTGTCAAATTCTGACAACTTCATTAGAATTTCTGATAAGTCATCAGAATTCTGGTAAACCATAAGTAAAAATGCTGATAATCAGAAATATCATAGTTCATTAAAACAAAGTACTGCATGACAACATCCACATTCATATTTCTTGTTTAAATTTTTTTTTTTGTGTGTTTGAATTTTTTTATAATTTTTTTTTAATTTTCCCCATGTTAGTGCTGATAACGTCATTCAAACAGAAAATTTCTGGGAACTCATTAAAATAGATATTTCTCTCTCCTTCATTTATTGCACCCCATCATGTTTAAGAAGGTTGAAGTGACATATTGGTAGGCTACAATGATACATTACCAGAAATTAGCCACCTAGATAAATCGATGCATATGTAGTGGAGAAGGAACATATCTCTGTTATTTTTTTCTGTTCTCTGATAATCATTAAAATAACAAAGATTATGGTGAGGAAAATCCACAAGTTGGTAGCTTCCATTTATAGCAAATATTAAATTTACTATAAATATTCACCACTTTGAGTTAAAATCTGTCATCTTCACTTCTCTTCTTCATCACATATTCACACACACTCACAAAATGAACTCCATCAAAGATGAATGTTTTCCACTTGTTCTTTATCCATATCATAACCTAAGATTGAGGACAAATCTGGAAGGTCCTTAGTGGGAAGGGTGTCAAGTTGTATTCAAGATGCTCATGAATAGCAACTTAAGCTATGCCCTCACGGCTCACATAAGTGTTCATCCAAAGATTCTTCAAATCTTCTGGAAAAATGCAACACTATCTGAGTATCAAAATAGGGAGCAGATGACCATCAAGAGTGAGGTGCTAAATCAGCAAATTCTGTTAAATGAAGCCACCATCAGGACTGCTCTTCAACTAAATGATGATAATGACGTTCTGATGTTCACAAGGAATCAGAAGGAAAATGTCTTGAGGGAAATGGGTTATCACACACCAAACCAACAACGGGCAATCAACAAAAATGGCTTTAAAAAGCCATGGCAATATCTGGTCACCCAGATGGGTGCATGTTTTTCAAAGAAGGTCATCAATCATCATGAAATATCTCTGAAATTGATGGAGCCTATACTAGCACTGGTACTTAAGGTACCTTACAACTTCTCTCATTATCTGATGAGTGATTTTGTAAGTAACATGTGGGTTGCCAAGCCATTCTTGATGTATCCTCGTTTTCTAACAAAGATAATTACGAGTCAGCTAGACTTTGCAGGCATTCCTGCAAGTTATCCAAGGGCTGACATGAGACTTCAAGAAAACATGGGTCTTAGCGTGCTTGTACCCACTAACAACAACTCTGGGATGATAACTGATCTATTGTTACTTTTGGAAATGGAACATGGTGAAGGAGTAGATATTGATTAGGTTTTATTTGTTTTGTTTGTACAATTTTTTTTGTATGTTAATATTTTTGCTTACTAGTCTTCTGGGTTGTGGTTTTGGGAAATAGGTAAAGATAAAATGATCATCAGAAATCAAAACTCAAAATTTTCTGATAAAATGGGACAAAATCTGGTTAGTCAAAATTTTCTGATAAAACTTCAATGATAACAAAATGTTTTTAGAAAATATCAGAAAAGTCAAAGAAACTTGGATGCTACCAGAAAAACAAATGTAAGTCTTCTGATCTTTCCTTATTCCCTCTCATCTAAAAAAAAGGCACTCATAAGTTTAGGGGGAAATCTCAGAAATTCTGATAAAAAGACTGATTATTTCTGTTAACTACATCTCAAAAAGTCAACAGAAGTCAAAACAAAAGAATACATAGGGTCAACAGAATTTCTGATGATCTTATCAGAATGGGACTTTCTGACTTATGAAGAAAAGAGGGTACATATGAAGGAAGATAATTGGACCTTTTATCAAATGGGGTCCACAAAGAAGAAAAGGTGTCATAGAACCGATAGTTTTCTCCAATCAAAAATTAGTGCAACACTTTCAAGAAATGACTGAAGAAACTACAAATTGAAGAGTCAAGTTGAAAGGGCATAACCATGATTCCATGATAAACGATTTCATTAATGTCTTAACACCCACGATCCAACGGTTATATTTTAAACCAAAAACTCAGCATACACGATCTAACGGTTATAAAGACAATTAATGATCTCTTTATCACTATCTCATACCACGATTTATACTCCTTCAACTCCTTCTACTTCATACACCTACAATACTCTCAATTTTCTCATATCCTAAAAACCCCTGTTTTTGTCCCACAAATCAAAAATCCCTAAATTTCAAACCCTAACTCACAGAGACCAAAAATGGCAGAAGTTAACCTCAATATTCCAATTATTCAACATGAAGTACCTTTTATCGAGGAAGCAGAATTTCTACCAATGAAGGAAAACAATCTGCTGATGAATACAGAGTATTCAGAGTATGATAAAAGATGTCAACTTCTAGTAGAATATCTTACAAAATGCCCAATCTCAGGAGCACTGACAAAAGAAAGAGAAATACCAGAAAGGATGCTACAGCAATTTGTTTACACTTTTAAAGAAGTTGAAGAAAATCGGGTGTCTGCTCATGTATGGGGAAGTGTCTATGTAACATTAACTCCAGCAAGAGTAAGAGAATGGCTTGGATTGCCTATTCTTGGCAGTTATACTGAAGCCCCAAGCAAAGAAGGTTTATTAGACTTCGTCATTTGGCTTGGATACAAGAAAAGAGATGTCAACAAAATTGGAGCAATAAGAAGAAGTGAATTGCCAGCCATCTGGCAAGTGATGATGGAAGTGTTAAACAAATGTCTCACCTCAAAGATAGAAGGAACTGATCAAATCAATCAAGCTATTCTGACGATCATGTTTGGACTCATAAATGGGTTCAAGATTGATTATGGGTCAGAAATCTTTAACCTTCTCAAAAGATCAATCATCACCAGAAATGGAAGAATAACATCTCATCTGCCATATCCAAGGTTAATCTCAATTTTCATTTCTGAAGCATTTATTGAAAGAAACATGGCGATTCCAATCTTAGAAGACATCTGGAGATCAAAAACAATGAAGGCCTGGAGTTCAAATCATGGATGGGAATCAGACAAAGATATCCCTGTGTTACCAGAAAGCATGTTATGCTTCATTGCACCAGACTCACAATACAGAATACAACATGAAAAACTTCTGACAAAATCAACCTCTCCCACAGAAGAACCAAGCAGAGAAATTGTGAACTGTTCTTCATCAACAGAAAAAGGAGACAATGAGAAGTCCTCACCATCAGAAAATGAGGGTGTAGAAGAAAGAAGAATTCTGGAAAAAGCTAACTTGGAGATAGCCAAATCACCAGAAAACGAAGAAAAGCATGCTGAAAGTCAACAGATTCATGAAGCAGGAATTCATCATGAATTTGAAATCCATCAAACACATGATGCAGGATCACACATTGCTGGAGAAACACACGATGTTGAAATTGAAGCCACTGAAGTCATTCATCATGATGAATCTTACATTGCTGGTACATCCCTTTTAAACACTGTTCTAGTAGAAACTCACAGAGAAGAAACAAAATCAGAAAGTTCTGTTAACGTTTCTTACAAAATAGAATACAGAAAACGAATGTTGATCAAGAGGTTACTAGTTCCATAAATCTCAACTCTGAATCAGAAAATGAGGAAGAGGATGAGATCCCAACAGATGGAGATCAGGAAACTGATCAAGGAAATCTGGCTAATGGTAATTTGTTTACCTCAAAAACTTATGGAGGATCATATATTGATATGATTCAAGGACATAAGGAAACCCAGAATGAGAATGAGTTTTTCATCACTGGTGGAGATAATTCTGGTAAATTCAAAGCTGCACCAAGTGTGTTGGTCAAGAATGACCCTATCATCTCTAAAACAGCAGCAAATGTGTTTGCAGCTGGAATGTTAAAAGGAACATCTGTTGTTCCAATTATCCCTGAGAAACCCATGAACCAAGAAAATATAGAAGCAATACTGGAAAATATTTACAAAGTCTGCAAAAGAAATCCAGTAGAAGAAAAACTTGATATGTTGCTGTCAGAAATACAAGGTCAAAAGGCTGATATGAAGACTTTGTCAGAATCAGTGAAGGAAATGAAGAAACAAACTGAAGAAAACACTGAAGCACTAAAGTCTCTTCAAAAGATGAAAGAAAAGGCACCAGAATCCAACATCTCTGCATCAAAAATCCAAACGATTCTCACAGAAATAGAAAAAATCAAAACACAAGTTACAAAAGTGATTGAATCAAGGCAGTCAAGTAGTACAAACAGAGTTTTGGAAGAAGTTACCATACTAAGGGCAAGTAATAATAGTATCACAGATGTCCTTGAGAAGCTGTCAAAAGAATGGGCTGAAATTCAAACAAAAGCTCAAACAGAATTCACAAATATTCAGAAAAACATACACAGCAACTCAAAACAGGTAAAAGAAGTGCAACAACTGGTAGAGAAGATGCAATTCAATATTGCAAAACTAGCCAAAGTGAATCCACAAGAACTTATGAAAGAAATTCCTGCTGAAAGCTCACATCAAGAAGCTCCAAAGTCAACTCCTCAACAATCATCAATCTCACCAATCACAAAAGCTGGAACCACAGTGATGGGTCCTCCTCCGAATGTTCCAAAAGACGAAATACTGAAAAGGTTAGCAACTGCAAAACCTCAAGTTATTACAAATTTGAAATTGCTAGCATCTGTCCCAAATCCAACAATATCTGATGACTCAGCAATAAGTAAGTATATGAATAAACAAATAATGAATGAATGGGAACAAGAAGGAGAGTCAGCAACAAAATCAAAGACTGTTAAGAGAAAGATCTCTGAAACCAAGTCTATCATGGTTAAAGAGATTGCACGAGATGTAATGATATTTCCTGAGACCAATCTGGTGAGTTACTATCTAACAAAAGAAGATAAAGCACCAAGATCACTATCTCCTACCAGACTGGACTTAAGAGAAGAAAGAATAAAAAGAGGGCCAAGCAGCATTCACAAACAAAATTGGAATCCAGTAAAAAGAATTCAAAACGTGAGTGAAGTAAAGAGTGCAATTGATGATATTGGAGGAACTCATGTGCAAAACAGATACACACTTCAGAGGGAGAATGGAGAAGAACAGAAGGTGACTGATGAAGAAATAGCTGACCAGTTGCATCCTTTAGACATTCTGTTTATGAAGGATCATTATGAAAAGGAAAAGAAAAATAATCAAGAAGTCAGAAGAGCATTAAATGGCATATCAAAGGCTGGAATACTGCTGTTTGAAAGAATAGCTTTCTCAGACTTTGATCTATGCATAAATTTTGAGCATGTACACAACAAAAAGGTATATGTCAGATCACCAAAAACAAAAGTTCCTTCAGACATAGTAGAAGATGCAAGATCTGGAGACATCATCATGCTAACAAATGCAAATAAAGAACAAGATTATGGTGTAATCTTCAGAGATCAGGATGATAACAAAGCTATGTTCAGAGGTGTTGACATCTGCAAGTACTCAAATCAAACTCTGAGGTATATCTTGAAAACCATGAACAAAAGACAAGAACATCTTCAGAAGATAGAAAAGAACATGGAGGGAAGCAGAAAAGAAATTGAGCAGATGATTGAAGAATGGATTCAAGTAAGAGAATGGTATAAAGACATGTATGTCAGCAGCAACAAATATATCTCCTACAAAAAGAAGCTAAAGACAGGAGATACGCATAAGAGAGTGAAACTTAACTGAAAGAACTATTTATTTCACTTCTCATCTTTTATGTAATTTGTTTTAACTTCAGTAACTGGTTTATATTTTCAAGTATTATATTTCCACTGTTTGGAAATTTTTCTGTTTATGAGGTAGTTCATTTTCTTACAATACTTAGGGGGAAACTGTTAGGAAACTTTATTTGTAAGTACTGAAGAAAAACACAATCAACTGGATCTATGAAGAGATCACAGTCCTGAAGATCACGAACTAGAAAAAGAAGATCAGATGGGACAACCTGAATACATAGCATCTACTTCAAAGAATCACAAGTTGATCAAGAGCTGAATTGGATTATCATAAGAGGTTATTTCTGATGGATCTGATGATATTTCTGATGAAATATCATCAGTATCTGACGATTCTGATCATCAAGGATTTTCTGATGATTTGTTCATCAGAATTTCTGATGATGTGGTTTATCAGAATTTCTGATGAAATAACCCACTTGTCTGAAATTGGCTCTGTCCTGCCACACATACCGAAGCAAGTTGACATTTAATGATATCATGATGAAAAAGGCAACTTGAACGTTGGAATCAATGAATATGTCAATTGGCAACTTTTTGCAGGAATTATTGTATGAATAAACTATTGTTTATTCATACACCAAGCCGTCTATAAATAGAAGGCTAAACCAGGAGAGGCAAAGTGAGTTTGAAGCTTAGCATTCACAAATACATCTAAACTCCATTGCTCTCTCCCCCACAGAATTCAAGATTCATTTGTATTAGATAATAATCTTACAATCACCTTGTAAACCATTTTTGTTTCAAAGTGATATAAACTTGATAATTCTGTAGGTCTTGTTTCTTGAAAGTCTGATTTCCATTTCCGCACATCTTTTTCACATCTACTGAAATCACTTGCCATATTACGTGAAAAGAAGTTGTTTTGAGCCTGAACTGGGCATAACATGGTTGATTTGCTCTTCTTTGACTCTAAGAACTCCGGTTAGTTGCACATTTTCTTTATTGGTTTTACCATTTCTTTCATCAGAATCTTTTACCGTTCGTTTCAATTCGTCAAAATTTTCTGAGAGTTGACGATTTTCATGAATTAGCTTTTCGTTTTCTTTCCTAATTCTTTCTACTTCAATTTTATCATTTTCTATTTTCTCAGTTAAATTTTTAACTCGATCATTTGAAGCTTTTAGCATTTTGTCACGGTTAAGAATCTGATCTTCAACATTTCTGACTCTTGTTGTCAGATCTTCAACCTTCTTACCACTGAGGTAAGCGAGTGTACTACAAACCTTGTAGTTTTTCATGCAATTTTTGCAGTCACTGTCACCTTTGACTTTCTTACCTGACTCACTTGTTGAATCATTTGTACTGACCTTGCTTTTAGACTCAGTTTCAGACTTAGAGTCTACCTCAAATTCTTTTGCAGCAAGCACTTTGTCAGCCATCTTCCCCAACTTTTCAATGGTGAATTCTTTTGTTGTATCAATAATCCCATCATCAACCTTCTTAGGTTGCGACTCTTTCTCTTTTTTCTTTCTCTTTTTCTTTCTCTTCTCCACCTCCCCACCACTCTCTCTGTCTGGCTTCTTCTTCTTCAGCAAATTGCTCAATGAAAGCTTCAACACTAAGAGAAGCTGGATCAATAGCAATGTTTCCATTGGTGTCAAGATAACACTCTCTATCAGCATCCCATCTCTTCGCTCTCTTAGCGTCGCTGAATATCTTAGATAATCTGATCATCCTGGTTTGTGCTTTCATCTTTCTGTTTATGTATTTTTCTTCTTCATTTCTGTTATCTTTGAAAGGAGTAATCTTTTCTGCAATGAAAGCGTAACCCACTGCGTCTTCCTCTGGTAGCAGTTCACTCCAATTGAAACCCTCGTCGTCATGAATAACAGCAAGTGCTCTGGATCTTTCTTTGGAGTTATCTTCTAGTTGTTTCATTCTGGGAGGTTCAGATTTGTTCTGATGATAAATTGCTCTTTTGTAGTAATCTTCACGGAATGGATTTGCAGTATTATCAGCAGGTGCGTTTCGACATTCACGTTTGAAATGACCCTTTTGTTTACACCTGAAGCACGTGACCTTTGATTTATCAAAACCAAGTTTTGTGGAAGGTCCTCCAATTGAATGTCTTCCAGTAATCTCCATAAAACGTTGCGCTCTCCGGACTGCACTGGCCATACACCATCTGATATCGATCAGTTCCATCTCCTCAGGGTCAATCTGATCGTAGTCCTCCTTAGTCAGATTAGTGTTTCCAATCTTGCCCGCCACGAGGCTCTCGTACGATTCTAACACAGAGGCTAAGAACACCATTTTGCTGTTTTGCGGATTCTTCACTGAAATTCTGTGCGTTTTTTAGATCCACAACAATGTTGCATTGAAACAGATTGATTTTGAGCAGTTGACGATGAACCACTATGAAAACCACTGCCAGGAGTTTCTTGATTCACTGTATTTGAATTTTCTGCAGAAAATGCTGTTTTTGGTGATGCAGATTTAGGGATCATACTTCCTCTGTAATACAGCTCCACATTCTGTTGATACGATGAGTTGTTGACTTTGTTGGATTTCTTGATCTCGAATTCATAACTTTCCAATCTTTCGATAAGCAGATCCACTATCAAATCTTCTGACTTGATTGTGTTCTTCAGCATCAAGGCAAAGTATTGCCAGTCTTGCTCATTTGGTAGAGAAGCAAATAATTTGTCAACCAACTCTTCTTGAGTGTATACGATTTTGTGTCTTGCAAGCTCCATCTTCAAATGCCCGAATCTCTTGATCATCTTAGATACAGATTCATTTTTCATACATCCAAACAAATCAAACTCTTTTCTTAACAACTTCTTTTTGTTCGTAACTATCTCAGCACTACCCACACATTTCACTCTCAGTTTCTCCCAAAGATCTTTCGAATTAACATATTCAATCAACGATATTATGTCATCTCTCACAGACTGATGAATCAAAGCAATGCACTTTTGTTCAGCAACAAATCTTTCTATATCATCATTATCTGACAAATTTTGACAATCCTGTCCTCCCGAATTGAAACCATTCTTTAAACTCTTCCAGCTTGGATATGCAAACGCTTTAAGCCACTCGTCAAACCTTGTAGCCCACCTGTTGTAATCTTCAATTGCCATCAGTTTGGGAGGTTTGTTGTATGTCCCATAAGCACTCTCTACACTCAAAGCATCAGAGAGAGTTTTCTTTGCACTCGGATTAGGAGCATTCTCATTTGTGTTGTTTGATGTATCATCTCCACTGTTTCCCGCGAAAGCAAAAACGTCACAGAATGGATTCATAAACTCATCCATCTTCACTTACCTGAAACAATCAACAAACACTTAGAAATTTTTTGTATTTTGATAAAAACAGTTTCAAACGGAATCACTTCACGCGAAATCAGCTTCAAACAGAAATAGATTTCACGTGGAATAACACTTTTTCATGCGAAATATCTTTTCACACGAAATACCCAATTCAAACGGAATCAGGTTTGATGCGGAACAGCTAATTTTGTGTGAAACTTTCAAACGGAATCTGATTTCGTGTGAAATCAGTGGCAGTTTCAAACGGAATTAGTAATTTCGTGTGAACTAACAGCACTACCAAACGGAATTAACCACAATATGTAATTCCGTGTGAAATTACAAGTGCTATTTCGAGCGGAATTAGGTGTACTTTTCAAGCGAAATAGCTTATTCAAGCGGAATCAAGTGCTAATTTCATGTGAAATGCTGCTGACATCATCAAAATCGATATGATTTTCAAGCGAAATTACTATTTTTATCAGTTTTAGATCAAATTAAGGTCCAATATTCTCAAGGATTCATTAAAATACTGTTTCGTTTATAATGTGTGAAATTCAGACCATTTTGACCATGAAATTCTGATTAAGGTCCAATATTCTCAAGGATTCATTAAAATACTATTTTTATCAGTTTTAGATCAAATCAAGCTGAATTGGTATGAACTCCTCGTCCTGAGCTCTGATACCACTTGTTGGATCGTCTTGTGACCCTAACGAGTCAATCTGAAGAGTTCAGAATCAATATCAAAGGCAGAATCAGTGATATCAATGTGAATATAGCTTGATACTTTCTAATTATCTTCTCTTATTGATTTCCAAAGCTTTTACAATTCAAATGACAATCCGGCAGCACCTCGGCTCTGAAACAATCAATCTAATTCCATTTCAAATGACTCAGCAACACACCTATTTATAGTTGAGCTAATTCCGTTTGAAAGTGGCCATGACCATTTCACACGAAATTAGAAAGTTTAATTTCGTTTGAAATGGTCAGTACCATTTCAAGCGAAATTACCCACTTAAACACAAATCCTAGCTTTTAACCTGCTGAGCACTGGTTTATCCTATCTAGACATAAGACTCGATAAAGACGGAGTTAACAGACATTTATGCACCAACACCTGCACTCCTTCTTCTTTCATGGCGTGTATCCGACGAGCCTTCACCTTCTTTAATCATTTCTTTGTCCGTCACCCTTCCCTGAACCATCTTGAATTTGTAGTAATAAACTAACACATCAAGATACATAGCATAAATAATCCTCATAAACTCACCGTCATGATACTCATACCCCATGTCTTTTGCAACAACTGGCCACATGTTATTATCAGTGACACTCCGATAGCCACCATCACGTTCCACCACCAAGTACAAGCCCAGCAGATCTACTTTCTTGTTATCAGCCACGTAGGGAGGAATAGGTCTTGTAGAAATTCCTAGTTTGACAGTGATAAACCATGTCAACATCTCTTCGAGTTTTCCCTCCAATTCATGTTTATACTTAAACACAAATTCACTATCTTCCATCATCTCCAGCAGTGACTTGCAATCGGAGAAATCATGGAACTCCATTGCACGAATGATCATTAAGCTCCAATCTGGTTCTTGAGAGGATATATTCAGATCCTCAAAATAAGAATTAAGATAATTCTCTTTCTTTTTTTCATTCACGGCATTTAATTCCACCACCCTTTGTTTCTCTTTTAATCCAAGTTCCTCCTCTTTGGTCAGACCATTCACATTATTCACTGTGTTCATAACCGATGCAGAAAACATCGGAAATATCTTACAAGTGTCACCGGATTTATTAACCGTATACCCTTGCAAAGTTAATTGATTCATACTCAATACATTCCGGTCTAATTCCGGTGCATAGAATACACTTTGTATTAATAAATAAGAAATTACTTTCCCCTGATTTTGTTTCTACCCCAACTACCAAATGTTTGATACGCTTAAACACGTTTAAATTTCCAGCAAAGTGATGATTAAATGTGGAACTTACATACCAGATATCGCCCCACTGGCCACCCTCTATTCCAGTAACAATCATTTCATTCTGGCAGACAACATCATCCTCTTGTCTCTGGATTCCGGCGTTTATTGCTTGATTAATCAGTTGAGTGGCTTCGTCATTTTCTTTCACTTTGCACGAGTATATCTGATGGCCTGGTTGATGACAATAGTAACATAGCCTTACACGGGGAAGTTTCTTTTCTTTTTCATATTTTTCATCGAGACAGTGTTGACAGGGCATTGTCTTCGATGTTGGTTGGATTTCTGCCTTCCTTGGTAACGTGGCTCTGATACCACTTTGTTGGGAATCAACCATGTTTGCAGCGGAATTGAATGACAAACATGATTCGGTAGTCATGATGATCAGGAAACGAATGTGCAGAAGTAGTAATAAACAAGAGAAATGAATGGAATAGGAAATGGACAATTTGTGTAAACTTGAAATTGTCTTGGTGCCGGAACAGTTTGCCGGACTTCACATATATATGTGTGATGTTTGGCGGTTCCATTTGGAGGGAATAACTGCCTATAGCAGTTTAAATTCTACCCGCTTATCACCATCACCATAAGTTATCATGCATATTGGATATATAAGTTATAATACTAATACACACATAACAGCATAATTAAGTTTAATTATATATCTAATACGAAGGCCACAAGTTTCACATTAGTTACAGTTGTTTTAAGCTTTACTATATTACATGGTTTGTTTACTATACTTATAGTAAAGCATTACTATATTACATTTTAACATTTTGTTGCCTTTCGGAATTTTAATAGTGTGCTTATTGTTCATTTTGTTGACTTTCGTTGTTAGACATCGACGAGTGTGACAATGGAGACAACCCATGTTATGGTGTTTGCATTAATACCATAGGGAGTTACAATTGTACTTGCCACCCGGGATACGATGGTGATGCAAATGTACTAAATGGTTGTAAAGAACTTGCTAAAGATTCAAAAAAACGCATCAACCACATTCGTTATAGGTAATTCTACCATGTAAATATGGTTAAGTTTGTCTAGTAATCCACCCTTGAAAATGACTATGTTCAACTTGCTTGCGGATTCTCGATAGCTATGCTCCTTCATGAAAACTAAGAACAGTGATTACTAATTTAAGTTTGTTCATTTTCATGTACATATGCAGTAATCATAGTAATCAAATCTGACATGTTGGCGATTATCTCTGGAATAGCAGGAATTTTCTTTGGTATAAGGAGGAGGAAGCTAATCAGGTTAAAGGAAAAGTTCTTTGAGAAAAATGGGGTGTGTTATTGAAACAAAAGATCAAATCACAAGGTACTGATGAGCCAATGACTTTGTTTAGCACTGAGCAACTTAGAAAAGCAACTGGTAATTATGCTCAAGAGAACATTGTTGGTAAAGGTGTGTATGGTGTAGTGTACAAGGGAGTTTTTCCGGATAAACGTGTAGTCGCAATAAAGAAGTCTAAACTAGTGGATGCAACCAAAGCAGAGCAGTTCATCAATGAAGTCATGATCCTTACACAAGTTATTCATCGAAATGTTGTAAAGCTTTTGGGTTGTTGCTTGGTAGAGGAAGTCCCGATACTAGTTTATGAGTTTATCTCCAATAACACTCTTTTCCATCACATTCATCATAGATTAGGTGGAATGAATTGGTTATCTTGGGAGAATCAGTTGAGGGTAGCCACCGAAGCTGCAAGTGCACTTGGGTACCTTCATTCAGAAATTACTATGCCAATCATACACAGAGATGTCAAGTCTACCGACATACTATTAGATGAGAACTACATAGCAAAAATTTCCGATTTTGGTGCATCAAGGTTGGTCCCAGTAGTTCACGACCAAGTAACTACTCTTATTCAGGGAACGTTAGAGTATTTGGATCCCGAATACTTCAATTCAAGCCAACTAACTGCGAAAAGTGATGTATACAGCTTTGGAGTGGTCCTTGCAGAACTGATAACCGGGAAAAAACCAATTGGTTCAGATAGAACCAATGAAGAGAAGATCCTAGCTACGTATTTTGTGAATTCAGTTAAAGCAAACCGCTTATTTGAAATTGTTGAACCTAGACTTTTACGTGAAGCAATTTTTGAGCAGTTACAAGCAGTGGGTAATATAGTAAAGAGATGTCTTAGTTTAGTAAGTTGTGATAGACCTACAATGAAAGAGGTTGCAATGGAGCTTGATGCCTTGAGGAAGTTCACAACTCATCCTTGGGCTCAACAACAAACCTGTAGTGAGACTAGAAGTTTAGACCGAAAAGTTGAGCAATCTGTTTGTATGGCATTTCCCTATAATACCTACATCAAGGAACTATGTTCTTTACAAAATACTCTTGTGATTCTCCCATCCATGTGTTTGCTCATGATTTCCTTGAAAATTCTAAAGTACTCGTTTCATTCTAAGAAACGAAGTAAAGGAAATAAGTGATATTGTGAGTAATCGTGCTTTTTGCACATCTGTGCCTTTAAATCCTTGGTTAGATAACTAAGGGAAATTTTTCGACCTCATACCCATATCATTACATTCTGGTTTTTATAACAACATACATAATATATGCTTTTCAAAAACAACCTTCATGATTTCAAAAACATTTTATACATAGTTTGAAAACATTTTTAGTATATTTACTTAATATATCAAGTGCATGATTTCAAAAGCATCATTCATGTTTTCAAAAACCTTATACATAATTTCAAAATTCATCTCACATGATTTTAAAGCATTTTATAAATATACTTATCTAGTACACCTACCTTATAATTTCAAAAATATATTATGTAAGGTTTCAAAAACATTTAAACACGTTTCTAAAAGAACTCCATGAGTAGTTTTCAAAAACATTTTCTCATACATTGACTTAACCTTCAAATTCTGCTTCATATGTCGCCTTGGCATATCTAGCACCTCAACTTCATGAGCATTTTACCTTATGTTTTGACTTAAGCACGTCTAGTGCAAGGTTTTGAAACGCCTCCCGCTTTTCAAATCCCAAAATCCATATGGGATCTTATTACCTTCATAATTTGATCCTTGTGGATGGTTACCGCTCAAATCAGAGTCCTTAATCGGATTCTTTGTATACCTTAATTCGAATATTACGATTCCTTGTAATCGAAATCGAATTTTCTTTTTAAAGATCTTCCTATCTTCATGATTAGATTCTTAAAATGTTTAAAGCACCAATTGAAATCCACGGATTGGATACCTGGTGTGCTTTAAATACATATGCACAGTTAACAAACAAATTAACAAAATGATAACAAAAAAAAAATCAAGTTAAACAATTTTGTGGATATGTGATTATATGTTATGTGTTTTCTTTTATATTTGTGTTTATGAGTATTCATTATCCAAATCCTCATAGAATTTTTCCATATCTTCATATGAGAGAATTCATAGTAGGATATCCAAAGGTACTACCTTAAATCCTTAATGGGCTTCTACGTAATAGTTGAGACCCTTGGATTATATAGTACCATTCCATAAATCCAAAAAGACCCCTTGAGTGGTCTAAGTCAAAAGATTGATTCAGAATCTGGTTAAGAATGACATGTGGTGATATAGCTGAAAAGACTCCTTGGTGGTCTATTTAGATCATTTATTGATTTAAATTAAAAAGACCCAATGGTGGTCTAGTCACACCCATCACAGGTGCGTTCATTGTTTTCCCCTACACATTATAAAATACACTGTGTTAACTATGTAAGGAATTACGTAATTATGGACGCATACATAATTATGAAATTCAGTGCACAGGAACCCAGTAAGATTTATTATGTGTAAGAACTGATAGTGTCAATAATAACGGAATGTGAACAATGTAATGGAGGTATGGTGGACGCACGAATAGCGCTTCATATACTTGTATATAAGTGTCCCTCTTACATTGCAAGCATGATGTTACTTAAAGTTACTAGAAGTTCAGGACTCTAACCAGTGTTGTTTGATCTTTTCAACTTCATGTTTCAAACTCTCACAGGTTTCCTCTAAATAAATTTCGGGACGAAATTTCCTGAAGTAGGGGAGACTGTGACACCTGTGCCTCCTCGGCCATCAAAAAAATATCCAAATCAATGAAATATTGTATTTCATACTTGGGATTTGTATAAATATGTGTATCAATTGCACATATCAATTCTTGTTCGATTTCGAGCTCTAAATCACTTTCTGGAAAGTTATACGCGCACTGATGCGTAAACATAATCAGTTTATGGCAACAAACACTCCGGAACAGTGACATGGGCTTAACATACCTTAAATAACCTTTACATAACTTAGAAATAAGTTTTGGAAGGTTTGGTATGGTGAAATCAAGTTTATTCGCTTACAGGGACTAATTTCGACAAACTGCGAAAGTATGTCGATTCGTACTGTAACGAACACTCTGAAACTTGATCATAGGTTAAACACACCCTAAATATCCTTTACATAGCTTATAAATAGGCTTTGAGGGGTTCGGTGTGCTAAAATAAACTTTTAGATCATTCAGGGACTAAAAGCGTCAAAAAGGGCACAAGTTTGCATTTTCGCGCATAACTTACGTTCTGAATACATCCGGAGATCCAAAAATTTATGTAATCATTAAAATATTTTATTTTAGTTATTGGCATGAGAAAAATCCATTCGTCGCGTAATTTGGATCGTTTTTCGCGTCCGTTCGTGTTTCGTCGTAATTAACCGAATAACGTGATCGTACGGCCAAACGAACTGACATCCGACATATTTTTTAGCATGTTTCATGTCCCTTATACTTAGGCATCATTGTAGAGCCTTGTAAATGGTTTAACGGGCCTTAAACATGTCGAAAAAGGCCTTAAACACATGCAGGGACTGAAACTGCAACATTTAAAACTTTGTTTGCTGATCTGAACCTCAGGCGGGCCGCGTAGGCCTTGCCTGTCCCTTACACGGGCCACGTAGAATCACCAGATCTGCACAGAATCTATTACCAGCTGTTTCCAGCTTGTTCCAACTGATTTTGGCACTTGCAAATGGTATTTTCAATACTATGGGCCATTTTTGAGGTGCCCATGGTAATATAAAACCATGGGTGCACATGTACGGTTGAGATCGAAGCACGTTTTCCAAGAAACGATCCTAACGGTCCTAAGAAATCCTATAAATACCCATGCCTTTTCATAGTTGCAACACGCAAATCTGATCTATTTGCTCTAAGTTGGGGCTTAGCACCTCATACCTGAGCAAGTTGGATCTAGATTTCCATTCTTGGACCCATTGTAAGTCCTCTTTCGTTCTTTTAACGCTTTTCGTGCAAGAAAGTCAAATAGTGTTTGACTTTCAGCTTTGACCAGTTTATGGTCAACACGAAGTTCGTTTGAACTTCGCAACGTGAGCGTAATCACGATGGTTATATTCCCTAGTGACTATACCTACTGATTACCACATTGATTAGGTGTAGTGACGAGTCGTAGTTTCGGTCAAAATACGCTTAAGCGCGTATTTTGCAACCAAACTACTTTTAGGTATCAAGACCCTTTGTCTTGATACCAAACCTGTTTTCAAACCTCGTTAAACATGTTTTAACATGTTTAACTCATCACTTTAGGTTTAGTGCTTATATAGGGTCGTAAGGTAAGCGGTCTAAATAACCGCTTAGACTTTCGAACCTGACCCATTTGGTAGATCATTAGGATCCGACCAAACACATTAGGTGACCACAGTTGTATAGGGAATAACCTTCCGAGGTTATACCTTATGGTCACGACGTCTAGTTAGTTGTATGATAGGTAGTTTATATGCCTTAGGAAAATGACCAAAATACCCTTTTTGTGCATAAATTCATTTTAAGCATATGTAACCTAAATTTTGACATCTAAACTGATTAGGCAACAATATTAGACATGTTAAGGCATATATTACTATTCATAGGACTAGTTAGGCGGTCCGAACGCGTTTTACGCGAAAGACGCGTTAAAGTAGCATAGGCTACCTAAACGGGTCGTAATGGGTCATAAGCACTTAGGTTAGGTTTCGTTTTAGTATGCAGGCCTTGTTAAACCATGTCATATGAGTTCCAACACTCATTTGGTTTACGAAACCTCATCCTATCCGATCTTCCAATTTAGGTCCGGTTTATTAACATAGATATCTATATTAGGTGCTGTTTGATTTCCGTGACCCATCTAGCTTTGCTTGGTTGTTGTTCAAGACTTCTAAGCACCCTCAAGTGAGTACATAGTCCCCTCTTTTACTGTTTTTCAAACATTTTGGGGTGAAACACATATGCCAACTTGTTACTTTAGTGCTTTTCATAACTCATGCTTGTTATGTTCATTAGTACACTTATAGTACATGATTTCATTATGTTTTATGCTATGTATGTCCGTTTAGTGCATACTTAGTACATTGTTTTACATCACATTTTATGCTATGTATGTCCATTTAGTGCATACTTAGTACATTGTTTGACATTACATTTTATGCTATGTATGTCCATTTAGTGCATACTTAGTACATTGTTTTACATTACATCTTCTGCTATGTATGTCCATTTAGTGCATACTTAGTACATTGTTTTACATTACATTTTCTGCTATGTATGTCCATTTAGTGCATACTTAGTACATTGTTTTATATTACATTTTATGCTATGTATGTCCATTTAGTGCATACTTAGTACATTGTTTTACATCACATTTCTGTTGCATATGTTCTTGTAGCATATGGACACATTGTTTTACATTTCTACCCGGTATGTTCACTTAGCATACTAGGTACATTGTTCTCATAAAACATGCTTACATTTGGTATAACATTTGGTTTGTTTAACGAAACTAATACATTCATTAACATTAGCTACGCCGTTCGTTAGTAGGTAGTGGTACCATAGGAATTGACAACTCCCGTTCCTGAAATCCTTGGTTTGTTTGGATGGATGGAATGACCGAATTCGATACACATAATTTAGATAAACCTTTAACTTCGTTTAAGGGTTTATCGCCGCAGTCTCAAGGCTTGGATGTAGACGTTTAACATTACCACATAGATGTTTGTATCAGTAAAGCATGCATTATTTTACAAAACATAACTTTTGATTATAATTTATCAAATGCATTGTTTTGTACATTTCTTTCTTATAGGGTTGAGTAAATGCTTTTAATCAATAAATGCTTTTATTCACTATACATTACATTTGTTTACACAATAACATTTCAACATTTATTTGAACATTACATTTTGGGTGGTTTGTTTTGGTAATTGATTTAAGTAACGAGGCGTGTGTAATATGATAAAAGCATGGTGGATACGCCGCTGGTACTTCCTATATATAAGTGCTTTTATGTTATTACATATCGTAGCGTTATTTAAACCATTTCAAGTTAGACATAATACATTTTACACTTATATGATATCTTCATGAAACATTGTTTTACAATCAACATATTTTATACAAACTCATTTTGCTTGTTCATTTGTTTATCTGTGCATCCTTCTTTTATATCATTCGATTTCTTGTCACTATTTATATGATTTATAAAAGAAAACATTTTACAAGGTTCATGACTAACTTTTGTTAAACATCTTCTTTAAACTTATAAGTCATGAATCCTAAATCAATAAAACCTATGTATCTCACAGGCATTTTTATGCTGACGTACCAATTTTCACATGTGTTTCAGGAAATGATGCATAGGATTGATTAAGATACACTTAGGCGGACTTGGGCCTTAGTGACATTAAAAGATGCAAGACTAGTTAATTATATTATGATTCTTTGTTTTCAGACATTGTAACTTCTCTTATTCAATAAAACAAAATTTCAATTTCCATGTGTTATGAAACAATGATTCTGTTACAACACTCCCCGACGATTCCGTCGCGATTTGTTGTTTTACGCGGTTGGAGTGTGACATCTTAGAAAGGCATGTACTATGATCTTTAAGGATTCATATCTTTATAAGAATGAGAAGAATGGGATGTGGAATATTAGGGTGGAATGGAATGTGTGGAGTTAATACAAGTGTGACGCCTGTGTCACCGCGACCATCAAACAAATACCAAGCCAATGAAATATTGTATTTCATACTTGGGATCTGTATAAATATGTGTATCTTTTGCACATATCAATTCTTGTTCGATTCCAAACTCTAAATCGCTTTCTGGAAGGTTATACGCGCACCAATGCGTAAATATAACCAGTTTAATGCAACGAACACTCTGGAATAGTGAAATAGGCTTAACATACCTTAAATAACCTTTACATAACTTAGAAATAAGTTTTGAAGGCTTTGGTATGGCAAAAACAAGTTAATTCGCTTACAGGGACTAAACTTGACAAACTGCGAAAGTATGCCGATTTGAACAGTAATGAACATTCAGGAACATGACCATAAGTTAAACATACCATAAATATCTTTTAAATAGCTTAGAAATAGGCTTTGAGGTGTTCGGTATGCTAAAATAAACTTTTGGGTCATTCAGGGACTAAAAGTGTCAAAAAGTGCACAAGTTTGCATTTTCGCGCATAACTCACGTTCTGAATACATCCGGACATCCAAAAATTTATGTAAGCATGACTATATTATACTTTAGTGTTTGTCTTGCCAAAAATCCATTCGTCGCGTCATTTGGATCGTTTTTCGCGCTTATGCGCATTCCGTCGTAATTAAGCGAACATCGCGATCGTACGGCCAAACGAACCGACATCCGACATATTTTTGAGCATGTTTCATGTCCACAATGTTTAGGCATCATTTTAGGGCCTTAAAGTTGGCTTTATGGGCCTTAAAAGTGCCAGAAATGGCTTAAATACACAACAGGGACCAAAACTGTCTTTTTTGAATCTTATTTTCTGATCAGAACCCCCATGCGGCCCGCATTAGTTTTGGTGTATCCTGAAGCGGGCCGCGTCAGCCTTCCAGACCAGATTAACTGCATTTAACAGCTGGTTGCAGCTGTTTTGCACTCCCTAACCCCTTTCCAAGTGTCAATTCCTTATGGTGGTGAGCAAATTGAGGCACCACAACTTTCCAACACATGTACGGGTGGGATTCGAGCACGGTTTCCATGAAACGATCTTAACGGTTACCCGAAAACTATAAATACCCAACCCCACCCATTGCTAAACCCACAAGAATCTGATCCTAGAAGCTCTAAGTTGGAACCATTGTTTCATACCTGAGCTACTTGGATCACGATTAGCATTCGGGGACCCTTCGTAAGTATTCTTTCGTTCTTTTATTGCTTTTCGAGTCTTTTCGAGTCTGAAAGTCAAACTTTGTTTGACTTTCTGCATTGACCAGTTTATGGTCAATGCGAAGTTCGTTTGAACTTCGCAACGTGAGTGTAATCACGTTGGTTATAGTCCTTTGGGACTATGCCTACTGATTACCACGTTGTCTAGGGTCGTAGGGTAAGCGATCTGATAAATCGCTTATACCTTCGAACCCGACCCTTTTGGTCGATCATTAGGATCCAACCAAACACATTAGGTGACCATAGTATATAGGGAATAACCTTCCGAGGTTATACCTTATGGTCGCTTCGTTTAAGTAGTTGTATGATAGGTAGTTTATATGCCTTAGGTAAATTACCAGAATACCCTTTTCATGTATAATTGGTAATTAAGCATATGTAACCTTAACTTTTGTCACATAACCGATTATGTAACATGTTTAGGCATATAACACTTGTCATAGGACTAGTTAGGCGGTCCGAACGCGTTTCACGCAAACGACGCGTTAAAGTAGCATAAGCTACCTAAACGAGTCGTATTGGGTCGTAACACTTAAGTTAAGTTTCATTTAGTATGTAGGCGTTGTTAAACCATATTATACGAGTCTCTACACTCGTTTGGTTTACGAACCCTCATTCTATCCGATCTTCCGATTTAGGTCCGGTTTATTAACATAGTTACCTATAATAGGTGTCGTTTGATATCCGTGATCTCTAGCATTGTTTGGTTGTTACTCAAGGACTACTGAGCATTCTCAAGTGAGTACATAGACCCCTCTTTTACTGTTTTCCAAACTGTTTTGGGGTGGAACACATGTGCCTACTTGTTACTTTCATGCTTTCCTGTTTTCACATCATATACCTGCTATGTTCGTTAGTACATTATAGTACATGATTTCATTACACTTTATGCTATGCATTCCCATTATGTGCGTACTTAGTACATCGTTTTACATTACATTTCTGCTATGTAGGTTGACTGATAGCATGCTAGCACATTGATTTACATGACTTTTCTGCTTTGTATTTTAACTTAGCATACTTAGTACATTGTTTTACATTGCATTTCTGTTGCGTATGCTCATCCAGCATATGAACACATTTTACTACATTTTGAACCGTTGTAACCATTCGACTATGCAAACCGTACTAACCATTTGATTATATGAACCGTTTGTAACTGTTGAACCGTGTGAACCGTTTGTAACTGTTGAACCATGTGAACCGTTTGTAACTGTTGAACCGTGTGAACCATTTGTATCCGTTGACATGATTTACATTTGACAATAGACATTTGACTATACATAAACATTTCTACAATTGTTAAACATTACAACTTGGTGGTTTGGTTTGAGTAAGTGATTAAGTAACGAGGCGTGTGTAATATGATACAAGCATGGTGGATACGCCGCTGGTACTTCCTATATATAAGTGTTTGTATGGTATTACATATCGTAGCGTTATTTGAATCATTTCAATTTGAGACATATAACCTTTTATACAAACAATATACTTTTCACAAGACATTGTTTTACAAACAACTTAAATTATACAAACTCATTTTTATATGGTTATTCATTTAACCATACATTATTCTCTTATTTATACATATCATCTGATCTTATCATTTTTCAAATGATTTACAAGACAAAACAAATTACAAGGTTCATGACTAAACATTTTTCTCAAACATAAGTCATGAATCCTATTTTCTCAAAACCTATGTATCTCACAGGCATTTTTATGTTGACGTACCTATTTTCACATGTGTTTTTCAGGAGATGATGCATAGGACTTATCAAGACATACTTAGGCGGACCTGTGCCTTAGTGACTTAAAACGAGACAAGAACTAGTTAATTTTTGTTATGTACTCTTTGTTTCTTGTTTAAAACAATGTAAACTCTCTTGTTTGATGAATAAAACGAAACTTCAATTGCCATGGATTTGAAACATTAATTCTGTTACAACACTCCCCGACGTTTCCGCCACGTTTTGTATGTTCTACGTGGTCGGGGTGTGACAACAAGTATGTTTGCTATAGATGGCGGACGGAGGATACACAAGTGCTAACGAACTAGCACGCCAAGAAGAATTGAGTAGGATGGTTGCGGAGGAAGTGGGGAAGGCCTAATAAGCTAATAGTCCTTGCACAGTGCAGGAGGTGGAGAACCATGTGATAGGAGTGGTAGAAACTATGATGATTAGCAAGATGGATGAATTGAAGGATTTGGTTGTAGAAGTCCAATTCGGGTCAAAGAGGAATGCACGTCGGTCTATTTACAAGGATTTCGTGGCATGCATCCATTGTTGTTTAATGGAGAGATCGACCCCATTGAATGTCAAAGGTGTATTTAGAGTATAGAAGGTGTGTTTAGTCGAAGTCATTGTGAGAAAGAAGATGAAGACATGTTTGCCACGGGTCAACTACAACAACATGCTAAATATTGGTGGGATGCATACAGTAAGGAGTTGGGTGTAACACCCCTACCGCGTAAAACAACCCGCGGCGGAAACGTCGGGGAGTCACGTTACAAATTGCTCATAAGACATGGTACTAAAGTTTCACGGTATTATATTGTTTTTCAACACAAAGATTACAAGTAATTGTTTTTAAATTAATGGAGACTAAGGCCCGAGTCCATTCTTACGTGTAGCATACTTGAATAATCATCGCACGTATTAACACCTGAAACATATGTGAAAATAAAGTCAACAATGAATATTGGTGAGTAACACAGGTTTTATGGTCAAATTCATGGCTCCAAGTTTTGTATTTGAAAAGGGATTAACCAACTACAAGAGTTGATTTTATAAGCAAATCTTTGTAACCTTGAATCTCGACAAAAATGTTTGTTTTGTAAAATCATGTAAGTAATCGGAAAACTTTGTATGGTTTGTATATCTTAAATTTGAAAACCATTTTGTCATCTTGTCTAAACCAATTGTTCTTGTTTTGCGTAAACCAAAGTGTCTTGTCTTGTATAAAACCAAATTGCCTTTGTCTAGTACAAAGCCAAATTGTCTTGTATTTGTTTAAAACAAAATTGTCTTGTCTATAAAACAAAAATGTTTTATATAGTATGAAACATGTGTGGTATGTTGGCGAATACATTCAAGCCTGTGTGGACTATCGGATAACCCTTAAAAAGGGTATATCAATTTGGATTTCTCGGATTCGGTCATTCCCAGAGGAACTTCCAAACATACCTAGGAAGTGGGAACGAGACTGTCAATTCTACAATGCTATAACCTACAACCGGTCAGCCTGATCAAAGTTAATGAATTTACCATTGTCGAGTTCAACGCACCATCAAGTTTCATACAAATTGAAAGTGTACTATATATATATATAGGACAAGGATCCGTTAGGAACCACCCTTTATTGCGAGAACCGCGAGAA